>CM073128.1:55381562-55886860 GCA_037039145.1 Fundulus diaphanus
GTTACATTATGTGAGAAATGAGCACAATTATTCAACCAGGCAGGCAGCTTCTGGTCATTTGACTCGACCCATTCCAAGAGCAGAAGCAGTGTGCAGGTCTGTGCTGTTCAGAGCTGTGACTCTGTGGAACAAACTGCCACATAACATCTTGACTGCTACTACGAAAGGCGCATTTAAAACACTTTTTTAAAAAAAATACTTTGTTGAAAGCCTTAATATTTGAATAATTGTGTAACAGATTGTGCTGTAATATGAAATAAGTTGAAATGTATAGTTTTTCTTATGATGTGATCATTTCATATGTTTTGTGTATTTGTATAATTTTAAAAGGACCCCAGGAAGAGTAGCTGTCAAATTACTGACAGCTAATGGGGATCCAAATAAATAAACAATAAACAATATATATATATATATATATACGTATACATATATATATATATATATACGTATACATATACATATACATACACAACTACATATATATATATATACACACAACTACATATACATATACATATATATATATATACAACTACATATACATATACATATATATATATATATATATATATATATATATATATATATACACAACTACATATACATATATATATATATATATATATATATACACACAACTACATATACACATATATATATATATATATACGGTATATATATAAACTCCACCTTCTGTGAGCAGTGACTGTCGGTAGTAGTAGTTATTTTAAAATAAATGCACAAACCTCCGCGTCTGGTCTTCGCGGCTCGTGTGTCGCGTCCAGTAAGCTGGATAGCATTGTCCGGACAGCTGGTCTTTAGCCATGTTTCAGTGAAAATCATGATATTTGAGTCCATAATCCGTCTGTCATTCGTGATGGATAATCGTAAGTCATCCATTTTATTGGCCAGAGAACGGACATTGGCGAGAAAAATGCTATAAAGATAGCCATGGTGTTAGCTTTAGCCTAGCTCGCATCCCCCTACGCGCTAACGCCGGCTTTGTTGACATTCTGGTCGCCGGCTGAGTTGCACTTCCGCCCGGCCGGGAGAAGTCGGCAGGCTCCAGTGTTCTGGAGATCTCTAGGATGACAGGAATATCGGCGATAAATGTATCACTATTATTGCTCCGAAGGTCCAGCAACTCATGTGTCCTATAGCGCAGCAACGCGGTGCAGTTTTGGAAGAAAAAGTCCGGTGATAAATGGATAAAAAACTTTTAGATAACAAGTGCTGGAGAGACGCTGCGCCGATCAGCCAGATACGAGGGTCGGCAGCTGTTTATGACGCAATTTGCTTTTTAGCAGTTTAAGAGCACAGTTTTGCTCAAAATATTGCAATGCACACAACATTATGGGTGACATGGGTGAGTTCAAAGGAGGACAAATTGTTGGTGCACATCTTGCTGGATGTGTCAAAACTTACTTCAATTGAATAAAAACAAAACTGAAGTAATAATATTTGGACCAATAGAGGATAGATCAAAAGTTAGCACACAGCTTCAGTCGCTTCAGCTAGAAACCATTGATCAGGCCCGAAATCTGGTTGTAGTGATGGACTCAGACCTGAACCTCCAAAAGCATTTACAGACAGTGACAAGGTCGGCCTTCTATCACCTGAAGAATATTTCCAGGATTAAAGGACTGATGTCTCAGCAGGATCTGGAAAAACTAATCCATGCGTTTATATTTAGTAGAATTGATTACTGCAACAGTGTTTTCACAGGTCTGCCTAAAAAGTGGATCAGACAGCTGCAGCTGATCCAGAACGCTGCTGCCCGTGTCCTCACTAAGACCAAGAAAGTAGAGAACATCACCCCAGTTCTAAAGTCCTTACACTGGCTCCTTGTATCTCAGAGAATAGACTTTAAAATACTTCTGTTAGTTTATAAATCCCTAAATGGCTTAGCACCTAAATACATTACAGACTTGTTATCAGTGTATCAACTTTCCAGACCACTAAGATCTTCTGGCTCCAGCCTTCTCTGCATACCTAGAACCAGAACTAAACAAGGAGAAGCAGCATTTAGTTCCTATGCTCCACTTATCTGGAACAAACTTCCAGAAAACTGTAAAAGTGCGGAAAGCCTGAGTTCTTTTAAATCAAGATTAAAAACACATTTGTTTAAAATTGCCTTTGACTGTTCTAGTTAAACTGTTTTAATGTTTTTAATGTTCTTCTTTGTTCCTACATTCTATCTCTACTTGCTTTTATTCTATTTTCTATCTACATTTTATTCCTACTTGCGTTTATTTTGCTATATTTTAATCATGTAAAGCACTTTGTATTGTCTCTGTACTGAATTGTGCTATATAAATAAATTTCCCTTGCCTTGCCTTGCATCTGTGACCAAGACAGCAAGTGTTTGTGATGTATCAAGAGCCACGGTGTCCAGGGCAATGTGGACGAACCACATCCAACAGGATTAACTGTGGACGCACGAGGAAGCTGTCTGAAAGGGATGTTCGGGTGCTAACCCGGATTGTATCCAAAAAACAAAAAACCACATAACTCTACTTATAACTAACTTTCTGAAATATAAACTAAAGGTCACCAATCAGTTCTAAAACATCTTTAGATGAACTCTTGTTGAGCCCTGGAGTATGGAGGACCAAGTCTTCCATATTTAAAAATAAATACAGAAATAAATAAATGCTCAATAAATAAATATGCATACAATTATGTGCCACCAAAAATACAATGCACAAATAAATGTAGATAGAAAATGAATTATACAGTGAGACAAAATGTATATATTTCCTTTAATTAGCCACTTTATTTATTAATTACTTATTTTTTAAGTATTTATTTATGTGCATGTTATAATATTTTTGTCTGTTTTATTCTTTCTTTGTATTTTTTTTGCCCTATTTATTTCTCCGATGCTATTTATTTCTGCCTGTCCTTTTTACATTTCTGTTTGTCCTTTTTACATTTCTGTTTCTCGTTTTTACATTTCTTTCTGTCCTTTTTACATTTCTGTTTCTCGTTTTTACATTTCTATCTGTCCTTTTTACATTTCTGTCTCTCCTTTTTACATTTCTGCCAGTCCTTTTTACATTTCTGTATGCATTTCTGCCTCATTATGCAAATGAGGGGGGCTGTGTCTTAAGGGCTCAACTTCTTCCCATTGGTTGGTTAGCATTTTACTGCGTCGGTCAAATCTACATGGCTTTTCCCCGACATGAAGCATTGTTTAATAATGTCAAACTCAGCAGGCAGACGTTCAGTGGCCGACCTCTTACGGGAAGCTGCTAATAGACTGGAAGAATTGGAACGCTGTACATTTGGGATCTGAAATGTTTTTCGGTGGTTTCAGATTCGGCTTTCCAGATCAATAACTCATCGGCGGATGATTTATTCTACAAAACAGACACCTCTCCGCAACCACCGCAAGGCAGACGCTGAGCTACAACCGTAGTTTCCTCAAAACGAGTCCGTGGGCCAGAATCTGTGGGACGTCTCCTCAAGAAGTTTCGTATGAACTGTCAGACGGCAACTTTCTTGCACTTAGATAAGTTGCTACACATAGCAGTGATCTCAAAACACCAATGTTCCCACATTTTCACTTGCACATTAATAAGTTATTGCTGATAAAAAATCTAAACTGTTGCGCTCCGGTCCGAGAGGTCACGTGATTCGATTTTTGCTGCTCAGCCAATCAGATCGCTGTATTGTCAGCTGAGTGCGTTCAATGTGTAAGGTGTTGTAAACATTTGTTTCCAGACGAAGAAAGCCCAATAATAGCATTTTCTGGCGCCAGTCGGCAAAGATCTTGATGGCAAGGAAAAAGAAATTGCCCAGACCATCCATCATCCATTTTCTAACACGTTTATCCCTGCTGGGTTCGGACCGGTGCCGATCTCCAGCTTTCAATGGGCGAGAGGCGGGGTAGACCCTGGACAGGTCGGCAGTCCATCACAGGGCAGAAATAGTCCAGACTTTTGCTCATTTTACTGTGATATCACCAAGTCCTGCTGCGCTAGGATAGCACAGCCAAACGACTTATCCACGCCAGAATTTGTATCCCCTGCATCGGGAGAGTGTTTGAAATCAATAAAACTTTTAACCTCCAGCTTTGAAGTCTAAATATTTTTAAACATCACATTCTAATAAAATGAAATTGATTTTTTTAAACTCCTAAAACATTGTTCTGTTTTTAAAATCGACATATCTCGTTGTTGATAAACAAAGAGCAAAAGGCTGGGGTGTTAAATGTGCTGGGGTGTTAAATGACCCGATATTGTTTGTATCCCCTTGTAACTTCTTCATTTAAAGAGCTAACAGCTTCAAATTTTCAGCAGGTGCTTGTTGTTATAAGAGGTGTTTATATGCCAAAAATCTAGAATGTGGGACACTGCTAATCCATTTTGGAAGGGGATACATATATGCTCAACATGATAGTCTGTTTCCAGCATACATTTCTTGGCTGACTTTGTGCAAGATGAGGACAGCATTACTTACAAATCCAAAGATTGGGGCCTGCTCTGATGGTGCACGGGTATATATATATATATATATATATATATATATATATATATATATATATATATATATATATATAATATATATATAAAAATATATATATAAATATGAGAGGCCTTAGTCCTCGACTTAGCCTGAGGTCCTTTACTGCATGTCTTCCTCCCTCTCATAACCCCTTTCCTGTCAGCCTACTTTGAAAAAATTAGCCAATAGAACCTCAAAATCCCAGTAAAAATGCAAGGATCAATTCTCACAACCTAAGGATAGCATTTTAACTTATGAATATGAAGCTTCATGCATGCTCAGTATGAGGGATTGCTGCAAAGCCATCAACAATGCAGACGACTGTCCACTGTGGCTCTATGCTCTTTCAGGAGGAGTGAATGCTGCTTGGAGAGACTTGATGCAACCTGCTGGGTTACCGTAGAGAGGAAAACTTTCAGACCAACCTGTCTGGTCAGCACATATAACAATTGGCTGCAGTGTTTGAAATCAATAAAACCTTTAATGTGAAGTCCAAATATTTTTTAAACATCCTATTGTAATAAAATTGTAATATATATATATTTTTAAACTCCTCATATACTGTTCTTTTTTTTAAAGCGACACATCTTGTTTTCTTAATATGGTTCTTGGCTGAATTAAAATATTAGATCTGATCATTTTGGCAGTAACTTTATTCTGTGTTCATTTGATCACACTTGGAATCAGCTTTATATAATCCATTCATGCGGGTCTATCCACACAAAAAAAACGAACAAGTAGACAGCTGTGATGGACTCAGGAAGGTGGGTTTTTAGTTTCAGCAGACAGACATGCAACAATCTAATGACATAAAGCTAATACTTTCGTGACACATCTGGAGATGACGTGTTATACTGAGCGATCAGTCTAGTTTTAACCGACATAGCAATCCCTTACGATCGTACTAACAAGTGTTACGTTTTCAATTTTAACCCATTAACTGAACGATAATGTAACGGCACTATTCCTATATTTCGCTAAGAGAAATAAAACATCTTGATTTTCACGCCAAATTGGCTGGAATGCGTGCTCCCGACGCAGGGGATACAAATCCTGGCGAGGATACCTATTTTGGCACGACAACGGCCGCCAGCTTACCTCAAGTTCTTTCTGTAAAACTGACAGACCGTAGTAGTCATGTTTCCTCAGCCATGTCTTTCTCCAAATACGTCGTCGCCTTTTCTTTTTAGGGCTTTCTGCACACAAAATTGCACATATTGCCAAAGCAGCGCGTTTCTCTCCGGTAATGTTTACAGTAGCCATCGACACTTCCGTCTTCTTCTTCTTCATCTTCTTCTTCTTCTTCTACAGTATGAGCACTCCGGTCGCGTCCGAGCGTTGCGCCGTACACAGATCGTGAGCGGTGAACTTTTAAACCCGCGGTTCCGTCGCACAGTTTGAGATGTATATAAGCACCACGACTGAAAAACTCGTACAGTGTATGCCCGGCTTAACACACTTACCATAACAGCTCCGCATCACCGTTTATGACAACGAACTTCCACTTCTTCTTCTTCGTGTTTTAATGGGTGCTGACCACATCCAAAAGGATCATTACCGCCCCTCTAGTGGTGCGCTCTGTTCCTCATCTTTATATTATCAGCAGCGCAACCAGCTACCGTAACACCTGTTAAATGTATCACTGTTATAGCTCCGAAGGTCCAGAAACTCATGTGTGCTATAGCGCAGCAACGCGGTGCAGTTTTGAAAGAAAAGATAGCCAGTGTGGTGTTAGCTTTAGCCTAGCACGCACCCCCCTCCGCGGTTCACAGGCTTTGTTTATGTTCCGGTCGCTGGCTGAGTTGCACTTCCGCCCGGCCGGGAGAAGTCGGCAGGATCCAGTGTTCTGGAGATCTCTAGGATGATGGGAATATCGGCGATAATAAATGTATCACTGTTATAGCTCCGAAGGTCCAGAAATTCATGTGTGCTATTGCGCAGCAACGCGGTGCAGTTTTGGAAGAAAAAGTCCGGTGAAAAATAGATTAAAAGAAACTTCAGGAAAACTGTTGTTTTTTGATGTGAGACGGTGCAGAGCTGAAAAGTTCATATTGCGCCTGCTAATGAGCAGTAGTTCTTGCTGTTGCATTTTTTTCATCATTCATTCATTTATATCAGTTGTTCAAATTATTTATTTGTTACTTGTAAAAAAAAAAAAATATATATTGGGTACCCCCAGCGGGTTGCGAACCTGCGACCTTTGGTGCACCAGCCCAACACCTAAACCACTGTACCAAAAAAAAGTGCCATGCTGAGCTCTGCATTATGGAGAGGTCAACTGTGTCTAGGAAGTGGTTTTTGGTTAATTTTGTCACCACGGTAACTTTAAATGGTGTCAAGTACAAATAGCACACTTCGCGGCGTCGAGACGAACGTTTTGATATATAGTTTGTGGGGGTACAGCCTACGGTTCGGGCTGTATTAACGGTGACGGAAGATTAAAAAGCAATAATAATAATATTAAAGAAACCCTTATTAGGTGCATAGCATAAGGCTTCCGCCATGCATTTTCAATGCATAGGCGGGCGCCTAATAAAGAAACCCTTATTAGGTGCATAGCATAAGGCCTCCGCCATGCATTTTGTAATGCATAGAAATTTAGCAAGGTGCCTGCCTCGTGCTGCGTACCGTGCCGTCACAAATAGCAACAGGAAGTAACACTGCAAATTTCAGCTTCCTACGGTCTTCACAGCCCCCGCAGCGGCCGTCCAAAGGTGCCATGTTAAGTCAATGGAGCATGTCCCTAGGACCCTCTGGCTTGCAGCGTTGTCATGGAGATTGTCTCACAGCTGAAGCCCTCTGTCTTAATTATCATTACCTTTATCATGTGAGGTACTGAGGTGAATATGTGATTTTAGTGTCTCGAGCATTTCTGCAGCATGTAGCAGAGGCAAAGAGGGGTCAAAAATGGATGTTTGACACCTCATAAAATATACATGCTTTATCTGACATGGACCAAATTTGTTGTGGAGCTTCCTCTCTAAGGCAAGTACGGACTCTGTCAAGCAAAAGTTGGTAGGACCTTCCTAGAGCTACTTCCGGTTAGCAACATGCTAACTGTTAGCCGCTAACAAGGTTGTGTTCAGGATGACCGGGTGATGGTACTCTGTTAGTTTGGTCCAAATCCTGTGCTGGGAAGTCAGCAAATAGGGAGAAAATACGTTGTTTATTATGTTGCCATGGTAACTCAAAATGGCGGGTGGTCTTGGCCCATTGAAAAGCATTGGATATTTGACACCTCCTAACATGGAGATGCTTTATCCGACATGGCCAGAATTTGTTGTGGAGCTTTCTCTCTAAAGGAAGTACAGACTCTGTGAAGTAGAAGTTTGTACAAGCTTCCTAGAGCTACTTCCGGTTAGCAACATGCTAACCATTAGCCGCTATCAGGGTTGTGTTCAGGATCACCGGGTGATGGTTCTCTGTTAGTTTGGTCCAAATCCTGTACTGGGAAGTGCCTAAAAAAGGGTGCTAATACTTAATGTCAGCAAAGGTCACCAAAGGTTATGGGTAAGATCGGCCTCCTTTAGCAACTCAGCCTCACCACATCTGGGCCCAGAACTCAACATTTGACCAAAGTGGTGTGTAGCGCCATTTCCCACAGGTGGGTGGTGCTGTATTGGCCAATTGGGTCGTCTCTGGGCCTCATGCCAGGTCCTGTTGGAAGCAAAGGCCCAATAGGAAAGCATGTGAAATCCAAAATGGGACAGAAAAGTGACACATGGCTGAAAGTCACTTGAAAATTTTAAAATGTTAAGAGGAAGTGACTGTGCGAATTTCAGATTCCTACATTAATCACAGCTGCTGCAGTGAGCGTTGAAAGTTGCCATTCTACCCCAATGAAGAGTCTCCCTCTGGGCCTCAGAGTTCCGTCGTCATGGAAACTCACTCACACGCCTGCAGCTGGCCAGTCTACTGAAAGTGCAGACTATTTGCTCAGGCTATGTCCCATAGGGTTATAATGGAGAACTTTGCCTTGAACAACGCTCCATATCTCCTGATCCGTAAATGGTAGAGACCTAATTTTTTCTGCGTTTATTTCGTAACGGATAGGGGAAGAAGACAGGCTATCGGTTTTTGCTGGAAAAAGTTTAATAAAGGCGTAAAAAATTATGATATAAAGTGGATTTTTATGGAATTTCAGAAATCCTCTAAAAACGGTCCCGAACAAATCGCTGTAGCTGAAAAAGTATAAGAGATATCAAAATAATTCTTTCACTATGAGTATCAGCAGGCTTTTGAGGACTATGGTGCTCATTTTCATGTTTGTACAAAAATTGGTGTAGGCACAGCGACGATGAAAAAAAAGTGGATGATGTGGGAAAATGCAGCTCAAAAGCGTTTTCAGGAATTTGCACATTCGCTACTCCCGAACAAATTGTTCCTGCGGCAAAACCGTAACAGTTATCCAAACAATTCCTTTTTTATGAGTGCCAGAAGGGTCGGGACATTCATGTGTGAAAGTCTCATGCTTGTACATGAAACGGTTTAGGAGTAGCGACGATGCGAAAACATGTGATGTTTTGGATTTTCAGACGTCATTTTTCAAAAGCGCTCCTTAGGAAATGAATGGGGAGGATTTCGGGTTTGTGTCGGTCTGAGGTGATTTGCGAAAAATCTATAAATGCTACACCAATGAGGGTTACATTTCCTGAATCCAGACAAAAAGGCCTACGTTTTGATGTATAATTTGTCTACGTAGAGTGAAAATTGAGCGAGTAGGCTGAAGTTGTTCGGAGTTTTGAAATCTTTGAAAACGCTAGAGTGGGCCACTCTAAGAGTCTGAGAATTCCGTCATTGACTTTCATTATAAACAAGGATTTCGCTTATTTTTGGACATGAGCTTTGAAGAGTAACTGTGAACAGACGATAAAAGATATCCCCATCCCGTTTTCACTTCTGAGTAGTTCAAAGATATGTCTACAAACTGGAAGTCAAATGGTGTTCGTAGGTGAAAGCATGACGATACAGTACAGTGTTGAAAATGGCCATTTGGAGGCTTTTTTGAGGTTTTCTTTCTACCCGACTCCATTCATTCCTATGGGATTTTTGGGGGTGGTTTTTCGGTAATTGCGTTGCCATGGTAACTCGAAACCCCAACAGAAGTAATAGCACACATCTCGAGACCGAGCCGGACGTTTTGATGCGTACATTGTGGGGGTGCACGCTACGGTTCGGGCCGCATTAATCGTGACGGAAGAAGAAGTAAATACTAGAAAATTTCTGAAGAAATTTAGCAAGGCGCCTGCCTCGTGGTGCATACCGTACCGTCAAAAATAGCGACAGGAAGTAACACTGCGAATTTCAGCTTCCTACGGTCTTCACAGCCCCCGCAGCGGCCGTTGAAAGGTGCCATGTTAAGTCAATGGAGCATCTCCCTAGGAGCCTCAAGTTAGCAGCGTTGTCATGGAGACTCCCTCACAGCTGCAGCCCTCTCTTTGTCTGTAAAGGCAGAACAACCCTGGTTAAGCAGAAGTTGGTAGGACCTTCCTACAGCTACTTCCGGTTAGCAACATGCTAACCATTAGCCGCTAACAAGGTTGTGTTCAGTATCCCTGGGTGATGATACTCTGTGAGTTTGGTTGAAATCCTATGCTGGAAAGTGCCTCAAATAGGGTGCCAATACTTAATGTCACCAAAGGTCATGGGTCAGATCGGCATCTGCTAACAAGGTTGTGTTCAGTATCACCAGGTGATGGTACTCTGTGAGTTTGGTCCAAATCCTGTACTGGAAAGTGCCTCAAATAGGGTGCCAATACTTAATGTCACCAAAGGTCATGGGTCAGATCGGCCTCTGCTAACAAGGTTGTGTTCAGTATCACCAGTTGATGGTACTCTGTGAGTTTGGTCCAAATCCTGTACTGGAAAGTGCGTCAAATAGGGTGCCAATACTTAATGTCACCAAAGGTCATGGGTCAGATCGGCCTCCGCTAACAAGGTTGTGTTCAGTATCACCAGGTGAATGTACTCTGTGAGTTTGGTCCAAATCCTGTACTGGAAAGTGCGTCAAATAGGGTGCCAATACTTAATGTCACCAAGGGTCATGGGTCAGATCGGCCTCCGCTAAGAAGGTTGTGTTCAGTATCACCAGGTGAATGTACTCTGTGAGTTTGGTCCAAATCCTGTACTGGAAAGTGCGTCAAATAGGGTGCCAATACTTAATGTCACCAAGGGTCATGGGTCAGATCGGCCTCTGCTAACAAGGTTGTGTTCAGTATCACCAGTTGATGGTACTCTGTGAGTTTGGTCCAAATCCTGTACTGGAAAGTGCGTCAAATAGGGTGCCAATACTTAATGTCACCAAGGGTCATGGGTCAGATCGGCCTCCGCTAAGAAGGTTGTGTTCAGTATCACCAGTTGGTACTCTGTGAGTTTGGTCCAAATCCTGTACTGGAAAGTGCCTCAAATAGGGTGCCAATACTTAATGTCACCAAGGGTCATGGGTCAGATCGGCCTCTGCTAACAAGGTTGTGTTCAGTATCACCAGTTGATGGTACTCTGTGAGTTTGGTCCAAATCCTGTACTGGAAAGTGCGTCAAATAGGGTGCCAATACTTAATGTCACCAAGGGTCATGGGTCAGATCGGCCTCCGCTAACAAGGTTGTGTTCAGTATCACCAGGTGAATGTACTCTGAGTTTGGTCCAAATCCTGTACTGGAAAGTGCGTCAAATAGGGTGCCAATACTTAATGTCACCAAGGGTCATGGGTCAGATCGGCCTCCGCTAAGAAGGTTGTGTTCAGTATCACCAGGTGAATGTACTCTGTGAGTTTGGTCGAAATCCTGTACTGGAAAGTGCGTCAAATAGGGTGCCAATACTTAATGTCACCAAGGGTCATGGGTCAGATCGGCCTCTGCTAACAAGGTTGTGTTCAGTATCACCAGTTGATGGTACTCTGTGAGTTTGGTCCAAATCCTGTACTGGAAAGTGCCTCAAATAGGGTGCCAATACTTAATGTCACCAAGGGTCATGGGTCAGATCGGCCTCCGCTAACAAGGTTGTGTTCAGTATCCCTGGGTGATGATACTCTGTGAGTTTGGTCCAAATCCTGTACTGGAAAGTGCGTCAAATAGGGTGCCAATACTTAATGTCACCAAGGGTCATGGGTCAGATCGGCCTCTGCTAACAAGGTTGTGTTCAGTATCACCAGTTGATGGTACTCTGTGAGTTTGGTCCAAATCCTGTACTGGAAAGTGCCTCAAATAGGGTGCCAATACTTAATGTCACCAAGGGTCATGGGTCAGATCGGCCTCTGCTAAGAAGGTTGTGTTCAGTATCACCAGTTGATGGTACTCTGTGAGTTTGGTCCAAATCCTGTACTGGAAAGTGCCTCAAATAGGGTGCCAATACTTAATGTCACCAAAGGTCATGGGTCAGATCGGCCTCTGCTAACAAGGTTGTGTTCAGTATCACCAGTTGATGGTACTCTGTGAGTTTGGTCCAAATCCTGTACTGGGAAGTGCCTCAAAAAGGGTGCCAATACTTAATGTCACCAAAGGTCACCCAAGGTCATGAGTCAGATTGGCCTCCTTTAGCAACTCAGCCTCAACACATCTGGGCCCAGAACTCAACATTTGACCAAAACGGTCAGTAGCGCCATTTCCCACATGTGGGTGGTGCTGTATTGGCCAATTATGTCGTGTCTGGGCATCATGCCAGATCCTGTTGGAAGCAAAGGCCCAATAGGAAAGCATGTGAAATCCAAAATGGGACAGAAAAGTGACACATGGCTGAAAGTCACTTGAAATTTTTAAAATGTTAAGAGGAAGTGACTGTGCGAATTTCAGATTCCTACATTAATCACAGCCGCTGCAGTGGGCGTTGAAAGTTGCCATTGTATCCCAATTGAGCTTCTCCCTCTGGCCCTCAGAGTTCCGTCGTCATGGAAACTCACTCACACACCTGCAGCGGGCCAGTCTACCGAAGTGCAGAGACTTTGCTCACAATAAGTCCCATTGGATTATAATGGAGAACTTTGCCCCGAACAACGCTCCATATCTCCTGATCCGTAAATGGTAGAGACGTATTTTTTCTGCGTTTATTTCGTAACGGATAGGGGCAGAAGGCAGGCTATCGGTTTTTGCTGGAAAAAGTTTAATAAAGGCGTGAAAAATTATGATATAAAGAGGATTTTTATCGAATTTTAGAAATCCTCTAAAAACGTTCCCGAACAAATCGCTGTAGCTGAAAAAGTATAAGAGATATCAAAATAATTCTTTCACTATGAGTATCAGCAGGCTTTTGAGGACTATGGTGCTCATTTTCATGTTTGTACAAAAATCGGTGTAGGCACAGCGACGATGTAAAAAAGTGGATGATGTGGGAAAATGCAGCTCAAAAGCGTTTTGAGGATTTTGCACATTCGCTACTCCCGAACAAATTGTTCCTGCAGCAAAACCGTAACAGTTATCCAAACAATTCCTTTTTTAAGAGTGCCAGAAGGGTCGGGACATTCATGTGTGAAAATGTCATGCTTGTACATGAAACGGTTTAGGAGTAGCGACGATGCGAAAACATGTGATATTTTGGATTTTCAGACGTCATTTTTCAAAACCGCTCCATAGGAAATGAATGGGGAGGATTTCGGGTTTGTGTCGCTCTGAGGTGATTTGCGAAAAATCTATAAATGCTACACCAATGAGGGTTACATTTCCTGAATCCAGACAAAAATACCTACGGTTTGATGTATAATTTGTCTACGTAGAGTGAAAATTGAGCGAGTAGGCTGAAGTTGTTCGGAGTTTTGAAATCTTTGAAAACGCTAGAGTGGGCCACTCTAAGAGTCTGAGAATTCCGTCATTGACTTTCATTATAAAAGATGATTTCGCTGATTTTTGGACATAAGCTTTGAGGAGTAACTGTGAAGAGACGATAAAAGATATCCCCATCCCGTTTTCACTTCTGAGTGGTTCACAGATATGTCTACAAACTGGAAGTTAAACGGTGTTCGTAGGTGAAAGCATGACGATACAGTACAGTGTTGAAAATGGCCATTTGGAGGCTTTTTTGAGGCTTTCTTTCCATCTGAGCTATACTGTAGCGCCATATATGGGCATGCAGTATTGGGACCATAAGAGGTTTGATCCCCCATTGAAAAGCATTGGATGTTTGACACCTCATAGCTTGGAGATGCTTTATGCGACGTAGCCCAAATTTCTTGTGGAGCTTTCTCTCTAGAGTAAGAACAGACTCTGTGAAGCAGAAGTTGGTGAGACCTTCCTAGAGCTACTTCCGGTTAGCAACATGCTAACAGTTAGCCGCTAACAGGGTTGTGTTCAGTATCACCAGGTGAGTGTACTCTGTCAGTTTGGTCCAAATCCTGTACTGGGAAGTGCCTCAAAAAGGGTGCCAATACTTAATGTCACCAAAGGTCACCAAAGGTCATGAGTCAGATTGGCCTCCTTTAGCAACTCAGCCTCACCACATCTGGGCCCAGAACTCAACATTTGACCAAAATGGTCAGTAGCGCCATTTCCCACATGTGGGTGGTGCTGTATTGGCCAATTATGTCGTGTCTAGGCATCATGCCAGATCCTGTTGGAAGCAAAGGCCCAATAGGAAAGCATGTGAAATCCAAAATGGGACAGAAAAGTGACACATGGCTGAAAGTCACTTGAAAATTTAAAAATGTTAAGAGGAAGTGACTGTGCGAATTTCAGATTCCTACATTAATCACAGCCGCTGCAGCGGGCGTCAAAAGTTGCCATTGTATCCCAATGGAGCTTCTCCCTCTGGCCCTCAGAGTTCCGTCGTCATGGAAACTCACTCACACCTCTGCTGCAGGCCAGTCTACCGAAGTGCAGAGACTTTGCTCACAATAAGTCCCATTGGATTATAATGGAGAACTTTGCCCCGAACAACGCTCCATATCTCCTGATCCGTAAATGGTAGAGACGTAATTTTTTCTGCGTTTATTTCGTAACGGATAGGGGAAGAAGACAGGCTATCGGTTTTTGCTGGAAAAAGTTTAATAAAGGCGTGAAAAATTATGATATAAAGGTGATTTTTATGGAATTTCAGAAATCCTCTAAAAACGGTCCTGAACAAATCGCTGTAGCTGAAAAAGTATAAGAGATATCAAAATAATTCTTTCACTATGAGTATCAGCAGGCTTTTGAGGACTATGGTGCTCATTTTCATGTTTGTACAAAAATCGGTGTAGGCACAGCGACGATGTAAAAGTGGATGATGTGGGAAAATGCAGCTCAAAAGCGTTTTCAGGAATTTTCACATTCGCTACTCCCGAACAAATTGTTCCTGCGGAAAAACCGTAACAGTTATCCAAACAATTCCTTTTTGCTGAGTGCCAGAAGGGTCGGGACATTCATGTGTGAAAATCCCATGCTTGTACATGAAACGGTTTAGGAGTAGCGACGATGCGCAAACATGTGATGTTTTGTATTTTCAGACGTCATTTTTCAAAAGCGCTCCATAGGAAATGAATGGGGAGGATTTCGGGTTTGTGTCGCTCTGAGGTGATTTGCGAAAAATCTATAAATGCTACACCAATGAGGGTTACATTTCCTGAATCCAGACAAAATACCTACGTTTTGATGTATAATTTGTCTACGTAGAGTGAAAATTGAGGGAGTAGGCTGAAGTTGTTCGGAGTTTTGAAATCTTTGAAAACGCTAGAGTGGGCCACTCTAAGAGTCTGAGAATTCCGTCATTGACTTTCATTATAAACGAGGATTTCGCTGATTTTTGACATGAGCTTTGAGGAGTAACTGTGAAGAGACGATAAAAGATATCCCCATCCCGTTTTCACTTCTGAGTAGTTCAAAGATATATCTACAAACTGGAAGTTAAACGGTGTTCGTAGGTGAAAGCATGGCGACTGCCCCCGCCCATCCTCAAGACCTTCTACAGAAGCACCATAGAGAGCATTCTGACAAGCTGTCTCTCTGTGTAGTGTGGAGGCTGCAGCGCCTCCGACTGGAAGAACATGAGGAGAGTGGTGAGGACAGTAGAGAAGATCATCAGGGCTCCTCTTCCCTCCATTAAGGACATTTCACCTCAGCTCCATGGTCGCGAGAAGTGGGGGTGCTGCAGCACGCCCTAGTGGTGAGAGGGATATTTTTATGAAATGTATTAAAACACTTTGCACAATTTATATATTTCTTATAAATATTTTGGGAAATGATTTAGACTTTATTATTTTACTATTACGTGTATTTGGATTTTAATTTAATTTTTTTGAGGCCTAATCAACACAAGTTCACAGAAGTTACGTTGTCATGCCAACATTAAACAAGCTAGTAGACACCGAGAAAAGAGGTATCCCGCTTGCGGCAGCAGACTAGTATATTTACATAGTCTAATGACAGAAACGAGGAGGTAATGTGGCACAGAAATGCATTTCGGACTTTTTTGGAAAACCACCACCAGTGAAGAAGAACACTAGTACCGCAACCACGACAACGGAGAGCAGCCGGGGTGAGGAGACTGTCCGCCCGCCTCTGATGGCAGTTGCCCCTGCATTGACTGTCGCGGCGCAGGAATTACGGCTGCCATCTTGGGGCGGTTGACCTGCTACCCTAACCTGCTGGTTTAAGCTTCTGCATTTGATACAGTTGATCACAATTTTCTCCTACAAAGACTTGAACATACTGTAGGGATTAAGGGGAAAGCATTAGGCTGGTTTAAATCTTATCTGTCAGACAGATTCCAGTTTGTTCATGTTAATAATAAATCTTCCTAAAACTATAGGGTCACCTGTGGAGTACCACAGGGTTCAGTCCTTGGACCAATTCTCTTTACTATATATATGCTTCTGATCGGCAAAATTATCAGACAGCATGGGATTAATTTCCACTGTTATGCTGATGACACTCAGCTATATTTATCCATAAATCCTGATGAATCCAATCAATTACTTCGACTGCAGTCATGTCTTGATGACATCAAAAGCTGGATGACTTTAAATTTCCTGCATCTAAATTCTGACAAGACCGAAGTTGTAATCTTTGGGCCAGAGTCCTCAAAAAATAAACTTCTTAACCAATCACTTAATCTGGATGACATTAACTTGGCCTCTGGTAATAAAGTAAGAAACCTTGGTTTTATTTTTGACCAAGACATGTCATTTAAATCCCATATTAAACAGGTTTCCAGAGTTTCCTTTTTTCACCTCCGGAATATCGCCAAAATTAGAAACATTCTGTCCAGGAGTGATGCTGAAAAACTAGTCCATGCATTTGTTACTTCAAGGCTGGACTATTGTAATTCTTTACTATCAGGAAGTCCACAAAATGCAGTTCAAAGCCTTCAGCTGATCCAAAATGCTGCAGCAAGAGTTCTGATGAAAATCAACAAGTGGGATCATATTTCTCCAATTTTAGCTTCCCTTCATTGGCTTCCTGTAAAATCAAGAATAGAATTTAAAATTCTTCTTCTAACGTATAAAGCCCTTCATAATTAAGCTCCATCATATATCAGAGCTCTGATTACCCCGTATGTTCCTAACAGAGCACTTCACTTTCAGACTGCAGGTCTGCTGGTGGTTCCTAGAGTCTCTAAAAGTAGAATGGGAGGCAGATCCTTTAGCTATCAGGCTGTGGAACCAACTCCCAGTTTTGGTCCGTGAAGCAGACACCCTGTCTACTTTTAAGACTAATCTTAAAACCTTCCTTTTTGACAAAGCTTATAACTAGAGTGGCTCATGTTACTCTGCGCTACCTTTATAGTTTTACTGCTATAGGTTTAGGCTACTGGAGGACATCAGGATCTAATTTTCTCACTCTATAGAGTTCTACTGTTCTTCAATTATGCATTACGTATTGTCATTTCTGCTTTAACTTTCTGTTCTCTCTCTTTTATCTTCATGGTAGGTACACCTGGTCTGGCCTTCTGTTAACTGTGACATCATCCAAAGAAGACGGCTCACCCGCTATTACCATCTAATGTAGAACAGATTACTGGATCAATGTGTGCTTCTGTGCTTTTTTTGTCTCTCTTGTTGTGTCTCTGCTCTGTCTTCTGTAACCCCCAGTCGGTCGAGGCAGATGACCGTTCATACTGAGCCCGGTTCTGCCGGAGGTTTTCCTTCCCGTTAATGGGGAGTTTTTCTTCCCACTGTCGCTTCATGCTTGCTCAGTATGAGGGATTGCAGCAAAGCCATGTACAATGCAGACGACTCTCCCTGTGGCTCTACGCTTCTCCAGGAGTGAATGCTGCTTGTCGGGACTTTGATGCAATCAACTGGTTTCCTTATATAGGAACATTTTTGACCAATCTGTATAATCTGACCCAATATGTATAATATGATTGAACTTAACTTTGTAAAGTGCCTTGAGATGACATGTTTCATGAATTGGCGCTATATAAATAAAATTGAATTGAATTGAATTATTGCATTTGACCTAATAAAAACATGAATAATGTATTTTATTAGGTCAAATGTGTGTGTATATATATATATATATATATATATATATATGTTGTGCCATGTCAGGACGTGACAGACTGCATTTCCCATGATGCATGGTGGTCAAAATGGCCACCAACTCCCATCATGCAACGCGGCCCAAAATGGCCGGCGCCCTAGCAACCGATAACGTTGCTAGGGTAAAGTTGATAAAACTCGGTTGCATCTCGCAATCGGCCTTCTTCCCTGGCGCCCTGCCAACCGAGAAGACACACACACAGCTGTTTCCGTTGGGGTAATCCCACGCCACGTGCTCGAGTTTCTCGCTGGACCGAGATTTTTCGAAGCAAAACCATTCCCTGTGCAGACAGGAGGTCGACTCAAAAAGGTACCTTTAATTCCCTCTGATCAAATACTGGAAGCCGCCTTATCTCCCAGTGATCGAGAGAGGACGACGCGTTGTTTGGCCCAACAAGCGTCTAGGAGCCCAGAGAGAGAGAGAAAGACGAAGGAACTCTCTCAGTCTGGTCCCCGCTGCAGCCTGCGGACCCTGCGGTCGTCAAGACGCGTTCAGGACGTCGCGTGATCCGGAGCGCTCCGGACCGAAGCCGGGACTTTCACTCCGGACCACCTCAAAGTAACGGGGTTCTCCCCTTTTATTTCTGTCTCACCAACAGGGTGTTTAGAAGTGCCTGGGCAGACGTAGAAATTTGTAGGCTTAGGTTAATGCTTTTATTCCACGACGAAGTTGGAATTATTTTTCTGAATATTTTCTTTGTATGTGCATGCATTTTACATTTGATTTTGCTGTGTTGATTGTGGTTTATCTATAACCCCGCCGTGGGTCACTGTTTCAGTTCTTTTCATCTTCCTCCATGCTTTTCCCCCTTCTCTTTTGCTTCTCCTTATCAGAGAATTTGATCGCTTTGTTGGAATCTTAGTTCGCGGTTTCTCTTTGAACCAGAGCGTAAACCACTCCCTCTCGGAGCGAGGTACTACCCCATCAGCGTAAGCGTGGTTACGTCATCAGAACCTCCCCTCACGCTTCACTTAAATTGATAGACCATACGTCATCGTAGCGGCCATCTTGGGAGGGTGTCGGATGACTGGGCTGTAGCTTAGCTGATAGCTTTGTAAGGCATCAAAGCGTCCGGTAGGACTCCCACAGCTGCTCTGTCTGTCAATGCTATGTCAAATGCCGATGTTCTGAATGTGGTTTAAACAACCGTGAGCTGAACTAAGAGTTGCAACCGCTCATTTTAATCCATTTGTTTTTCTTTCCTTTCGTTTTGTTTGTTTTGTTTATTCTTTTATCTCCATATATATTTTGCGTGTTAGTTAGTAGTGAGTAAGATTTCCAAAGTCGTTGAATCAGAGAATTACTGTAACAGGGAATTGCTTTTGGTTCAATAAAACACCACTGCGGAATAGACATTGTTTTGTGTTCAATCCAATTCATAGTTGTATGGTTATTCAGAAATCAGAGCTAACCTCCTTTGGAGTTAACATCTGACATTAATACAGAGACAAAATCATTGGATGGTGATAGACGAATAAGGATTTAAACTCTAATTGCAGTTACATTGGGGTTCTCACAGCCTGCCGGATAAACCTCGTCGGTCACAAGTCCGACCAGATCATTTATCCCAGCATAAATGAGTTCATAACAGCAAATTAACTAATGCATTAGTGGTATAAGTACTTACAAGCTTATAGCTAACATCACCACCATTTGAACTATATTTTGTTGTAGCGGAATTTTGAGTTGAATGATTTATTATTTAAATTATAATACCAAATTATAATTAATAATAATAATAAGCATATTCAACCATCTTCTGGCATAACATTTACTGGCGTCCCTGGGTGGGCAGTCTACTTATTTGGCGTTCCTTTAGACTAAACTGAATAACCAGCAACTTATGAATTTAATGAACACAATCTACATTCCAGCATTTTGACTGCTCACCTTGCCAAAAGGGCTATTCAGTCATAATTGATTAAGGAAGTACTCCTACTAAATATGTACGTGTTTGTGGTGGTTTGAGGTTGTTAACCTGAGGTTTGAATATTGATTTCTAAACCTGGAGTTAGTTAGACTGAACTGACTAGAACGTACAGCGCCCCCAGCGTCTGCTACTGATTCAGTCATCTCCTGTGTCGTGTTCTGCTTTGAAAAGAGAGACCTTGCCTCCATCTGGTGGACGTGTGTGTAATTGCATCATAATTGTTTTGATGAGGGAAACGATTCCCCATCTGCTGGACATCGTGTGTAATTACAGCTCAGTCTTCCCAAAAGTGAAGGGCACCCTGCCTCCATCTGGTGGCCAGGACAGGTAGTTGCAGTCACGGTTAAAAATTCAGGTGAAAGCACTCGGCTTCCCTGAATGGATATTTGAATGTCAGTTTCTTAAAACTTTCTTTATGGTTACTCCTTTTAATAATTTTTGTCAACTTATTATAATTTTTTTTTATTCCTTTGAATTTTTTTTTTAAACTTTTAATTTTTGTTAAATTATTTTTCTTTCTTTTCCCCCTTCTGCTCATCATAAGTGGTCAAAATTGAGCTGGGATTTTGAAACTAAGGTTGCAATTTAGCGGTTTTTAACTGTCATTCTTTGCCACCTCTGAAGTTCCAAACACTTTGCTATTTTCCACACATGTGTAGAGCACCTGTTCTTAAATAACTTGCATCACAAACAAAGCCACAGCTTTATCACTTAATTACTAGCCGAAAGGTTAGTGGTCCATGTCACTCACAGTTAATATTCTCAAAGTTAAACAAGCATATTAACCGTTCCTAAACATAGGAGTTGTAAGTCGCAGGGTTGATTTTCCCCTGCGCAGCCTAATTAAACGCACGTATTTGACCACACTTCCTGCAGTAAAGTGTCAGTCGTAGTGCGAGTCGCTGTTGACAGTTAAAGTGAAGCCACTTAACAGTTGTTGTTAGCAGTTGTTGTTTAGCGCTGAGCTAAACTAAAGTGTATGCGTTGTTGCTTAGTGCTAAGCTAGAATACAGCGTTGTTGTTTGTTGTCTGTTTTTTTTGCGCTGAGCTAAACTACAGTGTTATTTGATTGTTGTTGTTGTGTAGTGCTGAGCTACAGTTGTTGTGCTGCTGTCCATAGCTGACAAAGAATGGATAGTAAAGGTTCTTCAGTCAAAGGAGCTGAAGGTCCACAATCCTCCATTGGAATGGAGGCTCAGGGTGTCATTAGCTCACTGCTTAAAATGACACCGGAGGACCAAGACCGCTTGAATCAGTTTAACATAGAGGACTGTGAGAGAAAAATTCAGGAATTGGTGGAGGAGGTTCAAAGCAAGCCAAAGGATAGATTGGTAGCAGATGTTTTGGGTGAATTATCTGCGTTATACCACCGAAGGTTAACGCTAGAGACCGATCTGCGTAACAGAGAGGTTGAGATGCGGATCGCAGCTGAGGAAAGAGTTAGGGAGCTAGAACAGAGAAGTGTTCAGGGCAGCTGTCATCTCACAGAGGAGCGAGAGGAGGATCTCATTAGCTTGCAGCCAGAGGGATCTGAGGGAAAACATGGGGATCACACCTGGAAGACATTGGATGAACTGGGCCCTCAGACACCTTCTGAGCGAGGGGTAAGCGAAGGTCAGGACAGATATAGCAGTGTGATACGGAAAGAAATGCCTAAACAACTTACGGTGGCAATCAGGACTGATCCACATGATGCAAATCATGGGAAAACACCTGCTTCCCACCTGACCCCTGACACTGTCTGCTATGATCCTTTCCCCCCACCAGGGCGACGGGAGCACCGTTCCTGGGACACAGGTAAACCCCACTCCTCTGAACCGCGTCCACGGACAAGAGTTCATGACAGGGAGGGTCCCCCGGCGTCCCACGAACGGCCGCCGATGTCAGGTAGGTGGTCAGAACCAGAGCCCCCTTTCTATCGTGGTTACCGCAGGCAGGAGTCGTCAGGAGAGGACTCAGATGGACCAGCCCCGATCCCTGAACAGGGACTGCGGATGCGTCAGCTTGAGTCCCTGGCCCGAGACATAGAGCGTTTTGATCCTAGCAATACAGAATCCACCATTGATGACTATCTCAGAGAAGTAGAGCGCTGTCTGCTAGACTTATATAGCCCCTCGGCTCGAGAAAAATTGAAGCTTATCTGGAAAACCACGTCCAGAAGTGTCCATGTTTTCATAGAAAGCCTCCCTCCAGCTACACGTGACCGTTACTCAGCTCTTTGTCAGGCTTTAAGAGAAGAATATTCTGTGTTCACAGACCCAGCTTCTGCGACTCTTGGAGCTTTTGCAATTCAGCAAAAGAGAACTGAAGCGCCCAAGGAGTATTACCGCCGTTTACGGGCTGCTTACTTTCAGGGACGAAATGCTCCCGGCTTGGAGGAAGACCACACTTTCAAATCTTTGTTCCTCCATAATCTTCATGAAAGCGTGCGTTATGAGGTTACCATGCATTGTAGAACCAAGAGACTTACCATGCAGGAAATCAGGAAATACGCGCAGGTTGCATGGGAAACACGTGTCCGGCCCAACAAAGGAGCCGACAGTGATAAAAAGGTTCTACAGATTCAGATCGAACCAGAAAAGAGGTTAGGTCTGGAGGGACATGAGATGCCTCCCTTCAAACCTAAAACTAGATTTGGTTTCAGGAAGCAACACGGTGTAGAACCGCAGCAGAAGAAAGCTTCTCATGATAGGAGAGGTCAGCATGACAGCATGGAAGGTGAGAGGTTTCAAAAATGGCACAGGCCGGATCCAGCCCGACACGGTAAGCAAACTGACCGGTTTGAAAAGCAGAAAGGCACACATGACAACAAAGGCTGGAACCTGCGCATGGAGGAGTCAATGAGAAAGGAGATGGAGGAGACTTTTCGCAGGTTGCTAGCCGACACAGTGCGTCAGATCGCGCCACAGCCGTCCTCGCCACCATCCAATCCTGCCGACCCTCCTGGGAAACCAGGCCCAAAACCCACGTCAGCATGACTAGGCGTGGACCAGGCTCCCCCTTCTAACAGAGTTTATCTGATTAAGTGGGGGAACCAACCAAAAATTCACCAACAACCTTCTAAGATCCCATCAGCAGGTGATCAGAAAACCCCTTTTCTAAGGTTTTTAGGTGAACTAAACCATCGTGAAAACGCGCATCGCTTATACTGCTCGACAGTTATAGGAGGATGTGTCACAGCAAATGCTCTGTTAGACACAGGTTCCGAGATCAGTCTAATATGCTCAGATTTGTTTGATGAGGTGACCAGAGCTATGGTGTCTCTTGGGAAACCGTTCCAGGTGGAGACCTGTAACGTGGGCATCACCAGCTACACTCAGGATCAGTCATGCATCACCAAACGGGCGTGGTTAGACATCACTTTCGGTGACATGACCCTTGTTCACCCCATCTACATCTGTACTTTAGACACGGAACCTTTTCTTGTGGGTCAGGATCTGTTGAACAGGTTAGCTCCACTCATTGACTGCCATCATGGTCATCTTTGGGCCCAAGTGGGGACCCCCAAGCCTCTTACTTCTGGAAGTGGACCATCCGTCCCTATCCACCAGGTGACCTGCTCAGAAGAGCCCAAAGAACTCTTAGCACCATTTCTGCCTTCAACAGAGCCGATTTCCAAATCCTCTGACACACCACCGCTTCTTAGCGATCAGAGAACTTCTCTCTGCAGCCACACATCTTTCCTTTGCTCACTTAAACACTCTGGAGTTGAACCCTATAACCCCAGAGTGGCCGAAGGTGTGCACCTGGAAAGCACATTCATGCCAGACGTGCTGCTGGCTCTTTGGTCAGAGAAATCTGCGATCAGCAGAGATCTGTACAGCTCTCTGTGCCGTGAAAAGCCCCATCTGGCTGAGACAAAACACAGCCACTATTTGCTCTCAGCAGACTGGCCTCGCCGGCTTCTGAAAGCAACGGGGGTGTGCATACTTTATGCACAGATTGGCACAAGGCAGCTCTCTCATCCTTTCAGCATTGTGGAGAATTTACATCCTCCAGTGTTTGTTGGTGCTGATTTCCTGGTACGGCTAGGTGCACAGCTGGACACTTGCAACCAGGTCCTGTGGGCTCAGGCTCACGTGACCCCAAGTTCCTTCCTGGGCACCCCTGAAGTCATGCGATCAGGGCAAACAATCCCACAGGCTTGCCAGGTGGCTAGCGAAACAAACATGCTAATACCACCACAGACTGCAGGTGTACCTATTAGATTAGCCATCCTGAAAGGACAACAAATACAGAACACACAGGTTTTCTTCCAACCCCTTTCTTATTTCCAGGAATCCAACCTGGTCATCCGGGGCACACCCCTGCTTGAGCTGATCAACCGCTCAGCTTACCTTTTAGTGGAGAATCCAACCCACATGCCGATCCAAGTGGTGGCGAAGAAACCCCTTGGGGTGCTCATCGAAAGCTCTTTCCACGACTTTGAGCTGAGCATTCCCGTCATTGGAGACCTGCCTTTATCCTTGACCGGC
This sequence comes from Fundulus diaphanus, assembly GCA_037039145.1. Taxonomy (NCBI): domain Eukaryota; kingdom Metazoa; phylum Chordata; class Actinopteri; order Cyprinodontiformes; family Fundulidae; genus Fundulus; species Fundulus diaphanus. Next base: position 55,405,922 of record CM073128.1, read on the forward strand.
AGACAGGACTCTCCGGACACCTTGTTTACTTTTCCTTCCAACATGATCCAAATCAGGCGACATGAAGCTCGGCCTACTGGATCCATTTGTGGTGCTACGCTTGACGCTGAAGGAAACCTGTTGGGGTATGCGATAGAAACCAACCCAACAGAACCAGCACCAAATCAACCAGAGAACCGGGACCCATCCACTGAGCCCTGCCCTAGTTTCAAAACAGAAATTATGCAGCAGCTGGAACAAGCTGATGCACTGACCACTGAAACAGAGAGAACAGCACTTAAAGAGCTACTCCATGAGTTTCAGCCCATTCAGCCCAAAGATTCAAACGAACTTGGGATCACATTGACACTCGTCCATGACTCACCAGTAAGAGGACACAGAAGCTGCAAAGCTAATCTGAAAACTCTCCAACAGGTGGCGTCCCGGCCTTCAACGGCCCAGGACACCCAGGAGTATGTACAAGGCCGCTTAACCTGCTGCCAGTTACAACTCACACAACCGCTAGACCGAGCCCTGCTTCAGCGAAGGGGGGTTACATTTCTGTGGTCACATCTGCAGACTGACTGGATCGGTCCAGTCCCCAAATCGTCAAGAGATAACAAATATCTTTTGACAATAACAGGCAGCTTCACAGAATGGGTCAAATGTTTGCCGGCACCGAACGACACCGCCGTCACCACAGCAGCCCTGCTGCTAAATTGCGTTTTCAGCCGGTGGGGCCTTCCCCTGCCCATCGACTCGGACAGAGGAACGCATTTTACGTCAAACATCATGACCGCGCTTTTCGACATATTGGGCGTGGAAGTTGAATTCCACATCCCCTCACACCCACAGTCATCGGGACAGGTGGAACGGATGAACCGCACCGTGGTCGGCATGTTAAAGAAATATGTCAACAGCCATGGCAGGGACTGGGACATAAAGCTTCCCTTGGTCCTAATGCTAATCCGCTCTACCTCACCATGCTCCACAGGGGTGACACTTTTCCAGATGATGACAGGGAGACAAATGACACTTCCCCTGAATCTCATCTACCAGCCCGAAGACGTCAGTGTGACAACCGTCTACACGGCACACCAGTGCGTCGCTGATTTAAAAGACCATCTCCAAACGACTTTCACGTGGGCTCAAAAGAACCTAGAGGCCAGCGTGCAAAGTCCGGAGCACAAATGGGTTCATGCGAACCAAATTAAACCGTCCACCAAACTCTCCTCACAGGGAACGGAGCCTAACTCCGCCCCCGCCGAAGAGAACAATGCATAGCATTAAATAGGACAAGTGCATGTTCAATCAGGACATTTTAAACGTGCACTAATAAAACAAATGTCCATACATAACTTCACGTCTATAAATTCACACTCAGCAATAACACCATGCATTTCTTTGGAAACGCTCACAGAAGTGGTAAAGAATGACATGATGTATACTCAGGTTGTTAGAGATTTAATGCAGGACCTCACTCGAGAGGTTAGCTCATCCGTAAATAGCCTTGCTGAAGGACGGATTCCTCCGTACTTGGTACCAGTAGATTTGGTTGAAAAGGTTCTCAAATCTGCCTCTAGTGAAACACTGCAACCACCACAAACACACCTGGCTTACAGCCTAGGTAGTGCAATTCCAATATTTGTAAATCCTGACAACTTGGAGATAGGATTTATGCTAAACCTTCCCATCATTGAAAGAGCTAACGTGTATAGGCTTAAATCAGTATTGAATGTCGGTTTTTGGCAAGGTGAGACCCACGTACACCTACAAACCCCCTCGATGCTAGCCTATCATGATGCTGACCCCAAACTTTATTTAGTTCCTAATTTGGATTTGTGTACCAAAACCAAGGACATCCACTGGGTATGCCCAAGCAACCCATTTATCAGAGACGTTACCAATTACCTGTGTGGTCTAAGGAATGAATCCCCTGAACAAAACTGTCAGGCTAGAATGACCCTTAAAGATGCAGGTGTGGAAACCAAAATTGAGCGGGCAGGTAACCGCTGGCTCGTTAGCACCCCAGAGGCAGAAGCCCTGTTATCTTACGAGCAGCACGACACAGTTACTAGACTAAAACTGCCCAACCAAACCATTTTCTGTTCCCCACCTCAAGGTGCTGTAGTCCACATTGGAAACATGGTTATGCATCACCTTGACGTTGACAAATATGACTCAGAGATTGAAATAATAGATGTCTTTAAGGGATACAATTTCAGCATTGATGTCGGCATTGAAAGACAGCTTTTACTTGCAGGCACCCAGCTGATTAAATTCAGTCTCACTCCATCAGAGTTGAGCTCGGTCCCTCTGCTTCGCTTCCCCAGAGCTACAGAGTCGACCGACACTCACATTATGACCATTATTGTGGTTCTCCTTGTATTTGGATGGGCCATCACTACGGCGATGGCATATGCAGCATACAAGCAGATCAAACAGTTGCAAACCAGGATTGACACCCTCACCTTCGTCGCCCCCAGGTTCGTAACATCAGCTCCTCAAAGGCCACAAGCTGATTAGACTACGAACTGCTGTCTCTCTCCTTTCCCTTTTCCCTCTCTCCTTTCTTTGGTTCAAAGTTCAAACCTTATGACCAATGAATGTATCGACAATGGTGATTGTGAAGTTTGCATTTTCTTTTTTTTTTATTACCTTATTGTTGCCTTATTAGCCAATAGAAATTACTAGCTATAGCTTAGTCTGCCCAGGCTAGGTCACTGACCCAGGCACAATAAATGCTTTGTTTTTTTTTTCCCTTCCTCTTGGATGATGAACTGAACTGCATGAATCCCGAAGGACTACTAGAAAGACTATTAGGTTGTTCCACTCATGCACAACGGATCTTCGTCACGCCAGAATGGACTTGGTTGTAGCTTTAAAGACTGTGACCAGCATCCCACTCTTCAAAGCTAAAGGGGGGTATGTTGTGCCATGTCAGGACGTGACAGACTGCATTTCCCATGATGCATGGTGGTCAAAATGGCCACCAACTCCCATCATGCAACGCGGCCCAAAATGGCCGGCGCCCTAGCAACCGATAACGTTGCTAGGGTAAAGTTGATAAAACTCGGTTGCATCTCGCAATCGGCCTTCTTCCCTGGCGCCCTGCCAACCGAGAAGACACACACACAGCTGTTTCCGTTGGGGTAATCCCACGCCACGTGCTCGAGTTTCTCGCTGGACCGAGATTTTTCGAAGCAAAACCATTCCCTGTGCAGACAGGAGGTCGACTCAAAAAGGTACCTTTAATTCCCTCTGATCAAATACTGGAAGCCGCCTTATCTCCCAGTGATCGAGAGAGGACGACGCGTTGTTTGGCCCAACAAGCGTCTAGGAGCCCAGAGAGAGAGAGAAAGACGAAGGAACTCTCTCAGTCTGGTCCCCGCTGCAGCCTGCGGACCCTGCGGTCGTCAAGACGCGTTCAGGACGTCGCGTGATCCGGAGCGCTCCGGACCGAAGCCGGGACTTTCACTCCGGACCACCTCAAAGTAACGGGGTTCTCCCCTTTTATTTCTGTCTCACCAACAGGGTGTTTAGAAGTGCCTGGGCAGACGTAGAAATTTGTAGGCTTAGGTTAATGCTTTTATTCCACGACGAAGTTGGAATTATTTTTCTGAATATTTTCTTTGTATGTGCATGCATTTTACATTTGATTTTGCTGTGTTGATTGTGGTTTATCTATAACCCCGCCGTGGGTCACTGTTTCAGTTCTTTTCATCTTCCTCCATGCTTTTCCCCCTTCTCTTTTGCTTCTCCTTATCAGAGAATTTGATCGCTTTGTTGGAATCTTAGTTCGCGGTTTCTCTTTGAACCAGAGCGTAAACCACTCCCTCTCGGAGCGAGGTACTACCCCATCAGCGTAAGCGTGGTTACGTCATCAGAACCTCCCCTCACGCTTCACGTAAATTGATAGACCATACGTCATCGTAGCGGCCATCTTGGGAGGGTGTCGGATGACTGGGCTGTAGCTTAGCTGATAGCTTTGTAAGGCATCAAAGCGTCCGGTAGGACTCCCACAGCTGCTCTGTCTGTCAATGCTATGTCAAATGCCGATGTTCTGAATGTGGTTTAAACAACCGTGAGCTGAACTAAGAGTTGCAACCGCTCATTTTAATCCATTTGTTTTTCTTTCCTTTCGTTTTGTTTGTTTTGTTTATTCTTTTATCTCCATATATATTTTGCGTGTTAGTTAGTAGTGAGTAAGATTTCCAAAGTCGTTGAATCAGAGAATTACTGTAACAGGGAATTGCTTTTGGTTCAATAAAACACCACTGCGGAATAGACATTGTTTTGTGTTCAATCCAATTCATAGTTGTATGGTTATTCAGAAATCAGAGCTAACCTCCTTTGGAGTTAACATCTGACATTAATACAGAGACAAAATCATTGGATGGTGATAGACGAATAAGGATTTAAACTCTAATTGCAGTTACATTGGGGTTCTCACAGCCTGCCGGATAAACCTCGTCGGTCACAAGTCCGACCAGATCATTTATCCCAGCATAAATGAGTTCATAACAGCAAATTAACTAATGCATTAGTGGTATAAGTACTTACAAGCTTATAGCTAACATCACCACCATTTGAACTATATTTTGTTGTAGCGGAATTTTGAGTTGAATGATTTATTATTTAAATTATAATACCAAATTATAATTAATAATAATAATAAGCATATTCAACCATCTTCTGGCATAACATATATATATATATATATATATATATATATATATATATATATATATATATATATATATATATATATATAGTGCATGTCATGCCAAGAGGCAACTCGTGTGTTTTATATAAAGACAAATGAATTCAATTGAATTTTATTTATATAGTTCCAACATGTCATCTCTTTACAACCCCAGCGGTCCGGCCCGGTGGCCAAATGCATTATCATTATTCAACGGCTGTATCTCCTCGCTGCATCGACCGATCTGCACCACATTTTTTGTGAGTCGTGGGGGAGCGCTGCCGAACGGGTTTGTGTGAATCGCCCGGTGGACGGGCGGGGAAAATGCTTGACAGCTTCTGCGGTGGCTGGCGGCCGGCGGTGCGCGAACCCCCGCGGTGGCCAATAGGCAGGAGCGGTGCTTGGCTGCGAGGGCCGATCAACGCCGCTTGCGGCTTTAATTAGGCCCGAGCAGCTAAGCGCTGCGAAGGCCTATTGTATCTGTAGTGTTAATTAGGCCCGAGCAGCGAAGCGCTGCGAAGGCCTATTGTTTCTGTGTTGTTTCTTATTATTATTATTTTTATTCTGCCCCCCTAAAGAGGGGCCTTTTTGGGGGCTTTATCATATTCAAAAACTCACCAAACTTTGCAGATGCATGGTGACTGTTTAAAAATTTTGTATTTTAAGGTCGTCACAAAAATCAAAAGAAAAATGCCTCAACGGCGCCACCTAGAAATTTTCAAAGGACCCTTTGCTATTCACTTACTTCATCGTAGAGTAATGAAATTTTGTACAGTTGTAGATCTAAGCAAGACGCTCAGAATTTACAATTAACGTCATAGTGCAAATATCACAGGAAGTCGGCCATTTTAGATTGAAGGTCGTAATTTGACCTCATTTTTGACGTTTACAGCATTGGTATTTGATCGAACTCGTCCTAGGGATTTCGAGCGAGCGGCTTGAAACTCGGTCAGTCTGATCATAAGGCATGGCCAATTAAAAGTTATCAAAACGGTGAGTTCATGTTGAAGGGGCGTTAGCACGGGTCAAAGTTCACCTACTCGCCACAAAACATGAAACTGTTATATCTCCTACACAGAAACACACAGAGGCACCAAACTTTCTGTGATTGATCATCATCGGGTCTTCTACAATATCCAATGGTCAAATGATGACATCACTTAGGCCACGCCCCCTGACAACAGGAAAAACTGTTATATCTCCTACACAGAAACACACAGAGGCACCAAACTTTCTGTGATTGATCATCATCGGGTCTTCTACAATATCCAATGGTCAAATGATGACATCATTTAGGCCACGCCCCCTGACAACAGGAAAAACTGTTATATCTCCTACACAGAAACACACAGAAGCACCAAACTTTCTGTGATTGATCATCATCGGGTCTTCTACAATATCCAATGGTCAAATGATGACATCACTTAGGCCACGCCCCCTGACAACAGGAAAAACTGCTATATCTCCTACACAGAAACACACAGAGGCACCAAACTTTCTGTGATTGATCATCATCGGGTCTTCTACAATATCCAATGGTCAAATGATGACATCACTTAGGCCACGCCCCCTGACAACAGGAAGTGTCATGTTTTATTGTTAGCAGTCGCTATGTTACCCCTCTGAGCTAATCAACATGAAACTGTGTCCACAGACAGAAGACATGTTGCTGTGTTGTGGATTCCAGGCCCAACTGGATTTCATGTAGCAGTGCGGCATGGTGGCGTGGCGAAGTCACCTGAAACACCGCTGCCATATGTCCAGACTTCCAAAGGATATTGACAAATTTAATAAAAAGTAACTTAATATTACCTTAAAAGGACAACATTTTTAAAAGTCAAAAGGCTTATTTGATGCTTTGAGAACATCTCTTCTATTCGGCTACAAGATCAACTGGATTCGATGGAGCAGGGCGGCGTGGTGGCGTGGCAAAGTCACCTGAAACGCCACTGCCATATGTCCAGACTTCCATAGGATATTGATAAATTTAATAAAAAGTAACTTAAAATTACCTTAAAAGCACAACATTTTTAAAAGTCAAAAGGCTTATTTAATGCTTTGAGAACATCTCTTCTATTCGGCTACAAAACCAAGCAAAACAGGATGATCTTTTAAGCTATAAGACCATTTTTAAGATGATTAAAATACATACATAGACATCAATACATAGATTTTAAGCTGGTGGGTCGCCACTGCCTCCGGTGGCCAAATGCATTGCTGCATCAACTGATCTGCACCAGTTTAATCTCGGCATGGCAAAATTATTTTTTCTCTTCATGTGTGGCCCTAATACTCCATCGTAAGAACACCGCTGTCGTTACCGCGGGTCCTGGGGAAAAAAAAACGCTGCTCCTGGTGGGAATTTTTGATTATGCTCACGCATAGATGTGTAAAACTTCACATTGCAATTCAGACAGGCGCAGACTGCACCGTGCAGTTCATTTTAAAGAGGCAGTTTTGGCGCATATTCCGATAGAAACGGGCTGCGTGGAGCCTAAGTGTGTTGTCGTGGGCGTGTTTACCCGCTGCAGGTAACCGCTGTGAAACAATCAGAAAGATTTCCCTGATTAATAACATCTTTATGGCGCGCTAGACTTATTGTTACTATGTGCTGCTTTACCAGTTCTCTCTCTCTCGCTCGCTCGCTTGTCATCGGACAAAAGTCAAACTGCATCGTGTTTGTATTTGAAATTGTGCGTCAGACTCAGATTTAGAAGTGTTGTTACGACGTTTGAGCTGTAACTGCAACCGTTTTATATATATATATATATATATATATATATATATATATATGGTAACTTTACTGAATTTGCAGCTTAAGAAGATTGGGTTTGACAGACAACACCAACTGTCCCCTCAATCCAGTGCACACTATACCACAACAGACCTCATCACGCTCTACAGTACATCAAGAAAACTAAATCAACTAAAACAAGTTCACGAGTGCACATGAAATGAAGTTAATCCATATTTGTGTGTCAGGGTGTCTAAGCATTCTCCAGAATTTGACATCTCAGCAGAGCCTGTAATAATTATAGAAAGTAACATTATAGTTGTTCTGCCTTTTGTTAAGACAGCAAGGAATTCATGTCGTGAATACATTACATAAATAAGATATTAATTCTTAGTCAGAGGAAATCCAAGGCAAAAACAGTTAGAAAAGTTTTGGGTTCATATTTAATCAGAGTGAGACATCACAACTTTGTTAGATCTCTATGTGAATTACGTGAGATAGTGAGTGCTCTCACCTTAAAAAAAGATCTTTGACGTATTTTGCTCCCGTTAAAAGCTGCTTTTCAGCGATGAAGCTAGGGAAACTGCTAACGTTGAAGTTGAATTTGTTCTACAGGCTTCTGCCTTGGAAAAATATTCGTCTTTTTACAAAAAGAATGTTTAAAGCCAGATTTGGGAACAAAGGTTATTCAGACAACGCAAGAAAAGGAAGCTTTGTGTGGGGAACTTTTGTCCTAGCTGTCTAGCTGCATATGGCCCCAGGACAGCACAATAGTTTTCTTGAAGTATAATTTTGGAGAAGTAGAAACAAGTATTAATTTCAAAAGGTAGGTAAAAAAGGAAAAAAGTTTTTACAAAATCTTAAAATGTTGGATAGTCGTTATTTCCATCTTGCTGTGAAAATTTGTGAAATATTATCATTTTTAATGCTTAGATATAAAATCGCAAGGCCATTACTAAAATTGCCTTTTGTTTAAAATGTTTTTTGGCATGCCATACTTTATATTTATAGGTAGCCTAGATGTGCATAATAAAAGAGTGGAACTAAAACCTGGTCTAATATTATTATGGAGCTTTAACTTGCTAAGAGTAATAACGTTAGATGATTATATCTTTAAAATGAGATAACTGTCTCAAAAAATGTGATAGTTTACTTGGTCTGAAGAGATGATGCAATTCAATGTTATTTATATAGCGCCAATTCATGAAATATGTCATCTCAAGGCACTTTACAACGTCAAAATCAATCAGATTATACAGATTGGGTCAGATTATACACATTGGTCAAAAAAATTCCTATATAAGGGAACCAGTTCATTGCATCAAAGTCTTGACAAGTAGCATTCTCTCTTGAAGAAGCGTAGAGCCACAGGGAGAGTCGTCTGCATTGTCCATAGCTTTGCAGCAATCCTACCTACTGAGCAAGCATGAAGCGACAGCAGGAAAAAAAACTCCCCATTAACGGGAAGGAAAAACCTCCAGCAGAACCGGGCTCAGTATGAACGGTCATCTGCCTCGACAGACTGGGGGTTACAGAAGACAGAGCAGAGACACAACAAGACAGACAAAAAAGCACAGAAGTTCTACATTAGATGGTAGTAGCGGGTGATCTGTCTTCCCTGGATGATGCCACAGCTAACAGAACGCCAGACCAGGTGTGCCTACTATGAAGAAAAAAGAAAAATCAAAAAGTTAAAAGCTGAAATGACAACAGTCATTCAAAATTGAAGAACAATAGACCCTGATGTCCTGCAGTAGCCTAAACCTATAGCAGCATAACTATAGAGGTAGCTCAGGGTAACATGAGCCACTCTAACTATAAGCTTTTTAAAAAAGGAAAGTCCCAAGAGCCAGCTTCTAGTGGAGAAGTTCAAGTATCTTGGGGTCTTGTTCACGAATGAGGGGAAGATGGGGTGGGAGATCGACAGGCGGATTGATGCGGCGTCTGCTGTGAAGCGGGCGCTATACCGGTCCGTTGTGGTGAATCTGCACCAGATTTTTTGTGAGTCGTGGGGGAGCGCTGCCGAACACGTTCGTGTAAATCGCCCAGTGGACGGGCGGGCAAAATGCGTGACAGCATCTGCGGTGGCGGGCGGCCCGCGGTGCGCAAATCCCAGCGGTGGCCAAGGCCGGAGCGGCGCTTTGCTGCGAGGGCCGCTCGATGCCGCTTGCGGCTTTATTAGGCCCGAGCAGCGAAGCGCTGCGAAGGCCTATTGTTTCTGTGTTGTTTCTTCTTATTAGGCCCGAGCAGCTAAGCGCTGCGAAGGCCTATTGTAACTGCAGATTTTATTATTATTATTATTATTAGGCCCGAGCAGCTAAGCGCTGCGAAGGCCTATTGTAACTGCAGATTTTATTATTATTATTATTATTATTATTAGGCCCGAGCAGCTAAGCGCTGCGAAGGCCTATTGTAACTGCAGATTTTATTATTATTATTAGGCCCGAGCAGCTAAGCGCTGCGAAGGCCTATTGTAACTGCAGATTTTATTATTATTATTATTATTATTATTATTATTATTTATTCTTGTGACTTTTGAAACGGCTTTTTGGAGGCCTAAACATGCATGAAAACTCACCAAACTTTGCCCAAAATTGTCCCCCGTGAGAAATCGCATGATTTTAGTGTAATTGAAAACGGGCGTGGCAAACCTGCTCAACAGCGCCAACTAGAGTGAGTTGGGCCAAACCGTAACACGTAGAAAGCTGAAATTTTTTACCTAGGTAGGTTTTTTAAAATTATGAAAAAAAGTCTCTTGGGTGTATGCTCTAAAACCCACAGGAAGTCTGCTATTTTGGGTCAAAGGGTAAAATATTGGCCGTTTTTGCCTCAAACTTTAACGAACTAGTCCTAGGCATTTTAACCTATTACTTTCAATTTTTTTCAGCATGCAGTTAAGACATTGACTTTTAAAAGTTATCAAAGGTTTTATGAAATATGCATATTTGCCTGAGCTGTCGCATTGCAAAAATCAGGTTTGTGGAAAACCATTAAAAACGCATTAAATCAGTAAGCCCCAAGCCATGCTTTGTCTGAGAATTATGAAACTCAGTAAGTGCATGTAACTTCATAGGCCCTACAAAAAAGCCTCTTGAAGCAATGGGCTACCTCCTACAGGAAATCATTCATTTCTCATCAAAGATGTCATTTTCCCATATTTTTGGGTGTTACATTTGAATAAACTACTCCTAAACCGTTACACTTATGGCATTCAAAGTTACTCCAAAAAATTCCTCACACATAGAGGATCAAAAGTTATCAAAAACATTTTTGCTACGTCCAACCATATTTTTTTGACAATTATTTATAACATGAATTGTGTTTTGAAGGAAAAAACATTTATTATTTCCAACACTAGATGGCAGCAAACCCAAATGTTTGGGCGTCATCTGTAAGTCACGGTACATATTTTACCAAACCATTCATACACATTCGTCCAAAAGTGGAAGCAGCTTTAAAATATCTTTAGCTGGCCTTTAAAAGAAAGAAGCTTTGAATCTTTAATCCTATATAAGGGAACCAGTTGATTGCATAAAAGTCTTGACAAGCAGCATTTCCTCCTGAAGAAGCGTAGAGTCACAGGGAGAGTTGTCTGCATTGTCCATGGCTTTGCAACAATCCCTCATACTGAGCAAGCATGAAGCAACAGGGGAAAAAAACCTCCTTCATTAACATGAAGGACAAACCTCCAGCAGAACCGGGCTCAGTATGAACGGTCATCTGCCTCGACCGACTGGGGGTTACAGAAGACAGAGCAGAGACACAACAAGACAGACAAAAAAAGCACAGAAGCACACAGTGATCCAGTAATCTGTTCTATATAACCACAACTGTTATGACTTTGGGCAATAACTAATGTGCAATAATCTATTTAATACACTGTGCTATAACCTGTGCAAGGATCCAGAAGAACTTCTTCTGCTTTCACCAAGTGAATATATGTCAGTACATGTGTATGTAGGCATGTGTATATATATATATATATATATATATATATATATATATATATATATATATATATACACACACACTATTGAGCCGACAAGTGAATTTCTCCAATGTGAGATCAATAAAGACTATCTTATCTTATCTCATATCAAGACTTAGATTTGCCCACACAGGATTAGATGGTACATTATTCAAAATAGGGAAGCATAACACTGGCATATGTAAATATTGTGAGGAACAACAGACAGTTGAACGTATATGACACACTGTGAGAAAGTTCATAAAGATCAAGAGAAGAAGAAGACTTCCCAACAGCAGGGGGCGCACTCCAACAATCTGAAACGTGTCCGTTTGCCTGAGGAAGAAGTCCGTGATGTCACAGCTAACAACATTAGCACCACACATTGGAGAATTTAGGAGGGGAAACAGACAAACAGGTAAGGCTTTTTGGATTATATATGCATGTAGTGTAATATCCCCCACCACAACTTGAGGTGGGATGAGCAGTCTCAGTTCTGCGGCTAATTCTAGTGCCTTAAGGCGCTAATATTAGCGCTAATGCTAGCGCCTTAAGGCTAACGAGCAAGGCTCTTGTTTACATCCGGGTTCCGCTGGCTCAGAGCCTTTCTCTCTATGGCTCTGCGTTTGCTACCAGCACAGAGATGTATACGTAGACCAAAAGTTATGATCGGTGTTCAATCATAACTTTTGGAAGAACATCTCAAACTGGCCACAGATGCATGAATGAAAGCAGTGGTGGTCAAAGGTTTTCTTTGGGTTTATGCGAACCAGCAAGTCAGGAAGTGGAGCGGATTGACCATCTGACAACAACTTCCCCCGGTAAGCTGCCTACAGACACACTGTCGCTGCTCCAGTTAATTAATGAATTATTTCCACCTGTGGCCATGTCACCTTTCAGCGTGTATTCACTGGCTTCCAGCAACTTAGCTGATAAACCAATCAGGGACCTCCTCAATATTCGCTGTAACGCTTTATTTAAAATTCGAAGAGTAAAGGCTAATTTACCATGACGCGCATTTGTCCCGCATTTGACAGGGTCCGATTTGGAAAAAGTTAAATAATAAATTAAATAATTTCACCTGCGCTTTTCTGAACAAAAGAAGGCAGAGCTGCAGTCAGAGCGGCTATCAGTCAATATGCAGCAGCTCCACCTGATGAGCCGCTGCGCACCACGACACTCTTAATAAAATGACAAGGATTTTGATTTGTACAGATTATTAAGGAAACGACGTAAAAAAAAAAACTGCAGCTACAACATGGACTGGAGAGCGGGTTCTAACTGGGTGAGGCCAGAGGTTATTCTCAGAGAGCTTTTATGAAGTAATTTTTTTTATTTTTACACGCAGTTGAGCGACACTGCAGAAGCAAGTCGTACTAGAAACCACTGAACAAGCCTCCTGTCTGTGGATCTATGGACTCATTTTACTCCAACCCCAAAACATCTGCCAAACAGAGTACTGCAGCCAAGATTAACTTCAACAATAACTTTACGAAATACATTAACATTTTGCTTATTAAAAATGTCCATATTTAAAAGCAAGTTATGTTTTTTTCTGATAAACTTTGAGCAATTTTATTAAACTTTTTAAAAAATTAACATCCCATCCTTCATCGATTTATACCGGCTTTTCCCTACAGGTGTGACGTCAAGCCGTATCTGATGGGGAAACGCAGCTCGGCGTCACACGGGGTCGTGGGGGGTGGGGGCTCGTCCATCCTGGACAGGTTGCCAGTCACAGGGCAACCTGTCCTGTGACACATACATATGCCTACATACACATGTACTGACATATATACCTGGTGATAGCAGCAGAAGTTCTTTGGATCATTGGACAGGTTATAGCACAGTGTATTAAATAGATTATTGCACATTAGTTATTGCCCAAAGTTATAACAGTTGTGGTTACAGTTACTGATAGCAGCAGAAGTCACTTCTTTCAGGATTATTGCACGGGTTATCGCACAGTGAATTAGATTATTGCACATTGGTTACAGTTACAGTGCAGCACTGTATATTCTGATAGCAGCAGGAATGAATGACTTGCGGTAGCGCTCCTTTTTACAGACAGGGTGTCTAAGTCTGCCACTAAAGGAGCTGCTCAGCTGCTCTACAGTCTGGCGCAGGGGGTGGAAGGTGTTGTCCATGATGGATGTGAACTTGGACAACACCCTCCTCTCAGCTACTTCCTCCGCTGAGTCCAGAGTGCAGCCCAGGACAGAAGTGGCCTTCCTCACCAGCTTATTCAGACTCATTCGGTCCCGTTCTGCGCTGCCTGGAGCCCAGCAGACGACAGCGTAGAGAAGGGCTGAGGCCACCACAGAGTCATAAAAAGTCTTAAGCAATAAACTGAGTATCTCCATGTTTTGTTGACAGAACAAGAGATTTGGGAAACACTGACATTTTTCAAAATTTTGTAACATTTTATTATTATAGCAACCAATCAATTAATTGTTAAAATAATCAATAGATTAATCAACAATGGAAATAATCTAGACCCAGAGTTTGTCTTTGCATCGTGTTTACTCCTGTAAGATATAAAAATTAATTAGCTTTGAACTGTTTTTGTTCCCCCTTAGGTCACAGCAGTGTCAGACATTGGTGGGAGGACTGTGGATGAGGTCACAAGACGTATGATGTTCTTCATCATGGACTATGGCCTGTCAAGGCAGTACAACTTTGTGGGCTGGAATGGAAATTAGGAATTCAGGACTTTAAATCTGTTTGAAGTCATATTTGGTAAGTGCATAATGGATAATAACTGTAATATAGTAACTTTTGGATATTTGTGTCTGTCGAGGGAAATTTATGTATGTTATGAATTTAATTTTCTAATGTCAATAATACCCTCACCTTAAGGACATAAATGTCCCCTCAAAACAGGTGCTCCAGAAATGTTATCATATAAGAAATGTTTTCAAGATTTTCTTGCACAGATCTTCCAGTCAACAGCTGTTCTTATCAAAAAAATTACATTTTGTAATTTTTCCTTGGTTTTTAATTTTTTTATGGGCAATTTAATAAAGCCAGATTTTAGAAAGAAGTAAAAAAAATGTGACAGCCTTGGCCAGTCAGCTTTGAATTTTGATCTTTTTTTCTTAGCTTTTTCCCAGTTCATTCTGACGTTTGCAGGTTTGTAAAGTCAATTATGTAAAGGGATACTTCACCCAAAATTACAATTTAAATCTTGGGTAATTGATATAAAACTGATCATTTGTTGGTAAATTTCACCTTAACATAGTTGACTTTACAATTGTAGTTGAGAGTTGTGTTGGTACATATAAAGTGACCATAAGATATGTTTCCCGCAGGAGCTTTAAAGAACAACACATTAACCAGACAGATCACCAGGAAGGATTTGGAGAGGGCAGTGTCGAAATGGCTGATCGGATCAAGGGACAGGGGATGCAATAGAAAGGTCCAACAGGTCCCTCCTTCCCATATGATGGACCATGTTTTTTGTGTTCCATGTTCTTTTTTGATATATAACCATTATAACTAGTTTCTTAAATTGTTATAATGGTTATTATATTACGTATAATATCGTATGTGTGTGTGTGTGTATTATGTACCTGATACGTAAAATACAATCTATTATATCTATTATCTATTATAAGTAAGGCAGCATTGGAGGAATCTTTAGAACCTGCACAGTGTTTGAACTGTTTAGAAGCAGTAGAGCTTTCTGAGCTATCTAAAATCTTAGCTTCATCTAAAACTTCTACCTGTGTGTTAGACCCAATCCCAACTAAGTTGTTTAAGGAGGTATTCCCTTTGATCAGTGGTCCTATTTTAGACATGATTAATCTATCCTTAGTAAACGGATATGTACCACAGGTTTTTAAAGTAGCTGTTATTAAACCTTTACTTAAGAAACCTTCTCTTGATCAAGATGAGCTAGTAAACTACAGACCTATATCTAATCTTCTTTTCTTATCTAAAATTCTTGAGAAAGTAGTTGCTAATCAACTTTGTGAACATTTACAAAGCAATGACCTACTTGAGGAGTTTCAGTCAGGCTTCAGAGCTCATCATAGCACTGAAACAGCTCTGGTGAAGGTCACTAATGATATTCTCATGGCCTCAGATAATGGACTTGTGTCTGTACTTGTCCTGTTAGATCTCAGTACTGCATTTGATACAGTTGATCAAAATATTCTCCTGCAAAGACTTGAGCATACTGTAGGGATTAAGGGAAAAGCATTAGGCTGGTTTAAATCTTATCTGTCGGACAGATTCCAGTTTGTTCATGTTAATAATAAATCTTCCTTAAACTCTAGGGTCACCTGTGGAGTACCACAGGGTTCAGTCCTTGGACCAATTCTCTTTACTAAATATATGCTTCTGATCGGCAAAATTATCAGACAGCATGGGATTAATTTCCACTGTTATGCTGATGACACTCAGCTATATTTATCCATAAATCCTGATGAATCCAATCAATTACTTCAACTGCAGTCATGTCTTGATGACATCAAAAGCTGGATGACTTTAAATTTCCTGCATCTAAATTCTGACAAGACCGAAGTTGTAATCTTTGGGCCAGAGTCCTCAAAAAATAAACTTCTTAACCAATCACTTAATCTGGATGGCATTAACTTGGCCTCTGGTAATAAAGTAAAAAACCTTGGTGTTATTTTTGACCAAGACATGTCATTTAAATCCCATATTAAACAGGTTTCCAGAGTTTCCTTTTTTCACCTCCGGAATATCGCCAAAATTAGAAACATTCTGTCCAGGAGTGATGCTGAAAAACTAGTCCATGCATTTGTTACTTCAAGGCTGGACTATTGCAATTCGTTACTATCAGGAAGTCCACAAACTGCAGTTCAAAGCCTTCAGCTGATCCAAAATGCTGCAGCAAGAGTTCTGATGAAAATCAACAAGCGGGATCATATTTCTCCAATTTTAGCTTCCCTTCATTGGCTTCCTGTGAAATCAAAAATAGAATTTAAAATTCTTCTTCTAACGTATAAAGCCCTTAATAATCAAGCTCCATCATATATCAGAGCTCTGATTACCCCGTATGTTCCTAACAGAGCACTTTGCTCTCAGACTGCAGGTCTGCTGGTGGTTCCTAGAGTCTCTAAAAGTAGAATGGGAGGCAGATCCTTTAGCTATCAGGCTCCTCTCCTGTGGAACCAATTCCCAGTTTTGGTCCGTGAAGCAGACACCCTGTCTACTTTTAAGACTAATCTTAAAACCTTCCTTTTTGACAAAGCTTATAACTAGAGTGGCTCATGTTACTCTGAGCTACCTTTTATAGTTTTACTGCTATAGGCTTAGGCTACTGGAGGACGTCAGGATCTAATTTTCTCACTCTATAGAGTTCTACTGTTCTTCAATTATGCATTACGTGTTGTCATTTCTGCTTTAATTTTCTGTTTCTCTCTTTTATCTTCATAGTAGGTACACCTGGTCTGGCGTTCTGTTAACTGTGACATCATCCAAAGAAGACGGCTCACCCGTTACTACCATCTAATGTAGAACAGATTACTGGATCAATGTGTGCTTCTGTGCTTTTTTTGTCTCTCTTGTTGTGTCTCTGCTCTGTCTTCTGTAACCCCCAGTCGGTCGAGGCAGATGACCGTTCATACTGAGCCCGGTTCTGCTGGAGGTTTTCCTTCCCGTTAATGGGGAGTTTTTCTTCCCACTGTCGCTTCATGCTTGCTCAGTATGAGGGATTGCAGCAAAGCCATGTACAATGCAGACGACTCTCCCTGTGGCTCTACGCTTCTCCAGGAGTGAATGCTGCTTGTCGAGACTTTGATGCAATCAACCGGTTTCCTTATATAGGAACATTTTTGACCAATCTGTATAATCTGACCCAATATGTATCAACTGGTTTCCTTATATAGGAACATTTTTGACCAATCTGTATAATCTGACCCAATATGTATAATATGATTGAACGTAACTTTGTAAAGTGCCTTGAGATGACATGTTTCATGATTTGGCGCTATATAAATAAAATTGAATTGAATTATTGCATTTGACCTAATAAAAACATGAATAATGTATTTTATTAGGTCAAATGTGTGTATGTATATGTATATATATATATATATATATATATATATATATATATATATATATATATATTAGTGCATGCCATGCCAAGAGGCAACTCATGTGTTTTATATAAAGACAAATTAATTCAATCCAATTTTATTTATATAGTTCCAACATGTCATCTCTTTACAACCCCAGCGGTCCGGCCCGGTGGCCAAATGCATTATCATTATTCAACGGCTGTATCTCCTCGCTGCATCCACCAATCTGCACCAGATTTTTTGTGAGTCGTGGGGGAGCGCTGCCGAAAGGGTTCGTGTGAATCGCCCAGTGGACGGGCGGGGAAAATGCGTGACAGCTTCTGCGGTGGCTGGCGGCAGGAGGTGCGCGTACCCCAGCGGTGCTTGGGTGCGAGGGCCGCTCATCGCCGCTTGCGGCTTTAATTATTATTATTATTTATTCTTGGGACTTTTGAAACGGCTTTTTGGAGGCCTAAACATGCATGAAAACTCACCAAACTTTGCCCAAAATTGTCCCCCGTGAGAAATCGCATGATTTTAGTGTAATTGAAAACGGGCGTGGCAAACCTGCTCAACAGCGCCAACTAGAGTGAGTTGGGCCAAACCGTAACACGTAGAAAGCTGAAATTTTTTACCTAGGTAGGTTTTTTAAAATTATGAAAAAAAGTCTCTTGGGTGTATGCTCTAAAACCCACAGGAAGTCTGCTATTTTGGGTCAAAGGGTAAAATATTGGCCGTTTTTGCCTCAAACTTTAACGAACTAGTCCTAGGCATTTTAACCTATTACTTTCAAATTTTTTCAGCATGCAGTTAAGACATTGACGTTTAAAAGTTATCAAAGGTTTTATGAAATATGCATATTTGCCTGAGCTGTCGCATTGCAAAAATCAGGTTTGTGGAAAACCATTAAAAACGCATTAAATCAGTAAGCCCCAAGCCATGCTTTGTCTGAGAATTATGAAACTCGGTAAGTGCATGTAACTTCATAGGCCCTACAAAAAAGCCTCTTGAAGCAATGGGCTACCTCCTACAGGAAATCATTCATTTCTCATCAAAGATGTCATTTTCCCATATTTTTGGGGGTTACATTTGAATAAACTACTCCTAAACCGTTACACTTATGGCATTCAAAGTTACTCCAAAAAATTCCTCACACATAGAGGATCAAAAGTTATCAAAAACATTTTTGCTACGTCCAACCATATTTTTTTGACAATTATTTATAACATGAATTGTGTTTTGAAGGAAAAAACATTTATTATTTCCAACACTAGATGGCAGCACACCCAAATGTTTGGGCGTCATCTGTAAGTCACGGTACATATTTTACCAAACCATTTATACACATTCGTCCAAAAGTGGAAGCAGCTTTAAAATATCTTTAGCTGGCCTTTAAAAGAAATAAGATTTTAATCTTTAATCCTATATGTAGGAGCGCAAATGCATTGATTGGGTAATTAGCGTTCATGTCTTTTTAAGGGGGGAACTTTTCTTTGATAGGTAGGTTTTCCACCCGGAAGGGGAAAACAGTTTTTGACCGCAAAAAGATAAATACAAGCAAGCAAGTCTGCTTTATATGTTGTCTGGAGATGTGTTCATGTATGATGGACATTTGATATGCAAAGAGGAAAATAAATGGACGAAGCGTTCAACATGCCCTGACGACTCGGACTCTAATTCATCCCAAAACGGTAACAATAAGCGCGTCAACTCTATTACCCCGATGCAGCACCTCAGTGGCTTAAAGTATTGGCTTGGCCGCTACAAAACCAGTCAAAAACTGTTTGTGCATCTTCACGAACTGTGCATAAGTAAAGATACGTGTTTCTGCATGGTTGATGGTGGTGATTGCGCAAGATAAGACTGGGCTGGAGGTTACGTGTTTGGAGTGGAGCATCAGCTGATCGAACTCAGCTCACCTGAGGTGACGTCGGACAGGATAGACATCGGTGAGGACGCAGTTGATCAGCTCGGCGCTGGATTTGAACAATCATTCGTCTGGATTAGGTATGTGTAGCGCTACCACCGATATGATGGCCATCTAAATATAGTGTGCACACATAAGGGCGTAATTCCAATGCATCGGTTGCTGAAGTGGATGAACAATTAATTTTGAATCAACAAACTGTTGCCATCTGTGGACTGTCGGACTTTAATTATGGAGGATTGCGCGGCTAAAATGGATAAACATTTTAGCCGAGGGAACCAGTTGATTGCATTAAGGTCTTGACAAGCAGCATTTCCTCCTGAAAAAGCGTAGAGCCACAGGGAGAGTAGTCTGCATTGTCCATGGCTTTGCAACAATCCCTCATACTGAACAAGCATGAAGCAACAGGGAAAAAAAAACTCCCCATTAACAGGAAGGAAAAACCTCCAGCAGAACCGGGCTCAGTATGAACGGTCATCTGCCTCGACCGACTGGGGGTTACAGAAGACAGAGCAGAGACACAACAAGACAGACAAAAAAGCACAGAAGCACACATTGATCCAGCAATCTGTTCTATATAACCACAACTGTTATAACTTTGGGCAATAAATAATGTGCAATAATCTATTTAATACACTGTGCTATAACCTGTGCAATGATCCGGAAGAACTTCTGCTGCTATCACCAAGTGAATATATGTCAGTACATGTGTATGTAGGCCTATATATATATATATATATATATATATATATATATATATATATATATATATATATATATATATATATACAAGATCGGCTTTCTATCACCTGAAGAACATTTCCAGGATTAAAGGACTGATGTCTCAGCAGGATCTGGAAAAACTAATCCATGCGTTTATCTTTAGTAGAATCGATTACTGCAACGGTGTTTTCACAGGTCTGCCTAAAAAGTGGATCAGACAGCTGCAGCTGATCCAGAACGCTGCTGAACGCATCTAAATACATCACAGACTTGTTATCAGTGTATCAACCATCCAGAGCACTAAGGTCTTCTGGCTCCAGCCTTCTCTGCGTACCTACAGCCAGAACTAAACAAGGAGAAGCAGCATTTAGTTCCTACGCTCCACTTATCTGGAACAAACTTCCAGAAAACTGTAAAAGTGCGGAAAACCTGAGTTCTTTTTAATCAAGATTAAAAACACATCTGTTTAGGACTGTTTTTGACTGTTCTAGTTAAACTGTTCTACTGAAACAGCATTAGTTCAACTTTTTTAGTCCAGCTGTTTATTGATGTCTACATTTTCTGTTTTCTTTTCCTGTATTTTAATCATGTAAAGCACTTTGCATTGTCTCTGTACTGAATTGTGCTATACAAATAAATTTGCCTTGCCTTGCCTTTATTTATTTATTTATATATATATATATATATATATATATATATATATATATATATATTATATATAATGTGTGTGTGTGTATGTATGTATGTATGTATGTATATAACCGGGAAGTACACATGACATCACCTGCCTACTCCGATTTCTTTTGTATTTTTTTAATTCTTACTTTTTTTCTCACTTTCTTTTTGATCCACTGTATATAGGAAGATACACTGTATATAACTGATGCACCCTTTCCTACTGCTGACTATTGACTGACTATTGAGCCGATGTGACAAGTGAATTTCTCCAATGTGAGATCAATAAAGACTATCTTATCTTATATCAAGACTTAGATTTGCCCACACAGGATTAAATTGTACATTATTCAAAATAGGGAAGCATAACACTGGCAGATGTGAATATTGTGAGGAACAAGACACAGTTGAACATATATGACACACTGTGAGAAAAATTCATAAAGAACAAGAGAAGAAGAAGACTCCCAACAGCAGGGGGCGCACTCCAACAATCTGAAACGTGTCCGTTTGCCTGAGGAAGAAGTCCGTGATGTCACAGCTAACAACATTAGCACCACACATTGGAGAATTTAGGAGGGGAAACAGACAAACAGGTAAGGATTATATATGCATGTAGTGTAATATCCCCCACCACAACTTGAGGTGGGATGAGCAGTCTCAGTTCTGCGGCTAATTCTAGCGTCTTAAGGTGCTACTTATAGCGCTAATGCTAGCGCCCTAAGGCTAGCGAGCAAGGCTCTTGTTTACATCCGGGTTCCGCTGGCTCAGAGCCTTTCTCTCTATGGCTCTGCGCTGGCTACCAGCACAGACATGTATACGTAGACCAAAAGTTATGATCCGTGTTCAATCATAACTTTTGGAAGAACATCTCAAACTGGCCACAGATGCATGAATGAAAGCAGTGGTGGTCAAAGGTTTTCTTTGGGTTTATGCGAACCAGCAAGTCAGGAAGTGGAGCGGATTGACCATCTGACAACAACTGCCCTCGGTAAGCGTGTCTGTCGATAGACACACTGTCGCTGCTCCAGTTAATTAATGAATTATTTCCACCTGTGGCCATGTCACCTTTCAGCGTGTATTCACTGGCTTCCAGCAACTTAGCTGATAAACCAATCAGGGACCTTGTAATGTGCGATCAGTGTTAAACTAAAATGTATGACATCATAGTGTTGGTTATATGTCCTGCATTGTCCAGGTTGTGGTTCGCCTTGTTTGTTCATATGATTAATTTATACTGAAGGTGACAGGGAGCCAGTGGAGGTAATGTTCAGATGTGAAGTAGATGATGTAAAGATGTAAATTGCTGTCTTTTGTACTAGTTGTAATTTATGGAGGTTTTCTGGAGGACAGGGAGGGAAGGGAGCTGACAGTGTAAAGTGGACTGTGGACCAGTTTGGTTAAAGTGTTAAGGAAGAACTTGATGTTCCCGATATGAAAGTTAACCAGGTGATCTTATGGATGTGGACAGTGGAGGAGAGGATGGGAGGCTGTCCAGGAAGACACCAAGGCTCTGAAGCTGAAAGGTGGGACAGAGACATGAATGGTCAGTGGATATTGTAAAACTACCAGATTTGGTTAAAGTTGACTCTGCACAATAAGCAAGTGAGGTAACTAATGTGGCATTATTTCCACGGTCCCGGGAATATATGGGCTGACTAGGAATTTTTTTCAGTCAAACTGATTATTTTAGCTTTAACCCATGACGTAGACGCCCCGTCGTCGGGTGAGAGGCGTGCCGACAGAGTGGCCATCTTAGGTCAGACCAAGCTGCGCTCAGAGAGAATACACGTCAATGCAGCAAAATGTACTTTATGTTTTCAGACACTCTGAATCCAGCCGTGGATATTAACCCTGTGGAGCTCCCGACGGACAGTTTTGGTAGAAACAGGAGAGTTGAGGTGCACGTTTAGTTCTGCCGTGATTTGGGGAGCCGTGGTTTCATGTTTTTTGGATACAATCCGGGTAAGCACTCTAACATCCCTTTCAGACAGCTTCCTCTTGCGTCCACAGTTAATCCTGTTGGATGTGGTTCGTCCTTCTTGGTGGTATGCTGACATTACCCTGGACACCGTGGCTCTTGATACATCACAAAGACTTGCTGTCTTGGTCACAGATGCGCCAGCAAGACGTGCACCAACAATTTGTCCTCTTTTGAACTCTGGTATGTCACCCATAATGTTGTGTGCATTGCAATATTTTGAGCAAAACTGTGCTCTTACCCTGCTAATTGGACCTTCACACTCTTCTCTTATTGGTTCAATGTGCAATTAATGAAGATTGGCCACCAGGCTGGTCCAATTTAGCCATGAAACCTCCCACACTAAAATGAGAGGTGTTTCAGTTTCATTGTCCAACCCCTGTATATATATATATATATATATATATATATATATATATATATATATATATATATATATATATATATATATATATATATATATATATATATATATATATAATACATACATATATAAATACATACATATATGCACATGTACTGACATATATTCACCTGGTGATAGCAGCAGAAGTTCTTCGGATCATTGCACAGGTTATCGCACAGTGAATTAGATAGATTATTGCACATTGGTTACAGTTACAGTGCAGCACTGTATAATCTGATTGCAGCAGGAATGAATGACTTGCGGTAGCGCTCCTTTTTACAGACAGGGTGTCTAAGTCTGGCACTAAAGGAGCTGCTCAGCTCCTCTACAGTCTGGTGCAGGGGGTGGAAGGTGTTGTCCATGATGGATGTGAACTTGGACAACACCCTCCTCTCAGCTACTTTCTCCACTGAGTCCAGAGTGCAGCCCAGGACAGAAGTGGCCTTCCTCACCAGCTTATTCAGCCTCATTCTGTCCCGTTCTGCGCTGTCTGGAGCCCAGCAGACGACAGCGTAGAGAAGGGCTGAGGCCACCACAGAGTCATAAAAAGTCTTAAGCAGGGGCCTGCTCACTCCAAAGGAACTCAGCCTCCTCAGGAGGTGGAGGCGGCTCTGGCCCTTCTTATGCAGAGCGTCGGTGTTATGAGTCCAGTCCAGCTTATTACTGACGTGAACACCCAACAAAAGAGTCCTACGTCTCTGATTTCAGCTTCATAAATGTGAATATTTCTGTTTTCTTTGCTCATTTATGGCAATAAACTGAGTATCTCCATGTTTTGTTGACAGAACAAGAGATTTGGGAAACACTGATATTTTTCAAAATTTTGTAACATTTTATTATTATAGCAACCAATCAATTAATTGTTTAAAATAATCAATAGATTAATCAACAATGAAAATAATCTAGACCCAGAGTTTGTCTTTGCATCGTGTTTACTCCTGTGAGCTATAAAAATGAATTAGCTTTGAACTGTTTTTGTTCCCCCTTAGGTCACAGCAGTGTCAGACATTGGTGGGAGGACTGTGGATGAGGCCACGAGACGTATGATGTTCTTCATCATGGACTATGGCCTGTCAAGGCAGTACAACTTTGTGGGCTGGAATGGAAAGTAGGAATTCAGGACTTTAAATCTGTGTGAAGTCATATTTGGTAAGTGCATAATGGATAATAACTGTAATATACTAACTTTAGGATATTTGTGTCTGTCGAGGGAAATTTATGTATGTTAGGGTTAGGGGAAATACAACCCCACCTACAAACAACCGCACCTGGCTTGATGGAGAAACCAGGAGAACAGCTGAGCATCTTTACGACAATGCACTTTTACTTTCGCCCTCTGGGGGGAGCCTCGCTGGAAAATCAACCCCGGTTGGATAGTATACCTTTAATTGGGACTAGTTTGTTGTCAAGTATTAATTGAGGTAACGGCAGTATACCTGTATGAATTGAAATTTAAATCTTGCGCTCCAAGCAAATAAGCACGCACACACGCGCTAGAAATCAGAAAGAGGAAAGGCGGGATTTAAGGCAGTACAACCAATGAGAGTTAAGTTTAAAAAAATGCACAGAGCACAGTCACGTGTGCTGCCGATTTAAAGGGGCAGGCAGTTAGACAGCGGCAGCAGCAGCCGCGGAGCTGCGAGAGGAGAAGAAGGGAAAAGTGAGGCACGTTATGTGGATCATGTAACCGTGCCACGGTAACTGTGGCAATTTAGATCTAAATTATTTTTATTTTGGACATGCACACACACACATAAAAAAACACTGACAAAAGGGCACTTTGGGCATCAAGGGGCAAAGGGGCAGGTGACCAAGCCCCACGCCCCCCTCTGCACGTCCCTGCTGTTAGCTGTGATATCACGTCTTTCTTCCTCAGCCAAACCGGCGCCTTTCAGTTTTTTTCAGGTGCGCCCCCTGCTGTCGGGAAGTCTTCTGCTTCTTCTTTTTCTTTATGGATTTTTTTTGCCGGTTGGCACGCAACCAAATGGTGCATTACCGCCACCAACTGGTATGGAGTGTGGATCAGAATTATTTATACTAAACAAAACAAGTCACAATCAAATTAACAAAACAATATAAACAAAACCAAAAAAAGATTTCAAATCCTCTCAATTACATTTATTAATCTAAGATAATGAAAAATAATCACATAACAATTATCTCTGGAGTTTTTCTAAGTATTTCTATTAAATCAAATTGTATTCTTTTCCTTTTTAGATTTTGGACCATTTCTCTCCTTTCTCTTTCGTACTTCCTACAGTATACCATAACGTGTTCAACTGTCTCTTGTTGCTCACAATATTCACATCTGCCATTGTTATGTTTACCTATTTAGAATAATGTATTATTTAATCCTGTGTGCCCAAATCTAAGTCCTGATATAATTGTTTCTTCTCCTATGTTCTTCCCTGCCCATCTCATTTTTCCCACTCTCCTCTGGATCATGTAAAACCATCTTCTGTTCCTCTCTTCCTCCCATTGCTTTTGCCACCTTTCCTTCATCTTCTGTTTAATTATGCTCTTTATTTCCATCTTACTAATTTTAACTGACACATCAATGTCTTTTCTTGTTGTAGCCTCCTTTGCAGCCTTATCTGCCATTTCATTTCCTTTAACTCCCATGTGTGCTGGTACCCACAAAAATATGACTGTAATGTCCATCATTTGAATTCTGTATAATGTTTGCTGGATTTCTATCAAAATATCTGGTCTACTGTCTGAGTGTTTTATCGGTAAACTGATTAGTGATGAAGATGAATCTGAACAAATAATCACTCTCAGAGGTCTTATTTCTTCTACCCATTGCATTGCAAAAAAAATTGCTAACATTTCTCTTGTGTATACTGATATATTATTACTTGTCCTCTTTCCTACTGTAATATGAAACTCTGGAACAATAAAAGATACTCCTATCTTGTTATCTAAACTTTTTTAATGCATCTGTGTAGATCTGAATGAAACTAGTAAATATTAATATATTCCTGTATTGTATTTGAATTTAAAAAAAAAAACCCTGACCTTATTTCCCTTTCGTAATAGTGTTAGATCTACTTTAGCTTCAGGTAGTATCCAAGGTTGTACTGCTGTCAGTGGTACTGTTGAACTGAACATTAAATCAGTTAATTCTAATTCCATTGCTTTTTGTCTAACTGTCTACCCAAAGCTTCTTCTCTCCCTGTTCTCCATTTCCCAACAAGATGTTAAAGTGGTCTGTGCTGGATGATCTTCACTATGACCCTGTAAATTAGCCCAATAGTTTAGAGATAACTGAATTCTTCTCAATGTCGGGAAGTCTGAACAACAACAACTCTTAATGCATCACGTGACTTTTGGCACAAATTTACCGCAGCGTGGGTGGGATTGTATCGTAGTCGAGCAGAGGCTGTTTTGTGCGAGCAGAGACCATTTTGTACTCGAGGAAAACTTATAAATGATATTTTGAGCGCAAGGTAGGCGGACAGTTTGCAAAACAATTTTTTTGTGTGAAACATATCTTTTTGTGTGCAAAACAAGTTTTATTTGTGTGCAACAACCTTTCAGCTGAAGACTTTTAACTGCATTTCAACCAGTAAAATAATGTTTAAACCAGGGGTGTCAAACGTACGGCCCGCCGAACGATTGTATCTCCTCGCTGCATCGACCGATCTGCACCTGATTTTTTGTGAGTCGGGTGGGGGGGGGTGGAGCGCTGCCGTACGGGTTCGTGTGAATCGCCCGGTGGACGGGCAGGGAAAATGCGTGACAGCTTCTGCGGTGGCTGGAGGGAGGAGGTGCGCGTACCCCAGCGGTGCTTGGCTGCGAGGGCCGCTCATCGCCGCTTGCGGCTTTAATTATTATTATTATTATTATTATTATTATTATTATTATTATTATTATTATTAGGCCCGAGCAGCTAAGCGCTGCGAAGGCCTATTGTAACTGCAGATTTTATTATTATTATTATTATTATTATTTATTCTTGGGACTTTTGAAACGGCTTTTTGGAGGCCTAAACATGCATGAAAACTCACCAAACTTTACCCAAAATTGTCCCCCGTGAGAAATCGCAGGATTTTAGTGTAATTGAAAGCGGGCGTGGCAAACCCGCTCAACAGCGCCAACTAGAGTGAGTTGGGCCAAACCGTAACACGTAGAAAGCTGAAATTTTTTACCTAGGTAGCTTTTTTAAAGTTATGAAAAAAAGTCTATTGTGGGTATGCTCTAAAACCCACAGGAAGCCTGGCATTTTGGGTCAAAGGGTAAAATATTGACGGTTTTTGCCTCGAACTTTAACAAACTAGTCCTAGGCATTTTAAGCTATCACTTTCAAATTTTTTCAGCGTAGAGATGAGACCTTGAGGGTTGAAAGTTATTAAACGTTTTATGAAATATGCATATTTGCCTGAGCTGTCGCATTGCAAAAATCAGGTTTGTGGAAAACCATTAAAAACGCATTAAATCAGTAAGCCCCAAGCCATGCTTTGTCTGAGAATTATGAAACTCGGTAAGTGCATGTAACTTCATAGGCCCTACAAAAAAGCCTCTTGAAGCAATGGGCTACCTCCTACAGGAAATCATTCATTTCTCATCAAAGATGTCATTTTCCAATATTTTTGGGTGTTACATTTGAATAAACTACTCCTAAACCGTTACAGTTATGGCATTCAAAGTTACTCCAAAAAATTCCTCACACATAGAGGATCAAAAGTTATCAAAAACATTTTTGCTACGTCCAACCATATTATTTTGACAATTATTTATAACATGAATTGTGTTTTGAAGGAAAAAACATTTATTATTTCCAACTCTAGATGGCAGCAAACCCAAATGTTTGGGCGTCATCTGTAAGTCACGGTACATATTTTACCAAACCATTCATACACATTCGTCCAAAAGTGGAAGCAGCTTTAAAATATCTTTAGCTGGCCTTTAAAAGAAATAAGATTTTAATCTTTAATCCTATATGTAGGAGCGCAAATGCATTGATTGGGTAATTAGCGTTCATGTCTATTTAAGGGGGGAACTTTTCTTTGATAGGTAGGTTTTCCACCCGGAAGGGGAAAACAGTTTTTGACCGCAAAAAGATAAATACAAGCAAGCAAGTCTGCTTTATATGTTGTCTGGAGATGTGTTCATGTATGATGGACATTTGATATGCAAAGAGGAAAATAAATGGACGAAGCGTTCAACATGCCCTGACGACTCGGACTCCCAAAAAGGTAACAATAAGCGCGTCAACTCTATTACCCCGATGCAGCACCTCAGTGGCTTAAAGTATTGGCTTGACCGCTACAAAACCAGTCAAAAACTGTTTGTGCATCTTCACGAACTGTGCATAAGTAAAGATACGTGTTTCTGCATGGTTGATGGTGGTGATTGCGCAAGATAAGACTGGGCTGGAGGTTACGTGTTTGGAGTGGAGCATCAGCTGATCGAACTCAGCTCACCTGAGGTGACGTCGGACAGGATAGACATCGTGAGGACGCAGTTGATCAGCTCGGCGCTGGATTTGAACAATCATTCGTCTGGATTAGGTATGTGTAGCGCTACCACCGATATGATGGCCATCTAAATATAGTGTGCACACATAAGGGCGTAATTCCAATGCATTGGTTGCTGAAGTGGATGAACAATTAATTTTGTATCAACAAACTGTTGCGATCTGTGGACTGTCGGACTTTAATTGTGGAGGATTGCGCGGCTAAAATGGATAAACATTTTAGCCGAGGGAACCAGTTGATTGCATAAAGGTCTTGACAAGCAGCATTTCCTCCTGAAAAAGCGTAGAGCCACAGGGAGAGTAGTCTGCATTGTCCATGGCTTTGCAACAATCCCTCATACTGAACAAGCATGAAGCAACAGGGAAAAAAAACCTCCCCATTAACAGGAAGGAAAAACCTCCAGCAGAACCGGGCTCAGTATGAACGGTCATCTGCCTCGACCGACTGGGGGTTACAGAAGACAGAGCAGAGACACAACAAGACAGACAAAAAAGCACAGAAGCACACATTGATCCAGCAATCTGTTCTATATAACCACAACTGTTATAACTTTGGGCAATAAATAATGTGCAATAATCTATTTAATACACTGTGCTATAACCTGTGCAATGATCCGGAAGAACTTCTGCTGCTATCACCAAGTGAATATATGTCAGTACATGTGTATGTAGGTATATATATATATATATATATATATATATATATCCATATATATATATATATATATATATATATATATATATATAGTCTAAAGACAATTACATGATCGGCTTTCTATCACCTGAAGAACATTTCCAGGATTAAAGGACTGATGTCTCAGCAGGATCTGGAAAAACTAATCCATGCGTTTATCTTTAGTAGAATCGATTACTGCAACGGTGTTTTCACAGGTCTGCCTAAAAAGTGGATCAGACAGCTGCAGCTGATCCAGAACGCTGCTGAACGCATCTAAATACATCACAGACTTGTTATCAGTGTATCAACCATCCAGAGCACTAAGGTCTTCTGGCTCCAGCCTTCTCTGCGTACCTACAGCCAGAACTAAACAAGGAGAAGCAGCATTTAGTTCCTACGCTCCACTTATCTGGAACAAACTTCCAGAAAACTGTAAAAGTGCGGAAAACCTGAGTTCTTTTTAATCAAGATTAAAAACACATTTGTTTAGGAGTTTTTGACTGTTCTAGTTAAACTGTTCTACTGAAACAGCATTAGTTCAACTTTTTTAGTCCAGCTGTTTATTGATGTCTACATTTTCTGTTTTCTTTTCCTGTATTTTAATCATGTAAAGCACTTTGCATTGTCTCTGTACTGAATTGTGCTATACAAATAAATTTGCCTTGCCTTGCCTTTTCCTTGCCTTTATATTTATATATATATATATATTTATATTTATATATATATGTATGTATGTATGTATGTATGTATGTATGTATATATGTATATGTATGTACAGTATGTATATGTGTGTGTGTGTGTGTGTGTGTATGTATGTATGTATATATATGTGTATATAACCGGGAAGTACACATGACATCACCTGCCTACTCCGATTTCTTTTGTATTTTTTTAATTCTTATTTTTTTTTCTCACTTTCTTTTTGATCCACTGTATATAGGAAGATACACTGTATATAACTGATGCACCCTTTCCTACTGCTGACTATTGACTGACTATTGAGCCGATGTGACAAGTGAATTTCTCCAATGTGAGATCAATAAAGACTATCTTATCTTATATCAAGACTTAGATTTGCCCACACAGGATTAAATGGTACATTATTCAAAATAGGGAAGCATAACACTGGCAGATGTGAGTATTGTGAGGAACAAGAGACAGTTGAACATATCTGACACCAGGGACGTGCAGAGGGGGGGGCGGAGGGGGCTTGAGCACCTGCCCCTTTGCCCCCTGGTGCCCAAAGTGCCCTTTTGTCAGTGTTTTTTTTTTTTTTTTTTTTTTTTAATTTATTTATTTATTATTATTATTTATGTGTGTGTGTTTGTTGGTGTGTGTGTGTGCATGATGCATGTCCAAAATAATAATAATTTAGATCTACCCTGGCTGGTTACATGATCCACATAACGTGCCCTCACTCTGCCCTACTTTTCCTCTCGCAGCTCCCTTCTCCGCTGCCTCGCGCTGCCAGGTCTGTCCTGCCCCTTTAAATCTGCAGCACACTTGACTGTGCTCTGTGCTGTTTAACTCCACTGTCATTGGTTATACTGCTTTAAATCCCGCCTTCACTCTTTCTGATTGGCTGTTTTCTAGTGTGTCTGTGTGGGTGCTTGCTTGGAGCGGAGATTTCAGTTTTGATTCATACAGGGATACCGCGGCCGGTTACCACAATCAATACTAGGCTACGAAACTAGTCCCATTTAAGAAACTAAATATTATCTGCAGTAAAATAGGTGAAAGCTGCTGAGTGCAGTTATGTAAAGAAGCAGGCGGGAGAGTTTTGATTTATGGAACTTGTAAGTAACCAACATTAGCATCTCAAAATAGCATCTAATTCTGAAGTAGAATGCATTTATCAACAGAAACCTAATCTGTTTTCTAAAACTAAATATTCTGTGCCAGGCAGGAGTTCTGAAGACTGCTGGAAAGATGGAAAAGCAAAGACTGTTAGCTTAGACTATTAAAAATTCAGATTCTTAGCCACAGCTGCCTGAAAAAGAAAAGGTGAGGGTTTCCCTTTTACCAATATTTCGTTGTCATTATTGCTTTCATTTTTTGTTGACCCTTTGATGCAGTTCAGGTATAAATAGCAGGTGATATTTCTTTTACATGATATACAACACAACAAGACTATATGCTGCCTAAACAACTGCTATATTTTGTTTAGACTTTTGCTTATTTATAATAGCATAATTAGGATTTCACAAAATGATAGTGCTATTTATTTCTCTATTTTTACTTCTAGAATTAGAATTACGACAAATACAACCGAGGAACACCATTTACATTGCTTTTTATCGTACAAAGCTTTCCACACTGTCCATTAGTAAATTAATACAAACCAGGGGCAGAGCAAAACATTCTTATCATCAGGGGCTTAGCCCAAAAAATATTACTTCATTACGAGGGTAATTTGGTACACCAAAAAAGTAAAAATGATTTAATCTGTTGATGTTGTCGTAAAATGTATTTAATATAGGCCTTAACATATCTTAACGTTTAATCTGCTGTTCTTTAATAGTCTTACTAGTATATACCAATAGTATGTTGTTCTCATTTGAGTGATGAAATGGACAACCACTCATGTAACAGATCAGTTTTAGTGTCACTAATCTTACTCAAAGTACTGTATTTGGTCCTCCATGCTCCTTATGTATAAAGGTTTACTGCACATTTAAACATTGAAATCTCACTATTGTTAGGGAAATAATTAGTTGTCTCAGAGGATGTATGTAAGGAGAAGCTGTTGTCTACACTTCAGATATATGATGTAAGAAATGTGTTTGGAATGTTAAGATAAATTACATAAAATGGGCTAAGGAGAACATCTACAACCCAGTTGTACATTTGTTGAAGTTTGAATTTAGTATTTGAAATGCTGTCAGTGTCAGTGACGCTTCTACTTCCAGTGCAAAGTAAATACAGTACATGTATTTGCAGTCCCTTGAATGTATAATTTTGCTGTTTTATGATGCAGACAGAGTATCTTAGATTAAAAAAAAAGGGTGGGGTTTATCTCTCCACATTTCCATATCTTCAAAAGAAAATAGAGGATATATCTAGATAACAGACATATTTTGAATATATTTGGTTTAATTGATAAGTTTTTACCATCTGTCTCTGTTGCTGGTAAGTTCAAATGCAAACTTTTTCAAAGTGGGAAAAAAGCCCCAATACAACGTTCATCAGATCGGAAGCTGCTTTATAATTTATAATAATAATTGAACTTTATTGATCTCACAATGGAGAAATTCACTTCTGCATCTTTACCCATCCCCTGGGGGAGCACTGGGCTGCCACTGTGCGGTAACCTGACTCACGGCAGATGTATGTCGCTCCGCGTAGCTTCACTCACATATGTGAGTGAACTCACGTACATCTGGCGTGAAACAGGTTACCTGTGCGGTGCCAGGGGAGCAATGGGGGGTTAAGGGTCTTGCTCAGGGACCCAGAGTGGTAGTCTGTGGGAGTTGAACTCAGAACCTCTGGGACCCAAGCTCAATGCTCTAACCACTAGGCCACCAGATTAACAAAAAGCATCTGGTGTGTGTCGTGCTTATAAAATTTGTATAAATGTAGCAAGAAATACTGCTTTTTTCTTTAGACAGAAGAAACGCGTCCTGACGCTCAAGTCAAGCATAAAGAAATAGGAGCATGCATACTGCGTAGGACCAATGATGTCAGACCAATGAAGTGTCCCTAGGGTTGAAGTTTAAATTAAACCTACACCCTTGATTCCATGTTACATTCTTCATAGTATAGGTTGGTACATTTCAGCCGGATGTATAGCAAGGTATGTTTCTGTATCGTGTTTTAAATCCGTGGCCCATGTGCCCTCTTTCAACTTTGAGCACCTGCCCCTCCAGCGGTCTCTGCACGTCCCTGTCTGACACACTGTGAGAAAAATTCATAAAGAACAAGAGAAGAAGAAGACTTCCCAACAGCAGGGGGCGCACTCCAACAATCTGAAAGGTGTCCGTTTGCCTGAGGAAGAAGCCCATGATGTCACAGCTAACAACATTAGCACCACACATTGGAGAATTTAGGAGGGGATGCAGAAAAACAGGTAAGGCTGTTTGGATTATATATGCATGTAGTGTAATATCCCCCACCACAACTTGAGGTGGGATGAGCAGTCTCAGTTCTGCGGCTAATTCTAGCCGCTAATATTAGCGCTAATGCTAGCGAGCAAGGCTCTTGTTTAACATCCGGGTTCGGCTGGCTCAGAGCCTTTCTCTCTATGGCTCTGCGTTGGCTACCAGCACAGACATGTATACGTAGACCAAAAGTTATGATCGGTGTTCAATCATAACTTTTGGAAGAACATCTCAAACTGGCCACAGATGCATGAATGAAAGTAGTGTTGGTCAAAGGTTTTCTTTGGGTTTATGCGAACCAGCAAGTCAGGAAGTGGAGCGGATTGACCATCTGACAACAACTTCCCCCGGTAAGCTGCCTACAGACACACTGTCGCTGCTCCAGTTAATTAATGAATTATTTCCATCTGTGGCCATGTCACCTTTCAGCGTGTATTCACTGGCTTCCAGCAACTTAGCTGATAAACCAATTAGGGACCTCCTCATTATTCGCTGTAACGCTTTATTTAAAATTCGAAGAGTAAAGGCTAATTTACCATGACGCGCTTTTGTCCCGCATTTGACTGGGTCCGATTTGGAAAAAGTAAAATAATAAATTAATAAATTTCACCTGCGCTTTTCTGAACAAAAGAAGGCAGAGCTGCAGTCAGAGCGGCTATCAGTCAATATGCAGCAGCTCCACCTGATGAGCCGCTGCGCACCACGACACTCTTAATAAAATGACAAGGATTTTGATGTGTACAGATTATTAAGGAAACGACATTAAAAAAAACTGCAGCTACAACATGGACTGGAGAGCGGGTTCTAACTGGGTGAGGCCAGAGGTGATTCTCAGAGAGCTTTTATGAAGTTATTGTTTTTATTTTTACACGCAGTGGAGCGACACTGTAGAAGCAAGTCGTACTAGAAACCACTGAACAAGCCTCCTGTCTGTGGATCTATGGACTCGTTTTACTCCAACCCCAAAACACCTGCCAAACAGAGTACTGCAGCCAAGATTACCTTCAACAATAACTTTACGAAATACATTAACATTTTGCTTATTAAAAATGTCCATATTTAAAAGCAAGTTATGTTTTTTTCTGATAAACTTTGAGCAATTTTATTAAACTTTTTAAAAAATTAACAATCCATCCTTCATCGATTTATACCGGCTTTTCCCTACAGGTGTGACGTCAAGCCGTATCTGATGGGGAAACGCAGCTCGGCGTCACACGGGGTCGTGGGGGGTGGGGGCTCGGCCATCCTGGACAGGTTGCCAGTCACAGGGCTAAAATATATCTGTTTTATTAAAATTCAAAAAAGTTAATGCCTTTTTATAAACTCATGAGTCGTGATAATTAATTGCTGTGCAATAACGGGCAAAGCAGAGAGTGATTATTGTAATGTGCGATCTGTGTTAAACTAAAATGTATGACATCATAGTGTTGGTTATGTGTCCTGCATTGTCCAGGTTGTGGTTGGCCTTGTTTCTTCATATGATTAATTTATACTGAAGGTGACAGGGAGCCAGTGGAGGTAATGTTCAGATGTGAAGTAGATGATGTAAAGATGTAAATTGCTGTCTTTTGTACTAGTTGTAGTTTATGGAGGTTTTCTGGAGGACAGGGAGGGAAGGGAGCTGAAAGTGTAAAGTGGACTGTGGACCAGTTTGGCTAAAGTGTTAAGGAAGAACTTGATGTTGTCGATATGAAAGTTAACCAGGTTATTTTATGGATGTGGACAGTGGAGGAGAGGATGGGAGGCTGTCCAGGAAGACACCAAGGCTCTGAAGCTGAAAGGTGGGACAGAGACATGAATGGTCAGTGGATATTGTAAAACTACCAGATTTGGTTAAAGTTGACTCTGCACAATAAGCAAGTGAGGTAACTAATGTGGCATTATTTCCACGGTCCCGGGAATATATGGGCTGATTAGAAAATTTTTTCAGTCAAACTGATTATTTTTGCTTTAACCCATGACGTAGACGCCCCGTCGTCGGGTGAGAGGCGTGCCGACAGAGCGGCCATCTTAGGTCAGACCAAGCTGCGCTCAGAGAGAATACACGTCAATGCAGCAAAATGTACTTTATGTTTTCAGACACTCTGAATCCGGCCGTGTATATTGACCCTGTAGAGCTCCCGACGGACAGTTTTGGTAGAAACAGGAGAGTTGAGGTGCACATTTAGTTCTGCCGTGATTTGGGGAGCCGTGGTTTTATGTTTTTTGGATACAATCCGGGTTAGCACCCGAACATCCCTTTCAGACAGCTTCCTCTTGCGTCCACAGTTAATCCTGTTGGATGTGGTTCGTCCTTCTTGGTGGTATGCTGACATTACCCTGGATACCGTGGCTCTTGATACATCACAAAGACTTGCTGTCTTGGTCACAGATGCGCCAGCAAGATGTGCACCAAGAATTTGTCCTCTTTTGAACTCTGGTATGTCACCCATAATGTTGTGTGCATTGCAATATTTTGAGCAAAACTGTGCTCTTACCCTGCTAATTGGACCCTCACACTCTGCTCTTATTGGTTCAATGTGCAATTAATGAAGATTGGCCACCAGGCTGGTCCAATTTAGCCATGAAACCTCCCACACTAAAATGAGAGTTGTTTCAGTTTCATTGTCCAACCCCTATATATATATATATATATATATATATATATATATATATATATATATAAATATATATATGCACACATACATACAGGTAAAAGCCAGTAAATTAGAATATTTTGAAAAACTTGATTTATTTCAGTAATAGCATTCAAAAGGTGTAACTTGTACATTATATTTATTCATTGCACACAGACTGATGCATTCAAATGTTTCATTTAATTTTGATGATTTGAAGTGGCAACAAATGAAAATCCAAAATTCCGTGTGTCACAAAATTAGAATATTACTTAAGGCTAATACAAAAAAGGGATTTTTTTTAGAAATGTTGGCCAACTGAAAAGTATGAAAATGAAAAATATGAGCATGTACAATACTCAATACTTGGTTGGAGCTCCTTTTGCCTCAATTACTGCATTAATGCGTCGTGGCATGGAGTCGATGAGTTTCTGGCACTGCTCAGGTGTTATGAGAGCCCAGGTTGCTCTGATAGTGGCCTTCAACTCTTCTGCGTTGTTGGGTCTGGCATTCTGCATCTTCCTTTTCACAATACCCCACAGATTTTCTATGGGGCTAAGGTCAGGGGAGTTGGCTGGCCAATTTAGAACAGAAATACCATGGTCCGTAAACCAGGCACGGGTAGATTTTGCGCTGTGTGCAGGCGCCAAGTCCTGTTGGAACCTGAAATCTCCATCTCCATAGAGCAGGTCAGCAGCAGGAAGCATGAAGTGCTCTAAAACTTGCTGGTAGACGGCTGCGTTGACCCTGGATCTCAGGAAACAGAGTGGACCAACACCAGCAGATGACATGGCACCCCAAACCATCACTGATGGTGGAAACTTTACACTAGACTTCAGGCAACATGGATCCTGTGCCTCTCCTGTCTTCCTCCAGACTCTGGGACCTCGATTTCCAAAGGAAATGCAAAATTTGCTTTCGTCAGAAAACATGACTTTGGACCACTCAGCAGCAGTCCAGCTCTTTTTTTCCTTAGCCCAGGTGAGACGCTTTTCGCGCTGTTTCTTGGTCAACAGTGGCTTGACACGAGGTATGCGGCAGTTGAAACCCATGTCTTTCAAGCGTCTCTTGGCGGTGGATCTTGAAGCACTGACTCCAGCAGCTGTCCACTCCTTGTGAATCTCCCCCACATTTTTGAATGGGTTTTTTTTCCCAATCTTGACTAGGGCGCGGTGATCCCTGTCGCTTGTACACTTTTTCTGACCACAGTTTTTCCTTCCCGTTGCCTCTCTATTAATGTGTTTGGACACAGAGCTCTGAGAACAGCCAGCCTCTTCAGCAATAACCTTTTGTGTCTTTCCCTCCTTGTGCAATGTGTCGATGGTCGCCTTTTGGACAGCTGTCAAATCTGAAGTCTTCTCCATGTTTGTGTAGGCTTCAGAACTGGACTGAGAGACCATTTAAAGCCCTTTGCAGGTGTTTTGAGTTAATCAGCTGATTAGTTTGTGGCACCAGGTGTCTTCAAAATTTAACCCTTACACAATATTCTAATTTTGTGACACACGGAATTTTGGATTTTCATTTGTTGCCACTTCAAATCATCAAAATTAAATGAAATAAACATTTGAATGCATCAGTCTGTGTGCAATGAATAAATATAATGTACAAGTTACACCTTTTGAATGCAATTACTGAAATAAATCAAGTTTTTCAAAATATTCTAATTTACTGGCTTTTACCTGTATGCCTACATGCACATGTACTGACATATATTCACCTGGTGATAGCAGCAGAAGTTCTTCGGATCATTGTACAGGTTATAGCACAGTGTATTAAATAGATTATTGCACAGTAGTTATTGCCCAAAGTTATAACAGTTGTGGTTACAGTTACTGATAGCAGCAGAAGTCACTTCTTTCAGGATTATTGCACTGGTTATCGCACAGTGAATTAGATAGATTATTGCACATTGGTTACAGTTACAGTGCAGCACTGTATAATCTGATTGCAGATTATATAGCAATCAGAATGATTGCTATATAATCTGCACAGGGGGTGGAAGGTGTTGTCCATGATGGATGTGAACTTGGACAACACCCTCCTCTCAGCTACTTCCTCCACTGAGTCCAGAGTGCAGCCCAGGACAGAAGTGGCCTTCCTCACCAGCTTATTCAGCCTCATTCTGTCCCGTTCTGCGCTGCCTGGAGCCCAGCAGACGACAGCGTAGAGAAGGGCTGAGGCCACCACAGAGTCATAAAAAGTCTTAAGCAGGGGCCTGCTCACTCCAAAGGAACTCAGCCTCCTCAGGAGATGGAGGCGGCTCTGGCCCTTCTTATGCAGAGCGTCGGTGTTATGAGTCCAGTCCATCTTATTATTGACGTGAACACCCAACAAAAGAGTCCTACGTCTCTGATTTCAGCTTCATAAATGTGAATATTTCTGTTTTCTTTGCTCATTTATGACAATAAACTGAGTATCTCCATGTTTTGTTGACAGAACAAGAGATTTGGGAAACATTGACATTTTTCAAAATTTTGTAACATTTTATTATTATAGCAACCAATCAATTAATTGTTAAAATAATCAATAGATTAATCAACAATGAAAATAATCTAGACCCAGAGTTTGTCTGTGCATCGTGTTTACTCCTGTGAGCTATAAAAATGAATTAGCTTTGAACTGTTTTTGTTCCCCCTTAGGTCACAGCAGTGTCAGACATTGGTGGGAGGACTGTGGATGAGGCCACGAGACGTATGATGTTCTTCATCATGGACTATGGCCATGGTGATTCAGTGTTTCCCGCAGAAATTTGGTTATTCGAGGCGGGGGGTTGTTGGACGACACGTTGCCCGCGGACCGACTCGCGGAGCGGGGGGGGGGGAGGGGGGGTGAGACGACGACACGTTGTCCGCGGACCGACTCGCGGAGCGGGGGGGAGGGGGGGGTGAGACGACAATACGTTGTCCGCGGACCGACTCGCGGGGGGGGGTGGGTGAGACGACGACACGTTGTCCGCGGACCGACTCGCGGAGCGGGGGGGGGGCGGGGGTTAGACGACAATACGTTGTCCGCGGACCGACTCGCGGGGGGGGGGGGGGGTTGAGACAACGACACGTTGTCCGCGGACCGACTCGCGGAGCGGGGGTGGGGGGGTGGGGGGGGGGGAGACGACGTCACGTTGTCCGCGGAGCGGGGGGTATCCATGTGTTTTTTCCCTGCCATTCACGCACGCGCGAAAGCAACTACAACAAACCGCGTGTTAACGTCACCTTTTTTTTTTTTTTTTTTTTTTTTTTTTTTTTTTTTTTTGGGAATGTTGGCGAGGCGGTAGCGTGAGTTTGGCGAGGCGGCCGCCTCGCCAAGATAGCGATGCGGGAAACCCTGTGATTGTACAAGGCAGTACAACTTTGTGGGCTGGAATGGAAAGTAGGAATTCAGGACTTTAAATCTGTTTGAAGTCATATTTGGTAAGTGCATAATGGATAATAACTGTAATATAGTAACTTTAAGATATTTGTGTCTGTCGAGGGAAATTTATGTATGTTATGAATTTGATTTTCTAAGGTCAATAATACCCTCACCTTAAGGACATAAATGTCCCCTCAAAACAGGTGCTCCAGAAATGTTATCATATAAGAAATGTTTTCAAGATTTTCTTGCACAGATCTTCCAGTCAACAGCTGTTCTCATCAAAAATATTACATTTTGTATTTTTTCCTTGGTTTGTAATTTTTTTATGGGCAATTTAATAAAGCCAGATTTTAGAAAGAAATAAAAAAATGTGACAGCCTTGGCCAGTCAGCCTTGAATTTTGATCTTTTTTTCTTAGCTTTTTCCCAGTTCATTCTGACGTTTGCAGGTTTGTAAAGTCAATTATGTAAAGGGATACTTCACCCAAAATTACAATTTAAATCTTGGGTAATTGATATAAAACTGATCATTTGTTGGTAAATTTCACCTTAACATAGTTGACTTTACAATTGTAGTTGAGAGTTGTGTTGGTACATATGAAGTGACCATAAGATATGTTTCCCACAGGAGCTTTAAAGAACAACACATTAACCAGACAGATCACCAGGAAGGATTTGGAGAGGGCAGTGTCGAAATGGCTGATTGGATCAAGGGACAGGGGATGCAATAGAAAGGTCCAACAGGTCCCTCTTTCCCACATGATGGACCATGTTTTTTTCTGTTCCATGTTCTTTTTTGATATATAACTAGTTTCTTAAATTGTTATAATGGTAATTATATTACGTATAATATCGTATGTGTGTGTGTGTGTGTGTGTGTGTGTGTGTGTATTATGTATCTGATACGTAAAATACAATTTATTATATCTATTATCTATTATAAGTAAGGCAGCATTGGAGGAATCTTTAGAACCTGCACAGTGTTTGAACTGTTTAGAAGCAGTAGAGCCTTCTGAGCTTTCTAAAATCTTAGCTTCATCTAAACCTTCTACCTGTATGTTAGACCCAATCCCAACCAAGTATTCTGATCAAAGGAGGTATTCCCTTTGATCAGTGGTCCTATTTTAGACATGATTAATCTATCCTTAGTAAATGGATATGTACCACAGGTTTTTAAAGTAGCTGTTATTAAACCTTTACTTAAGAAACCTTCTCTTGATCAAGATGAGCTAGTAAACTACAGACCTATATCTAATCTTTTCTTATCTAAAATTCTTGAGAAAGTAGTTGCTAATCAACTTTGTGAACATTTACAAAGCAATGACCTACTTGAGGAGTTTCAGTCAGGCTTCAGAGCTCATCATAGCACTGAAACAGCTCTGTTGAAGGTCACTAATGATATTCTCCTGGCCTCAGATAATGGACTTGTGTCTGTACTTGTCCTGTTAGATCTCAGTGCTGCATTTGATACATTTGATCAAAATATTCTCCTACAAAGACTTGAGAATACTGTAGGGATTAAGGGGAAAGCATTAGGCTGGTTTTAATCTTATCTGTCGGACAGATTCCAGTTTGTTCATGTTAATAATAAATCTTCCTCAAACTCTAGGGTCACCTGTGGAGTACCACAGGGTTCAGTCCTTGGACCAATTCTCTTTACTATATATATGCTTCCGATCGGCAAAATTATCAGACAGCATGGGATTAATTTCCACTGTTATGCTGATGACACTCAGCTATATTTATCCATAAATCCTGATGAATCCAATCAATTACTTCAACTGCAGTCATGTCTTGATGACATCAAAAGCTGGATGACTTTAAATTTCCTGCATCTAAATTCTGACAAGACCGAAGTTGTAATCTTTGGGCCAGAGTCCTCAAACTTCTTAACCAATCACTTAATCTGGATGGCATTATCTTGGCCTCTGGTAATAAAGTAAAAAATCTTGGTGTTATTTTTGACCAAGACATGTCATTTAAATCCCATATTAAACAGGTTTCCAGAGTTTCCTTTTTTCACCTCCGGAATATCGCCAAAATTAGAAACATTCTGTCCAGGAGTGATGCTGAAAAACTAGTCCATGCATTTGTTACTCCAAGGCTGGACTATTGTAATTCGTTACTATCAGGAAGTCCACAAAATGCAGTTCAAAGCCTTCAGCTGATCCAAAATGCTGCAGCAAGAGTTCTGATGAAAATCAACAAGCGGGATCATATTTCTCCAATTTTAGCTTCCCTTCATTGGCTTCCTGTAAAATCAAGAATAGAATTTAAAATTATTCTTCTAACGTATAAAGCCCTTAATAATCAAGCTCCATCATATATCAGAGCTCTGATTACCCCGTATGTTCCTAACAGAGCACGTCGCTTTCAGACTGCAGGTCTGCTGGTGGTTCCTAGAGTCTCTAAAAGTAGAATGGGAGGCAGATCCTTTAGCTATCAGGCTCCTCTCCTGTGGAACCAACTCCCAGTTTTGGTCCGTGAAGCAGAACCCCTGTCTACTTTTAAGACTAATCTTAAAACCTTCCTTTTTGACAAAGCTTATAACTAGAGTGGCTCATGTTACTCTGAGCTACCTTTATAGTTTTACTGCTATAGGCTTAGGCTACTGGAGGACGTCAGGATCTAATTTTCTCACTCTATAGAGTTCTACTGTTCTTCAATTATGCATTACGTGTTGTCATTTCTGCTTTAACTTTCTGTTCTCTCTCTTTTATCTTCATAGTAGGTACACCTGGTCTGGCGTTCTGGTCAGACATCCTGTCTGTAAAAAGGAGCGCTACCGCAGGTCATTTATTCCTGCTGCCATCAGATTTTACAATGCTGCACTGTAACTGCAACTGTGACCATAACTGTAATATTTAATGTGCAATAACTAAGGTGCAATAATCTATTCAATACACTGTCCTACAACCCGTGCAATAATCCTGATGTAGTGACTTCTGCTGCTATCAACACTTGAACATAAGTCAGTACACATGTATGTATGTATGTACAAATGTATACAATGTATATGCACTTACATACGCGTAGGTGCGTATGTAAGTAGGCGCATAGATATATGTATATATTTAAGTATATAGATATGTTTATATATATATATATATATATATATATATAGACCACTAAGAATGTAAATGAGACATTTACATTCCTATTTCCTTTTTTGTATTTTTTGTTTTTGGTATTCTTTTGATCCATTGTAGATATGAAGATTCACTGTATATAACTGAATGCACCTTCCCTACTCTGCACCTTCTTGTATGAGCCGATGTGACGAGTGAATTTCTCCATTGTGAGATCAATAAAGACTATCTTATCTTATCTTAACTGTGACATCATCCAAAGAAGACGGCTCACCCGCTATTATCATCTAATGTAGAACAGATTACTGGATCAATGTGTGCTTCTGTGCTTTTTTTGTCTCTCTTGTTGTGTCTCTGCTCTGTCTTCTGTAACCCCCAGTCGGTCTAGGCAGATGACCGTACATACTGAGCCCGGTTCTGCCGGAGGTTTTCCTTCCCGTTAATGGGGAGTTTTTCTTCCCACTGTCGCTTCATGCTTGCTCAGTATGAGGGATTGCAGCAAAGCCATGTACAATGCAGACGACTCTCCCTGTGGCTCTACGCGTCTCCAGGAGTGAATGCTGCTTGTCGGGACTTTGATGCAATCAACTGGTTTCCATATATAGGAACATTTTTGACCAATCTGTATAATCTGATCCAATATGTATAATATGATTGAACTTAACTTTGTAAAGTGCCTTGAGATGACATGTTTCATGAATTGGCGCTATATAAATAAAATTGAATTGAATTAATTTATTGCATTTGACCTAATAAAAACATGAATAATGTATTTTATTAGGTCAAATGTGTATATATATATATATATATATGTATATATATATATATATATATATATATATATATAGTGCATGTCATGCCAAGAGGCAACTCGTGTGTTTTATATAAAGACAAATTAATTCAATTGAATTTTATTTATATAGTTCCAACATGTCATCTCTTTACAACCCCAGCGGTCCGGCCCGGTGGCCAAATGCATTATCATTATTCAACGGCTGTATCTCCTCGCTGCATCGACCGATCTGCACCACATTTTTTGTGAGTCGTGGGGGAGCGC
This sequence comes from Fundulus diaphanus, assembly GCA_037039145.1. Lineage (NCBI taxonomy): Eukaryota > Metazoa > Chordata > Actinopteri > Cyprinodontiformes > Fundulidae > Fundulus > Fundulus diaphanus. Next base: position 55,449,414 of record CM073128.1, read on the forward strand.
TGCCGAACGGGTTCGTGTGAATCGCCCGGTGGACGGGTGGGGAAAATGCGTGACAGCTTCTGCGGTGGCTGGCGGCCGGCGGTGCGCGAACCCCCGCGATGGCCAATAGGCAGGAGCGGTGCTTGGCTGCGAGGGCCGATCAACGCCGCTTGCGGCTTTAATTAGGCCCGAGCAGCTAAGCGCTGCGAAGGCCTATTGTAACTGCAGATTTTATTATTATTATTATTATTAGGCCCGAGCAGCTAAGCGCTGCGAAGGCCTATTGTAACTGCAGATTTTATTATTATTAGGCCCGAGCAGCTAAGCGCTGCGAAGGCCTATTGTAACTGCAGATTTTATTATTATTATTATTATTATTTATTCTTGGGACTTTTGAAACGGCTTTTTGGAGGCCTAAACATGCATGAAAACTCACCAAACTTTACCCAAAATTGTCCCCCGTGAGAAATCGCATGATTTTAGTGTAATTGAAAGCGGGCGTGGCAAACCCGCTCAACAGCGCCAACTAGAGTGAGTTGGGCCAAACCGTAACACGTAGAAAGCTGAAATTTTTTACCTAGGTAGCTTTTTTAAAGTTATGAAAAAAAGTCTATTGTGGGTATGCTCTAAAACCCACAGGAAGCCTGCCATTTTGGGTCAAAGGGTAAAATATTGACGGTTTTTGCCTCGAACTTTAACAAACTAGTCCTAGGCATTTTAAGCTATCACTTTCAAATCTTTTCAGAGTGGAGATGAGACCTTGAAGGTTAAAAGTTATCAAAGGTTTTATGAAATATGCATATTTGCCTGAGCTGTCGCATTGCAAAAATCAGGTTTGTGGAAAACCATTAAAAACGCATTAAATCAGTAAGCCCCAAGTCATGCTTTGTCTGAGAATTATGAAACTCCTTAAGTGCATGTAACTTCACAGGCCCTACAAAAAAGCCTCTTGAAGCAATGGGCTACCTCCTACAAGAAACCATTCATTTCTCATCAAAGATGTCATTTTATCATATTTTTGGGTGTTGCATTTGGATAAACTACTCCTAAACCGTTACAATTATGGCATTCAAAGTTGCTCCAAAAAATTCCTCACACATAGAGGATCAAAAATTATCAAAAACATTTTTGCTACGTCCAACCATATTATTTTGACAATTATTTTTATGTCAATTGTGTTTTGAAGGATAAAAACAGTTATAATTTTGAACGCTAGATGGCAGCAAATCCAAATGTTTGGGCGTCATCTCCATGTGTCGATTGATATATGTCTGAAATATTGTAATTCACGGTACATATTTTACCAAACCATTCATACACATTCACCCAAAAGTGGAAGCAGCTTTAAAATATCTTTAGCTGGCCTTTAAAAATATGAAGTTTTTAATTTGTCCTCACTCACGAGAGGACAACAGTTTGCTTGACCTGTCAAACATGTTGTCACTGTTTATTTGTCCCAAGACTACAAGTTTTCACACCATCAGCAGTGGCTGGGATGACCATTCACTCAGAACTGAACGGGAATCTAACACTCAGTTAGTTATGGGAGATGAGAAGCATCCAGCATGCTGTCGTAGAACCAGAAATCACACAATTAAGAAGGATTATTTTTTGTGCTTGCAATCATACAGTTTCGCACCTTAATGCCTATATTTCAAACCAGAAATGAAATTATCTGATCATTTATCTGATCACTCCAATACAACAAAACATTGAGTACATCAGAGAGGTGGCACTGAAACTGGTTTCCTTGAAATCTGTTTATAATGGTCCTTCCAAATAACAAATGGATTTTGGAGTCATTTTTTTCCCAATCCTTAGCTCCATGAATTAAATTATATTCAGTAAGTTGTAGCAACAAAATCATGACCTCTTTTTTATTCTCTATATGTCTCCATCTTTTGTGCAGGGTCTTGCCTGCCTCATTTTGACTGGGACGACAGTGGACTGAATGATGACCCACACTGTGGGGTCATTTTTCCTGAAACTGGCAATGTGTTGATACCCAAACAACTGGTAGCACTGAGGGCAGCCATGGATGCACTGGGACATTTTGAATCACATGGCTCAGATATATATATGTTGCTATTGTCCAGTATGACCAACACTTTAGAAGTTTAATCTTATTGTGGTTACCATTGCTGCAAAAGGTTTTTAGGTAGTAAAATCAAGCCAGGGAAATGTAAATAAGTTAGTGTATTCACTAAATAAAAATGTAGAACTGCTGGCATTATGATGGTAAGGTGTATGGTACTGTATCAACCTTTTAAAAATGCTGAGGTTATTGAAAAAAAGGGCACATGGGGCTGTTAATAAACCTGAGGTTGCAAACATTGTGGGAAAATTAAACAGTCCTTTATTTTCCACATTGCATAATAAACATACCCTTTGATAAAGTCTTTATTTCCAATTCTTACCAATATTAATCAAAGTGAATACACCTTTCCACAAGGATTGTTTTATTGTTGAAATTAAGACTGAAAGAACTCCATTAATTCTCCAGGTTTTTCCCAGTAAACAATCCATGCATTACCAATAAAACGGGCTGTATTAAAAAAAACTGGCTCATGAAATGGATGAAGCCAAAAACAGAACTATGAAAAACAATTTCTGAATTTAAGACTGTCAGAAAATTTAGAACAATGTCAAACCTGGCCTTTTTTTTTTTTCTAACCTTTTTTTTCAGCCTAAACGGCTCCGCTAAGAGCTATGAAGGACATGCTGCAACAGTTACTGATCAAAGTAGTCAATACTGGGAGCTAAAACGGTTACATGTTAAGTTATTTTTAAACAAGCCCAAATCCTCTGTCGTGTGTTTAAAGATTCCATCAAATCATGAATTGTTCAAGTCTTGTTAGTCTTGTGATGGAAGTCGGCGTGTCTCAAAGCAGGTTGATGATCTGTTTGACCACCAGGGCTATTTTCCATGGTGATAGTTCATGTAGGAGCCTTCCATCCAACCCAGAACTTTGATGGCGTTCACCTCATCAGTGGATGCTGCAAAACAGATATGTGTTATGGTTATGTAAAGGATAATACTCCTTTTAAAGAAAAAAACAAATCACCACTAAGATGAAAACACAAGGGGAGTGGTGGCCTAGTGGTTAGAGCTAGGGCTGGACGATAATTCAATTGCAATATATATCGAACGATAGACGTGTGGCGCGATAGGAAAAAATAGGGTAGATAAAACTTCGATAGAAAGTTTTCCTTCCTTCCTTTCAGCATATCATATTAGTTGATGCTGCAGTCACTACTTTCTCTTAACCAATCGTAATCACAAAGCGCCGCCCTCTCAAACCACAACACAGAGCATGTGAATGTCGCAGCAAGTAGAGGCGGAGGAAACGGTGTAGGTACCAGATCGACTCGGGTGGTCAGATTGGCTCGGGCGCTTCCAGATGACGTCATCATATGGCAAATCCATCCAAAACAAACTGCATTATGCCCGCGGTCTCCATTTGTTACAAATCAAATTTATTTTGTTAATTTACGGTTATTTTCCAGTAACTTAATCGAGGCATGAAAACTTTTAACATATTTTTTCGAATGCTTCTGTGGTAGTCTGACAGTTTAATCTGTAATTTTGCCAGATCAAAGTTACATCTTAAGAGAAATTTCCTTCCTCCAATTTTTTTTAAAGTTGTGAAGGGAAGATAAACCATAAACTCTTAATTTTTATTAAAAGTCCACAGCCATTTTAATATAATCACGGCATTAATCACTTTAAAATCAATAACGTTTATTCCTCCTTTTTCTACTGATATTACTATGTTGTTCTATCTGATCACATGCTTTTTATTATTCCAGATGAGATTGTGATGAATTTGATTATTTTTTATTGTAGTATTTGGTATATTTAAGATATATGCTGGATAAATTAATCTGGCTATCCCTCCCGTTTTTGTTAACAATATTCTTCCAAAAATTGAGCCAACTGTCAAATATTTGTTGATTTTTTTTTGTAAAATGGCATGATAATTTGTTCTATTTTTTTCAGTGTGGTCATTGTTAATCATTAAACCTAAATATTTTACCTAATTTTTATCAATTAAAGTGAGTTGATTATTTTGAATTGCTAAGATTTCACATTTTTTTCTATGTTCATCTTTAAGCCTGAAGCTTTTGAGAAAAAAGAAACCGCTAAATTAACTAAATAAGATTGATTCGTTACAAATGCAGACCGTGGGCTCAATGTAGTTTGTTTGAGTGGCTTTGCCATAAGGTGACGTCACCGGGAGGCGCAAGCACAGACATGAATACGTAGACGCCGCGTTCTCGGTTGAGAGGCGTGCCGACAGAGCGGCTGTCTTAGGTCAGACAGAGCTGCAGTCAGACAGAATACAAGTCAGTTCAGGTAAGTGGTGCTTTATGTTTTCAGACACTCTGAATCCGGTGAATTCTCACCTGATTTCCAGATAAATTAGCTGACTGAAGACGTCACCCCTTTAGGGGCTACATGAGACCAATTGACTTAATACATAATTTCGATTTTGTATTGACAGTCAGCAAACTTCCAGAGCTACGTCCCAGGATGCCCGACTTTTGCTCGGCTTATGGGTGTGGAAATAAAAGGGTATTACAAACCAGATCCCGGGGTATTACCTTCCACAAGTAAGATTTTACGATAGTTAATCCTCATACTTTACAGTTACAGTTTTTTCCGGCATAAACACATTATGTGCTAATGGGTAGCAGGGATGGAAGCGGAGAAAAGTACATTAAACACCCTGATTTCTAAAAGATCTGACTGAGGATATATATATATATGTGTGTGTATATATATATATATATATATATATATATATATATATATATATATATATATATATATATATTAGGGCTGGGCGATATAGAAAAAAAGTTTATCGATTAAAAAAAATGCATATTGATCGATATCGATAATTATTGAAAATATTTAAAACCATATTTTATGTGCAGCTCTGCCTGGACATTTTATGATATTGCTAAATGATTTGATTTAAATAAAGAACACAAACACAGAATTCCAATTAAATCTTTGTTTAACCAACTTTGGTTGGTTAAATAAAGAGTGGCAGGTTTTTCAGCTGCAGAGAACAGCAGACATATCCATCACTATGAAGCACGTTACTGCATGCGTTATGTCCTTATGCCGCTTGGACGATTTGTCATTTTATCACAAAGAAGGGAGCCCAGTTTAGCTGCTGTACCTGCTTTGTTTTGGAAGAAGTTCCAGACGACGACGACGACGCGGGGCCGCGCAGCTTAAGCTCGCGGGGCCACACAGCTAAAGCTCGCGGGGCCGCGCAGTTTAAGCTCGCGGGGCCGCACAGCTAAAGCTCGCGGGGCCGCACAGCTCAGTTCGCGGGGCCGCGCTGCTGCGGGTGTGAGCGGCTTACGTGATGAATACTGGTGGGTTGCGTTACCAGACTCTGCTTTTACCGGTTCCTTGCAAGTTTTACAAATCACTGTGGTTTATTTCTATCAGGCTGGCGAACTAGTAAAACCCCGTTTTGGGACAATTTCCTCCGCCGCTCCTTGCTGCGACATATTCACGTGTTGTGTGTTGTGGTTTGAGAGGGCGGCGCTTAGTGACGGCGTGCCGACTGTAGCAAGGAATATTTTTTCCTATCACGCCACACGTTTATCGATCAATAGATATTGTTATTGAATTATCGCCCTGTAGGCAGACAGCTCGCGCTTGTCAGCCCCGCGTTACTGCTGCGCGTCTTTGTAAGAATCTTATGGAACTTCTTCCAAAACAAAGCAGGTATAGCAGCTAAACTAGGCTCCCTTATTTGTGATAGAAAACGTCCTTACCCGCCACAACGTCGGACCTCTGCTCTTCTTCTTCTTCTTTTGTTTTTCTTCTTCTTCTTCTTCTTCTTCTTGATTTTACTGGCGGTTGGCAAACAACTTTCCGGTGTGCATTACCGCCACCAACTGGTGAGGAGTGTGGGTCAAAATGGCCATACTCCCAAAGATACTTATATTTATGTATCTATATCTATAATATTAAATTTACAAATACTAAATCCTCCTAATTATTCCTGTTATTATTAAATATTTAAATAAGTATTGATAACATTTATTTTTTGACTTTTTCTGCAGAATATCTATTATATCAAATTTAATTTTCTCCTTATTAAGATCTCTAACCAAAATCCTTCTTTCCTCTTCATATTTCTTACAATACATCACTACATGTTCTACTGTTTCATCTTGTTCACAATATTCACATTTGCCAGATATATGTTTCCCTATTTTGAATAGTGTTTTATTTAATCCTGTGTTTCCAAATCTAAGTCTTGAAATAACTGTTTCCTCTCTTCTGATTCCTTCTGCTATCCTCATTTCTCCGACTTTCCGTTGAATCCTATACAGCCATCTTCCTCTCCTTTCTTCTTCCCATTGTTTTTGCCACCTTTCCTTCATTCTTTGTTTAATGATACTTTTAATTTCTGTCTTACTTAAATTAATAATCATATCAATAGTTCTATTTTTTGATGCTTCCTTAGCAATCTTATCTGCGATTTAATTTCCATTAATCCCTATATGTGCTGGTACCCAAATAAACACTAATACCCATCATTTGAATTTGATATAGAATTTGCTGTATTTCAATTAATATATCTAATCTACTATCTGAAAAATGATTTTGTATACTAAGTAAAGCTGAACTCGAATCTGAACATATAATTGATCTTAGTGGTCTTACTTCCTCTATCAATTGTAATGCTAATAATATTGCTAATAATTCTCCTGTATATACTGATAATTCATTATTTATTCTCCTATTTACTTTGATATTGAAATCTGGAACATAAAATGCAATACCTAACCTATCATTCACATTTTTAGATGCATCTGTATATATTTGAATATAACCATAATAACTATTAACATATTCCTGTATGAGTTTATGATTAATATTGCCTTCTTTTTTCTTTTCCATTTGTTATTTATTGGCGGATGGCAACCAACTCAAGGTGCATTTACCGCCACCTACCAGACTGGAGTGTGGTCTTCAATGATCCCAGAGGGAAATTAATAATACATGCCTCAATGGTATGCTAAAATGCACAAATTAACATGCATACACACACATACACACACACTCTAAATATGATTAAATAACCCAGTGTTTTTAAAAAATCTAATTAATTGAATTATAACAAAATTTGATTTATTTCCTAAAAGATTTATCATCGAAAATCCTATTTCCTTTCTATTTAGTACAGACTTTAAGTGCTGACGTTCCTCTGAATACTTATTACATTCAATTAATACATGTTCCACTATTTCCATATGATTACAGTAATTACAAGTGCCTGTTTCATGTTTTCCTATTCTGAAAAGAGAACTATTTGTCAGGATTTGGGTTTTGTTTCAGCTGTTTGTTAATTTTGGTTTATTAGTTAACTCTCCGGTCTTTAAAATCAGTTTTGGTTTTGGGCTCTTTCTTGTTTGGTTTCTATCATAGCTTGTGTGTGTTGTGTTTAGTCTTAGGTTTAGGTTCTGTATTAGTTTTGGTTTATGGAATAGGTTAGATTTTATTGTAGTTTGATTTTATTTATGTTTCCAGTTCAGTTCTGTCTCTTCCCAGGGGTCCGTTCTTCGTACGTCGCTAACTCAGTTAGCAGGATTTCATTGTTGACGATTTGGCATGATCTTGGATCGTTTGGTTCTTCGAAAGACATCCTGCACTTGTTGTCATAGCAACATGTGCGCCAGCTTAAGCCTGCTCGAGAGCAGGTTTATTTCATGTAAACAAGATTAGATCACGGCTGTATAAGCGGAGGAGATAGGGAAGTCTGCCGTAGCCATGTCCATTTTTACGACTGCAACCTGTTGCGGAAGGTGCAAGAATAATTTGCAGAGTTTTTTCGAATTAATCGCGTATTGCGCAATAGACAGGATCCTTTAGCGCAGCGCGACAGTAGAGAGATTTTCTTGGTGGCTGTTATAAACAAACACATCATTTAACAGTGGCTTTTAAAGAGGAAAAAGTGGTGTTGGAGCCATAAATCTAAAATATTTAAGTTATTTGTATGATGGTTTGCTTTTTATTTTTATCCTATTCAGTAAGAAGATTTGTTCGGGCCATTTTATTGTGAAGTTTAGTTTACTTTGAAAGGCTTGCTTCCTGTCCAGCCGTATATTGGATTAGAAAAAACTATGGATGGATTATCTAACCACGGAGCAATACAGTTTTACCATGTAAACTGTGGATGACTTGGAAAAGGAAAATGTTCATTTTTTATGGATAAAGATTTTTTTTTGTTAAAATTCCCAGTTTGCACATGTCCTTTACTTCCCGTCTAAGGAATGACACTGAAATTTGGATCTCTTGACATAACAAGTGCATTTTTAAAATAAAGTATAATAATTAAAGGCTACCATTTTGTAGAATATTCTTGTATTTCACTTTTACTTGTCCCCATGTTCTAGTGGGTCCCGTGGAGGCTCTGACATAAAAGAACAAAGTAAATATGAGATTATTAAAATGCAAAAATTCATACTGTAGAAAGTGATAGAAACATCTACCATGGACAGTATTTACGCATTAATTTGTCCGCTGCTTTTTGCCAGCCCTCTCTCCTGGCTTTAACAGATTTTGAGGTGTTTTAATTAATGACTCAAATTCGGCATAACCTTCCAAGCTCTTGTTCTGCTTGGGAGAAAAACTGTGGGCGTTCTTTGGCCATGCTGAACAGCCAATAGCAGCGTTGCTGATCATTGTTTCTACTATCGATACATTTACCCTTTTAAACAAACGCATGAACGCGCAGTTGTCTCAAATAACTCAATCCAGCGATACTAATCCTAAACAACAGGTGTGTTCGAAGAACCCAATTAGCCGGATCATGATTAGCCGGATGAAATCATCTTGGATGTCTCATTTGATCTTGGATGTTTTAAGCAACGTACGAAGAACGGACCCCAGCAATCTGCCAGCTCACTCAATCTGTTTATCTGTCACTCCCCAAACACCAGTTACCAGCCAATCAGATCTGCTCACCTGTCAACCTCCAGTCACTAGCCAATCAGTTCAGTTCAGTTTCCACCTGTCACTTGTAATTAGTCTTCACTCCCGTTCACCTGCTCACTCCCCTATATAGTCCTGCTACAAACATCTGTAAACTGCCAGATCATTAACGAGCCCACGGTGAGTTTTGTTCCAGCGTTCTTTTCTTGATTGACCTGTTGATACTAACCTGAGAGCCTTTTTTGATTCTGAGCCAGCCTGTTCCCTGATCTGTTTTTCCTGCCCTGTCTGACTGATTTACCGGTTTATCGACCTGATTCTGTCCCATGGTTATCCGAGCTTGCTTTTGCCCTGTCTGTACCTCTGCCTATTTTGGACTGCCTTTTGTGTACCGGATTTTGGACTGCCATTTTGACCATTGAGCCTTGCCTGTCCCTGTTTTATTATTAAATCCTGTTTTTTGCCTTCACCTCGCTTGTTTGGTTTGAATACTGGGTTTGCCTGATTCTAGTTCATAACACTATTAAGTCCAGTGTGACCAATTCTTAATCGAGACATGACTACATCTTCCCTCCTCCTTCCATTCATAAAACTATTACCCCCCACATTCTTTTGAATTTTATATAAATCTCTACCATTGTCATAACTATCCCATTGCTCCAGCCAAACCTTAATGATTCTATTTTGAATAATAGATTTACCCTCAACTTTGCTTAAAGAAATATTTAAGTTAATAACATCAAATTTCAGGACCTGTTTATCTAATATATCTACTTCTTCATTTCCTTCTATACCTACATGAGAGGGAATCCAGACAAAACAAACAAAACATTTCTTATTATAAAGTTGAACTAATAATTGATATATTCCTTATAATAAATCTAATCTACAAGATTTGCCAGATTTTATACTTAATAATGCAGCTTGACTATCTGATGCAATTATATATTTACTTCCTTCCCTAATATTATCATCAACCAAACATTCTACAGCTAACATAATGGCAATTAATTCAACTGTAAAAACTGCTAGATGGTCTGTTGTTCTCTTTTTAATCATGACTTTATGGTGTGGGATATTCACAGCTTCTCCTGTTCTGCCACTATTAGGATCTTTAGATCCATCCGTATATATAATTATACTATTTTTAAATATTGCAAAATAATTATTAACTATAACCCATTCTGGAGTCTTTCCCTTTTTAAGAAGTTTCCCCAACTGTAGATCAACTTCTGGTGTGATAAATAGCCATGGTGGAGTTGGTGACTGTGGAACTGTAAGACTGTACTTGAACTGAGTCAACCCCAAATTGTGAGCTTTGATGTCCCCAATCCACCCAAAGCTGTTAGAATTAGATTTATGATGCTCCCAACAGTCCTGTAGCACCGTCTTAGTTGGATGATCATTATTATGTCCCTGTAGATTTACCCAATATGCATACATTAGTTTCGATCTTCTTAACCTTAAAGGAAGCTCACCAGTTTCAACTTGCAAAGCAGCCACAGGAGATGATCTAAAAGCTCCACAACATACGCATCCATCGTATTTCTCTTTTACGAAAACCACTTTGAAAAGGACAGATAAAATTTTTACTTTCAAGAAAATATGATAGTCTATTTGTTACAATTCTCTCCATTGTTTTCCCTAATTGAGATGTAAGAGCTATAGGCCTATAGTTTGAAGGGTCGGTTGAATTTTTACCTGGCTTCAACACAGGAATTATAACAGACTGTTTCCATAGTCAGATTATACAGATTGGTCAACAGGAATAACACCCGTCTCCCAAATCAGATTAAACAGTTTTAAAATAACAGTAAGAGATATATCATTTAAATGTTTAAGCATTATATAACAAACTCCATCTTTTCCTGGTGTTGACTGTTTAACATTAAAAATAGCTTTTTTCAGCTCATACAAATTAAAAGGTGTATCTAAATCTTGATTTGTAACCATTCTCTTGTTAGTGACTCCTGGATTTTCAGCTAAAATCTTCTCTTTATAACTCGTTATATCTGCAGATAAATTTTCTGAAGATATAAAATGTAATGTTTCCGCTAATAACTCAGCTTTTTCTTTATTACTAACAGCTATTTTCCCATTAAATTCTAGAACAGGTAAGGAAAGGTTCTTAACACCATTCATTTTCTTAAGCACATTTTTTCCTACAACACTTGAAAGTAATTCTAAACAAAATCAAATACAACATAATGTAATTCAAAATGTTTAATTAACATTTAAATGAGAGGTATGAATCACCTTGCTGCAACTCAACTCCTACACTACAAAATATCCCTTTTTTTATATGTATATAAAAGTCTTAATATAAAAATGCCAGGAGCCTATGTACAATTAAACACAGAGACACTTAAAAAAAACAGCAAATGGAACACAGTCTTGGGGTCAGAACACAGGACCTTTAGAGCCAGCTAGAACAGCCTCGGACTCAACAGGACTAAATCCACAATCAGAGCATCAGTCATTATCTACAAATACAGTAGGCCTCTACAACTACTCCACATTCCAGCCCTGAAGATTGCAGGGAAAGATGAAGAGTTGTTCTCTACGCGTGGTCCCTCCACGCCTCTAAGGTTGAGGCAGCTTCTTCACCACATCTGCTTTGGGAACATGTGCCACATCTTTTTCTTTAATTGCAAATGTGGGTCTCTCCCACACTTTTGGTATTCCCTGAATTTTTCTAAGGAATTGGGTAAGAATTTCATCATCTTCAACTTTTTCAACCATGCCAATATACCAGAGGTTCCTGTGTTTGGTTGTAAAGTTAATCATGACAAAGTCACCCACAGACAGATCTTTTTTTCCTGGATCACTTCTTTCATCCTCAGAGCTCTCTTCTTCATTATCAAATGGGACAGGGACATCACTCTCCTCAGAGCTGCTAACTACGATTTTCCTTTTGGTTGCTTTCTTTTTCTGTTTTCCCTTTTCTTTGCTATTTTGCTTTTTCCCCGCCAGTTTCTTTTGTCTTTCTTTATAAGCCTCTTCAATTGCCTGCTTCTCAGGAGTATCAGTTATGATGGCTGTCTTCACACGCTTTCGTTTGGTTTGTGTTCTGGAGGGACATTTGGGAAGTGGTAGTATTTCACGAGGAGACACATATCCAGTTCGGCTGGGAACACGTGGCACATCTGAATCAGCTGGCGAGGCACATCCATATGGGCCATGCGTAGTGAACGGATAAGCATCAGCGGGTGATTTATCTGCAGCTGGTGGTTCGTCTGCAGGTGGATCATCTGCAGGGGGTGGACCATCAAGATCATCTGCAGGGGGTGGACCATCCAGATCATCTGCATTGGCAGGCTGCAGCTCAGGGTTGGGCCGGTCTAACACCATGAATGGTGCAAACGCTTCATCAGGGAAAATGTGTTGGTTATATGGGAAAATCCCAGTGGACCTAAATCAATGGCATGTGCAACCAGTATTCTACTACTGGTAATATGCCCTCTAGTGTATCTGCTGTGGCTTTTGTACTGTAAAGACACCTGTTTCATCCACATTGTAAATCATGTGTGGAGGGAAGGCATGCCTGTTAAAGATGAGAGGCAAAGTAAGAACCTTATCAGAATCAAAGCCAAATCTTACAGGTAATGCCTCCGTAAAGCATTTGCGACTAAATAATTAATTCTGTCACCTGTCCATAACTACAGCCAGATTGTCAAATAACTCCTTGACTGTAGTTTTATTGAAGGCTGTAGCTCTTCCCAGGGATGTTGCCTCTGGAGTTCGGATAGAGAGATGGCGACGTGCTAGGAAGCTGCAAAACCAATCTTCACCTAGAGTAGACAATTCATTATTATAAGATTTAGCTGTGTGCCAAGATCAGTTGGCCTTAATTAACCTACAGAATCATGTGATCTCTTGCACACCCTAGCCTACCTGCACATTGTGTCTTTGTCCAATTGTCAGGGACAGGGATATTGTTTCTTTCTGCATATTCAAAGGCCAGTTGATGGGACTTAACTGGAGGAAGGCCAATGAAACTAGTTGTTTCAAGTGTTTGGCATGCTCCTCCTCCATCTCATCTGTAATAATTCTCTTTGCCTCAGCTACTGCACCCCAGGCTACCGATTTTACTTCCCCTTTCTCTTTTTTCTTTATGAATCTTAAAAGGCTTGACTTGTCAATATTTCTATCCCTAGCAGCTGCTCTTAGAGATTCTTTCCTTCCTTGACTTTAGCGGCTGCACTCTCCATCTCCTCGAGGGGTGTTTTGCCCCAGGTTGTCTTCCTGGTGTATTTCCTTGGCATGATGGCTTTTCTACAATGTTTATGACATTTAAAATAAAAATGTAACATTACATATTAATTAATATGTAATTAATAGTAATATTACATTACATATGCAGTCTAATATTACATTAAAATATGTTTACAACCAAACTTAACCTGTGCCTCATGGTGGGGGTAAAGTAAGACACTGTATCACTTTACCCCACACCATTTGTCTCAATTTACCCCACCTCCACCATTTTTTTTAAAAATGACCTTTCTTAGCAATTCAGGCTAACCTTCAGCTAGCACCATCACATGGTTTTATATGTTGGTAGTTCATCAACAGGTATGATATAAGTTTTTCTACTAGAATCAATTTGCTTTGGCACAACAGTTGATTAAGTTGACAGCAAGAAAATTTACTTTTACATGCAAAAAACACATTTTGTTGGAAAAAACATGCTTACCTGAGCAAAATGAGCTTCTCTCTTTTATGGCAAAGGGGAAATGGGAGGAGCTTGGAAACAAAATGGTCACATGGGCACAAATGTGTTCTGTTGCCTAGATACAGGGGTTGTCTCACATTACCCAGTGTCTCACTTTACCTCACTCTCCCCTACGTGGTGCGTACTCGCGGTCAAGTCCGATCTTCCTGTGTTCTTACCGAGAGTACGGACTCGCGTTCTCGTGAATTGAGAAACGGCTATCGTCACAGGGCTGCAACAATGCAGTTATTCTCTCATAAAGCAATGGTTGTAAGTGTTGCTCATTGTTTACAGATTCGATAAGATATATGTCAAGCTCCATCATATATCAGAGCTCTGATTACCCCGTATGTTCCTAACAGAGCACTTCGCTCTCAGACTGCAGGTCTGCTGGTGGTTCCTAGAGTCTCTAAAAGTAGAATGGGAGGCAGATCCTTTAGCTATCAGGCTCCTCTCCTGTGGAACCATCTCCCAGTTTTGGTCCGTGAGGCAGACACCCCGTCTACTTTTAAGACTAATCTTAAAACCTTCCTTTTTGACAAAGCTTATAACTAGAGTGGCTCATGTTACTCTGAGCTACCTTTATAGTTGTACTGCTATAGGCTTAGGCTGCTGGAGGACATCAGGGTCTATTTCTCTCACTCTATAGAGTTCTACTGTTCTTCAATTATGCATTACGTGTTGTCATTTCTGCTTTAACTTTCTGTTCTCTCTCTTTTATCTTCATAGTAGGTACACCTCGTCTGGCATTCTGTTAACTGTGACATCATCCAGAGAAGCCAGATCACCCACTATTACCATCTAATGTAGAACAGATTGCTGGATCAATGTGTGCTTCTGTGCTTTTTTGTCTCTGTTGTTGTGTCTCTGCTCTGTCTTCTGTAACCCCCAGTCGATCGAGGCAGATGACCGTTCATACTGAGCCCGGTTCTGCCGGAGGTTTTCCTTCCTGTTAATGGGGCAGTTTTTCTTCCCACTGTCGCTTCATGCTTGCTTAGTATGAGGGATTGCAGCAAAGCCATGTACAATGCAGACGACTCTCCCTGTGGCTCTACGCTTCTCCAGGAGTGAATGCTGCTTGTCGGGACTTTGATGCAATCAACTGGTTTCCTTATATAGGAAAATTTTTGACCAATCTGTATAATCTGACCCAATCTGTATAATATGATTGAATTTGACTTTGTAAAGTGCCTTGAGATGACATGTTTCATGATTTGGCGCTATATAAATAAAATTTAATTGAATTGAAATTGAATATGTTAATATCTTTTATGGGTATTTTGTGTATGAAGGAACGGTAAAATGTTGTGGTCTGTGTGACAGCAGTGTGTGTGTTTACTTGCTAATTTGCCGCTTTTCTAGCCGGCTGTGAAATATATATTATGCAGCTGTTACGTTAATACTGATATTTACATGGCTGTTTATTAAGCCATTTTTTGTATCTTTCTTTTCTAGTTTTACACCGAATTCAAAGCAGTCAGAAATGCTGACTAAATGTGTAAGACGATAATAAAGGAGCAAGCCGATCATTTCCTGGCTCTTTAATAAGGAGTTTGGCTGGCTGTTTATCTGTGTTCACGCTAGACCAAAACACATAGAGAGAACAGTACAATGTTGATTTATATAACTTCAGTTGTACTTCTTGATTTCTTTGTTTTATCTACCGAAAATGTAAAACTCCATTTGTAAGACCATTGTTCAATCTTATGAATTGATTTTTGGACTTTCCCTACAATAAATTTAACATTCCTTCCACATTTCCAAATATCTCCGTCATCAGCAAACAATGAAGGCTGTTTCATGCGAGCAGAGGCTGTTTTGTGCGAGCAGAGACCATTTTGTACTGGAGGATAACTTATAAATGATATTTTGAGTGCAAAGTTGGCGGACAGTTTGCAAAACAATTTTTTTGTGTGAAACCTTTTGGCAGGAAACTATCTCCATAACTCCTGCTGCAGCATTTTGGATCAGCTGAAGACTTTGAACTGCATTTCAACCAGTAAACTAATGATTAAACCAGGGGTGTCAAACGTATGGCCCGCCGAACGATTTAGTCCGGCCTGGTGGCAAATGCATTATCATTATTCAACGGCTGTATCTCCTCGCTGCATCGACCGATCTGCACCAGTTTTTTTATGAGTCGTGGGGGAGTTCGGCCGAACGCATACGTGTGTATTGCCTGGTGGACGGGCGGGGAAGATGCGTGACAGCTTCTGCGGTGGCTGGCGGAAGGCGGTGCGCGTACCCCAGCGGTGCTTGGCTGCGAGGGCCGCTCATCGCCGCTTGCGGCTTTAATTATTATTATTATTTATTCTTGGGACTTTTGAAACGGCTTTTTGGAGGCCTAAACATGCATGAAAACTCACCAAACTTTGCCCAAAATTGTCCCCCGTGAGAAATCGCATGATTTTAGTGTAATTGAAAACGGGCGTGGCAAACCTGCTCAACAGCGCCAACTAGAGTGAGTTGGGCCAAACCGTAACACGTAGAAAGCTGAAATTTTTTACCTAGGTAGGTTTTTTAAAATTATGAAAAAAAGTCTCTTGGGTGTATGCTCTAAAACCCACAGGAAGTCTGCTATTTTGGGTCAAAGGGTAAAATATTGGCCGTTTTTGCCTCAAACTTTAACGAACTAGTCCTAGGCATTTTAACCTATTACTTTCAATTTTTTTCAGCATGCAGTTAAGACATTGACTTTTAAAAGTTATCAAAGGTTTTATGAAATATGCATATTTGCCTGAGCTGTCGCATTGCAAAAATCAGGTTTGTGGAAAACCATTAAAAATGCATTAAATCAGTAAGCCCCAAGCCATGCTTTGTCTGAGAATTATGAAACTCAGTAAGTGCATGTAACTTCATAGGCCCTACAAAAAAGCCTCTTGAAGCAATGGGCTACCTCCTACAGGAAATCATTCATTTCTCATCAAAGATGTCATTTTCCCATATTTTTGGGTGTTACATTTGAATAAACTACTCCTAAACCGTTACACTTATGGCATTCAAAGTTACTCCAAAAAATTCCTCACACATAGAGGATCAAAAGTTATCAAAAACATTTTTGCTACGTCCAACCATATTTTTTTGACAATTATTTATAACATGAATTGTGTTTTGAAGGAAAAAACATTTATTATTTCCAACACTAGATGGCAGCAAACCCAAATGTTTGGGCGTCATCTGTAAGTCACGGTACATATTTTACCAAACCATTCATACACATTCGTCCAAAAGTGGAAGCAGCTTTAAAATATCTTTAGCTGGCCTTTAAAAGAAAGAAGCTTTGAATCTTTAATCCTATATAAGGGAACCAGTTGATTGCATAAAAGTCTTGACAAGCAGCATTTCCTCCTGAAGAAGCGTAGAGTCACAGGGAGAGTTGTCTGCATTGTCCATGGCTTTGCAACAATCCCTCATACTGAGCAAGCATGAAGCAACAGGGGAAAAAAACCTCCTTCATTAACATGAAGGACAAACCTCCAGCAGAACCGGGCTCAGTATGAACGGTCATCTGCCTCGACCGACTGGGGGTTACAGAAGACAGAGCAGAGACACAACAAGACAGACAAAAAAAAGCACAGAAGCACACAGTGATCCAGTAATCTGTTCTATATAACCACAACTGTTATGACTTTGGGCAATAACTAATGTGCAATAATCTATTTAATACACTGTGCTATAACCTGTGCAAGGATCCAGAAGAACTTCTTCTGCTTTCACCAAGTGAATATATGTCAGTACATGTGTATGTAGGCATGTGTATATATATATATATATATATATATATATATATATATATATATATATATATATATACACACACACTATTGAGCCGACAAGTGAATTTCTCCAATGTGAGATCAATAAAGACTATCTTATCTTATCTCATATCAAGACTTAGATTTGCCCACACAGGATTAGATGGTACATTATTCAAAATAGGGAAGCATAACACTGGCATATGTAAATATTGTGAGGAACAACAGACAGTTGAACGTATATGACACACTGTGAGAAAGTTCATAAAGATCAAGAGAAGAAGAAGACTTCCCAACAGCAGGGGGCGCACTCCAACAATCTGAAACGTGTCCGTTTGCCTGAGGAAGAAGTCCGTGATGTCACAGCTAACAACATTAGCACCACACATTGGAGAATTTAGGAGGGGAAACAGACAAACAGGTAAGGCTTTTTGGATTATATATGCATGTAGTGTAATATCCCCCACCACAACTTGAGGTGGGATGAGCAGTCTCAGTTCTGCGGCTAATTCTAGTGCCTTAAGGCGCTAATATTAGCGCTAATGCTAGCGCCTTAAGGCTAACGAGCAAGGCTCTTGTTTACATCCGGGTTCCGCTGGCTCAGAGCCTTTCTCTCTATGGCTCTGCGTTTGCTACCAGCACAGAGATGTATACGTAGACCAAAAGTTATGATCGGTGTTCAATCATAACTTTTGGAAGAACATCTCAAACTGGCCACAGATGCATGAATGAAAGCAGTGGTGGTCAAAGGTTTTCTTTGGGTTTATGCGAACCAGCAAGTCAGGAAGTGGAGCGGATTGACCATCTGACAACAACTTCCCTCGGTAAGCGTTTCTGTCGACAGACACACTGTCGCTGCTCCAGTTAATTAATGAATTATTTCCACCTGTGGCCATGTCACCTTTCAGCGTGTATTCACTGGCTTCCAGCAACTTAGCTGATAAACCAATCAGGGACCTCCTCAATATTCGCTGTAACGCTTTATTTAAAATTCGAAGAGTAAAGGCTAATTTACCATGACGCGCATTTGTCCCGCATTTGACAGGGTCCGATTTGGAAAAAGTTAAATAATAAATTAAATAATTTCACCTGCGCTTTTCTGAACAAAAGAAGGCAGAGCTGCAGTCAGAGCGGCTATCAGTCAATATGCAGCAGCTCCACCTGATGAGCCGCTGCGCACCACGACACTCTTAATAAAATGACAAGGATTTTGATTTGTACAGATTATTAAGGAAACGACGTAAAAAAAAAAAACTGCAGCTACAACATGGACTGGAGAGCGGGTTCTAACTGGGTGAGGCCAGAGGTTATTCTCAGAGAGCTTTTATGAAGTAATTTTTTTTATTTTTACACGCAGTTGAGCGACACTGCAGAAGCAAGTCGTACTAGAAACCACTGAACAAGCCTCCTGTCTGTGGATCTATGGACTCATTTTACTCCAACCCCAAAACATCTGCCAAACAGAGTACTGCAGCCAAGATTAACTTCAACAATAACTTTACGAAATACATTAACATTTTGCTTATTAAAAATGTCCATATTTAAAAGCAAGTTATGTTTTTTTCTGATAAACTTTGAGCAATTTTATTAAAGTTTTTAAAAAATTAACATCCCATCCTTCATCGATTTATACCGGCTTTTCCCTACAGGTGTGACGTCAAGCCGTATCTGATGGGGAAACGCAGCTCGGCGTCACACGGGGTCGTGGGGGGTGGGGGCTCGTCCATCCTGGACAGGTTGCCAGTCACAGGGCAACCTGTCCTGTGACACATACATATGCCTACATACACATGTACTGACATATATACCTGGTGATAGCAGCAGAAGTTCTTTGGATCATTGGACAGGTTATAGCACAGTGTATTAAATAGATTATTGCACATTAGTTATTGCCCAAAGTTATAACAGTTGTGGTTACAGTTACTGATAGCAGCAGAAGTCACTTCTTTCAGGATTATTGCACGGGTTATCGCACAGTGAATTAGATTATTGCACATTGGTTACAGTTACAGTGCAGCACTGTATATTCTGATAGCAGCAGGAATGAATGACTTGCGGTAGCGCTCCTTTTTACAGACAGGGTGTCTAAGTCTGCCACTAAAGGAGCTGCTCAGCTGCTCTACAGTCTGGCGCAGGGGGTGGAAGGTGTTGTCCATGATGGATGTGAACTTGGACAACACCCTCCTCTCAGCTACTTCCTCCGCTGAGTCCAGAGTGCAGCCCAGGACAGAAGTGGCCTTCCTCACCAGCTTATTCAGACTCATTCGGTCCCATTCTGCGCTGCCTGGAGCCCAGCAGACGACAGCGTAGAGAAGGGCTGAGGCCACCACAGAGTCATAAAAAGTCTTAAGCAATAAACTGAGTATCTCCATGTTTTGTTGACAGAACAAGAGATTTGGGAAACACTGACATTTTTCAAAATTTTGTAACATTTTATTATTATAGCAACCAATCAATTAATTGTTAAAATAATCAATAGATTAATCAACAATGGAAATAATCTAGACCCAGAGTTTGTCTTTGCATCGTGTTTACTCCTGTAAGATATAAAAATTAATTAGCTTTGAACTGTTTTTGTTCCCCCTTAGGTCACAGCAGTGTCAGACATTGGTGGGAGGACTGTGGATGAGGCCACAAGACGTATGATGTTCTTCATCATGGACTATGGCCTGTCAAGGCAGTACAACTTTGTGGGCTGGAATGGAAAGTAGGAATTCAGGACTTTAAATCTGTTTGAAGTCATATTTGGTAAGTGCATAATGGATAATAACTGTAATGTAGTAACTTTAGGATATTTGTGTCTGTCGAGGGAAATTTATGTATGTTATGAATTTAATTTTCTAATGTCAATAATACCCTCACCTTAAGGACATAAATGTCCCCTCAAAACAGGTGCTCCAGAAATGTTATCATATAAGAAATGTTTTCAAGATTTTCTTGCACAGATCTTCCAGTCAACAGCTGTTCTTATCAAAAAAATTACATTTTGTAATTTTTCCTTGGTTTTTAATTTTTTTATGGGCAATTTAATAAAGCCAGATTTTAGAAAGAAGTAAAAAAATGTGACAGCCTTGGCCAGTCAGCTTTGAATTTTGATCTTTTTTTCTTAGCTTTTTCCCAGTTCATTCTGACGTTTGCAGGTTTGTAAAGTCAATTATGTAAAGGGATACTTCACCCAAAATTACAATTTAAATCTTGGGTAATTGATATAAAACTGATCATTTGTTGGTAAATTTCACCTTAACATAGTTGACTTTACAATTGTAGTTGAGAGTTGTGTTGGTACATATAAAGTGACCATAAGATATGTTTCCCGCAGGAGCTTTAAAGAACAACACATTAACCAGACAGATCACCAGGAAGGATTTGGAGAGGGCAGTGTCGAAATGGCTGATCGGATCAAGGGACAGGGGATGCAATAGAAAGGTCCAACAGGTCCCTCCTTCCCATATGATGGACCATGTTTTTTGTGTTCCATGTTCTTTTTTGATATATAACCATTATAACTAGTTTCTTAAATTGTTATAATGGTTATTATATTACGTATAATATCGTATGTGTGTGTGTGTGTATTATGTACCTGATACGTAAAATACAATCTATTATATCTATTATCTATTATAAGTAAGGCAGCATTGGAGGAATCTTTAGAACCTGCACAGTGTTTGAACTGTTTAGAAGCAGTAGAGCTTTCTGAGCTATCTAAAATCTTAGCTTCATCTAAAACTTCTACCTGTGTGTTAGACCCAATCCCAACTAAGTTGTTTAAGGAGGTATTCCCTTTGATCAGTGGTCCTATTTTAGACATGATTAATCTATCCTTAGTAAACGGATATGTACCACAGGTTTTTAAAGTAGCTGTTATTAAACCTTTACTTAAGAAACCTTCTCTTGATCAAGATGAGCTAGTAAACTACAGACCTATATCTAATCTTCTTTTCTTATCTAAAATTCTTGAGAAAGTAGTTGCTAATCAACTTTGTGAACATTTACAAAGCAATGACCTACTTGAGGAGTTTCAGTCAGGCTTCAGAGCTCATCATAGCACTGAAACAGCTCTGGTGAAGGTCACTAATGATATTCTCATGGCCTCAGATAATGGACTTGTGTCTGTACTTGTCCTGTTAGATCTCAGTACTGCATTTGATACAGTTGATCAAAATATTCTCCTGCAAAGACTTGAGCATACTGTAGGGATTAAGGGAAAAGCATTAGGCTGGTTTAAATCTTATCTGTCGGACAGATTCCAGTTTGTTCATGTTAATAATAAATCTTCCTTAAACTCTAGGGTCACCTGTGGAGTACCACAGGGTTCAGTCCTTGGACCAATTCTCTTTACTAAATATATGCTTCCGATCGGCAAAATTATCAGACAGCATGGGATTAATTTCCACTGTTATGCTGATGACACTCAGCTATATTTATCCATAAATCCTGATGAATCCAATCAATTACTTCAACTGCAGTCATGTCTTGATGACATCAAAAGCTGGATGACTTTAAATTTCCTGCATCTAAATTCTGACAAGACCGAAGTTGTAATCTTTGGGCCAGAGTCCTCAAAAAATAAACTTCTTAACCAATCACTTAATCTGGATGGCATTAACTTGGCCTCTGGTAATAAAGTAAAAAACCTTGGTGTTATTTTTGACCAAGACATGTCATTTAAATCCCATATTAAACAGGTTTCCAGAGTTTCCTTTTTTCACCTCCGGAATATCGCCAAAATTAGAAACATTCTGTCCAGGAGTGATGCTGAAAAACTAGTCCATGCATTTGTTACTTCAAGGCTGGACTATTGCAATTCGTTACTATCAGGAAGTCCACAAACTGCAGTTCAAAGCCTTCAGCTGATCCAAAATGCTGCAGCAAGAGTTCTGATGAAAATCAACAAGCGGGATCATATTTCTCCAATTTTAGCTTCCCTTCATTGGCTTCCTGTGAAATCAAAAATAGAATTTAAAATTCTTCTTCTAACGTATAAAGCCCTTAATAATCAAGCTCCATCATATATCAGAGCTCTGATTACCCCGTATGTTCCTAACAGAGCACTTTGCTCTCAGACTGCAGGTCTGCTGGTGGTTCCTAGAGTCTCTAAAAGTAGAATGGGAGGCAGATCCTTTAGCTATCAGGCTCCTCTCCTGTGGAACCAATTCCCAGTTTTGGTCCGTGAAGCAGACACCCTGTCTACTTTTAAGACTAATCTTAAAACCTTCCTTTTTGACAAAGCTTATAACTAGAGTGGCTCATGTTACTCTGAGCTACCTTTTATAGTTTTACTGCTATAGGCTTAGGCTACTGGAGGACGTCAGGATCTAATTTTCTCACTCTATAGAGTTCTACTGTTCTTCAATTATGCATTACGTGTTGTCATTTCTGCTTTAATTTTCTGTTTCTCTCTTTTATCTTCATAGTAGGTACACCTGGTCTGGCGTTCTGTTAACTGTGACATCATCCAAAGAAGACGGCTTACCCGCTATTACCATCTAATGTAGAACAGATTACTGGATCAATGTGTGCTTCTGTGCTTTTTTTGTCTCTCTTGTTGTGTCTCTGCTCTGTCTTCTGTAACCCCCAGTCGGTCGAGGCAGATGACCGTTCATACTGAGCCCGGTTCTGCTGGAGGTTTTCCTTCCCGTTAATGGGGAGTTTTTCTTCCCACTGTCGCTTCATGCTTGCTCAGTATGAGGGATTGCAGCAAAGCCATGTACAATGCAGACTACTCTCCCTGTGGCTCTACGCTTCTCCAGGAGTGAATGCTGCTTGTCGAGACTTTGATGCAATCAACCGGTTTCCTTATATAGGAACATTTTTGACCAATCTGTATAATCTGACCCAATATGTATCAACTGGTTTCCTTATATAGGAACATTTTTGACCAATCTGTATAATCTGACCCAATATGTATAATATGATTGAACGTAACTTTGTAAAGTGCCTTGAGATGACATGTTTCATGATTTGGCGCTATATAAATAAAATTGAATTGAATTATTGCATTTGACCTAATAAAAACATGAATAATGTATTTTATTAGGTCAAATGTGTGTATGTATATGTATATATATATATATATATATATATATATATATATATATATATATATATATATATATATATATTAGTGCATGCCATGCCAAGAGGCAACTCATGTGTTTTATATAAAGACAAATTAATTCAATCCAATTTTATTTATATAGTTCCAACATGTCATCTCTTTACAACCCCAGCGGTCCGGCCCGGTGGCCAAATGCATTATCATTATTCAACGGCTGTATCTCCTCGCTGCATCCACCAATCTGCACCAGATTTTTTGTGAGTCGTGGGGGAGCGCTGCCGAAAGGGTTCGTGTGAATCGCCCAGTGGACGGGCGGGGAAAATGCGTGATAGCTTCTGCGGTGGCTGGCGGCAGGAGGTGCGCGTACCCCAGCGGTGCTTGGCTGCGAGGGCCGCTCATCGCCGCTTGCGGCTTTAATTATTATTATTATTTATTCTTGGGACTTTTGAAACGGCTTTTTGGAGGCCTAAACATATATGAAAACTCACCAAACTTTACCCAAAATTGTCCCCCGTGAGAAATCGCAGGATTTTAGTGTAATTGAAAGCGGGCGTGGCAAACCCGCTCAACAGCGCCAACTAGAGTGAGTTGGGCCAAACCGTAACACGTAGAAAGCTGAAATTTTTTACCTAGGTAGCTTTTTTAAAGTTATGAAAAAAAGTCTATTGTGGGTATGCTCTAAAACCCACAGGAAGCCTGCCATTTTGGGTCAAAGGGTAAAATATTGACGGTTTTTGCCTCGAACTTTAACAAACTAGTCCTAGGCATTTTAAGCTATCACTTTCAAATTTTTTCAGCGTGGAAATGAGACCTTGATGGTTAAAAGTTATCAAAGGTTTTATGAAATATGCATATTTGCCTGAGCTGTCGCATTGCAAAAATCAGGTTTGTGGAAAACCATTAAAAACGCATTAAATCAGTAAGCCCCAAGCCATGCTTTGTCTGAGAATTATGAAACTCGGTAAGTGCATGTAACTTCATAGGCCCTACAAAAAAGCCTCTTGAAGCAATGGGCTACCTCCTACAGGAAATCATTCATTTCTCATCAAAGATGTAATTTCTTCATATTTTTGGGCGTTACATTTGAATAAAATACTCCTAAACCGTTACAGTTATGGCATTCAAAGTTACTCCAAAAAATTCCTCACACATAGAGGATCAAAAGTTATCAAAAACATTTTTGCTACGTCCAACCATATTATTTTGACAATTATTTATAACATGAATTGTGTTTTGAAGGAAAAAACATTTATTATTTCCAACACTAGATGGCAGCAAACCCAAATGTTTGGGCGTCATCTGTAAGTCACGGTACATATTTTACCAAACCATTCATACACATTCGTCCAAAAGTGGAAGCAGCTTTAAAATATCTTTAGCTGGCCTTTAAAAGAAATAAGATTTTAATCTTTAATCCTATATGTAGGAGCCCAAATGCATTGATTGGGTAATTAGCGTTCATGTCTATTTAAGGGGGGAACTTTTCTTTGATAGGTAGGTTTTCCACCCGGAAGGGGAAAACAGTTTTTGTCTGCTTTATATGTTGTCTGGAGATGTGTTCATGTATGATGGACATTTGATATGCAAAGAGGAAAATAAATGGACGAAGCGTTCAACATGCCCTGACGACTCGGACTCTAATTCATCCCAAAAAGGTAACAATAAGCGCGTCAACTCTATTACCCCGATGCAGCACCTCAGTGGCTTAAAGTATTGGCTTGGCCGCTACAAAACCAGTCAAAAACTGTTTGTGCATCTTCACGAACTGTGCATAAGTAAAGATACGTGTTTCTGCATGGTTGATGGTGGTGATTGCGCAAGATAAGACTGGGCTGGAGGTTACGTGTTTGGAGTGGAGCATCAGCTGATCGAACTCAGCTCACCTGAGGTGACGTCGGACAGGATAGACATCGGTGAGGACGCCGTTGATCAGCTCGGCGCTGGATTTGAACAATCATTCGTCTGGATTAGGTATGTGTAGCGCTACCACCGATATGATGGCCATCTAAATATAGTGTGCACACATAAGGGCGTAATTCCAATGCATTGGTTGCTGAAGTGGATGAACAATTAATTTTGTATCAACAAACTGTTGCGATCTGTGGACTGTCGGACTTTAATTATGGAGGATTGCGCGGCTAAAATGGATAAACATTTTAGCCGAGGGAACCAGTTGATTGCATAAAGGTCTTGACAAGCAGCATTTCCTCCTGAAAAAGCGTAGAGCCACAGGGAGAGTCGTCTGCATTGTCCATGGCTTTGCAACAATCCCTCATACTGAACAAGCATGAAGCAACAGGGAAAAAAAACCTCCCCATTAACAGGAAAGAAAAACCTCCAGCAGAACCGGGCTCAGTGTGAACGGTCATCTGCCTCGACCGACTGGGGGTTACAGAAGACAGAGCAGAGACACAACAAGAGAGACAAAAAAGCACAGAAGCACACATTGATCCAGCAATCTGTTCTATATAACCACAACTGTTATAACTTTGGGCAATAAATAATGTGCAATAATCTATTTAATACACTGTGCTATAACCTGTGCAATGATCCGGAAGAACTTATGTCTCAGCAGGATCTGGAAAAACTAATCCATGCGTTTATCTTTAGTGGAATCGATTACTGCAACGGTGTTTTCACAGGTCTGCCTAAAAGTGGATCAGACAGCTGCAGCTGATCCAGAACGCTGCTGAACGCATCTAAATACATCACAGACTTGTTATCAGTGTATCAACCATCCAGAGCACTAAGGTCTTCTGGCTCCAGCCTTCTCTGCGTACCTACAGCCAGAACTAAACAAGGAGAAGCAGCATTTAGTTCCTACGCTCCACTTATCTGGAACAAACTTCCAGAAAACTGTAAAAGTGCGGAAAACCTGAGTTCTTTTTAATCAAGATTAAAAACACATTTGTTTAGGACTGTTTTTGACTGTTCTAGTTAAACTGTTCTACTGAAACAGCATTAGTTCAACTTTTTTAGTCCAGCTGTTTATTGATGTCTACATTTTCTGTTTTCTTTTCCTGTATTTTAATCATGTAAAGCACTTTGCATTGTCTCTGTACTGAATTGTGCTATACAAATAAATTTGCCTTGCCTTGCCTTTTCCTTGCCTTTATATTTATATATATATATATATATATATATATATATATACTATATATATATATATATATATATATATATATATATGTATGTACAGTATGTATATGTGTGTATGTATGTATGTATGTACAGTATGTATATGTGTGTATGTATGTATGTATGTATGTATGTGTATATATATGTGTATATAACCGGGAAGTACACATGACATCACCTGCCTACTCCGATTTCTTTTGTATTTTTTTAATTCTTATTTTTTTTTCTCACTTTCTTTTTGATCCACTGTATATAGGAAGATACACTGTATATAACTGATGCACCCTTTCCTACTGCTGACTATTGACTGACTATTGAGCCGATGTGACAAGTGAATTTCTCCAATGTGAGATCAATAAAGACTATCTTATCTTATATCAAGACTTAGATTTGCCCACACAGGATTAAATGGTACATTATTCAAAATAGGGAAGCATAACACTGGCAGATGTGAGTATTGTGAGGAACAAGAGACAGTTGAACATATCTGACACACTGTGAGAAAAATTCATAAAGAACAAGAGAAGAAGAAGACTTCCCAACAGCAGGGGGCGCACTCCAACAATCTGAAAGGTGTCCGTTTAACTGAGGAAGAAGCCCATGATGTCATAGCTAACATTAGCACCACACATTGGAGAATTTAGGAGGGGATGCAGAAAAACAGGTAAGGCTGTTTGGATTATATATGCATGTAGTGTAATATCCCCCACCACAACTTGAGGTGGGATGAGCAGTCTCAGTTCTGCGGCTAATTCTAGCCGCTAATATTAGCGCTAATGCTAGCGCCTTAAGGCTAGCGAGCAAGGCTCTTGTTTACATCCGGGTTCGGCTGGCTCAGAGCCTTTCTCTCTATGGCTCTGCGTTGGCTACCAGCACAGACATGTATACGTAGACCAAAAGTTATGATCGGTGTTCAATCATAACTTTTGGAAGAACATCTCAAACTGGCCACAGATGCATGAATGAAAGTAGTGTTGGTCAAAGGTTTTCTTTGGGTTTATGCGAACCAGCAAGTCAGGAAGTGGAGCGGATTGACCATCTGACAACAACTTCCCCCGGTAAGATGCCGACAGACACACTGTCGCTGCTCCAGTTAATTAATGAATTATTTCCACCTGTGGCCATGTCACCTTTCAGTGTGTATTCACTGGCTTCCAGCAACTTAGCTGATTGGATTTTCATTTGTTGCCACTTCAAATCATCAAAATTAAATGAAATAAACATTTGAATGCATCAGTCTGTGTGCAATGAATAAATATAATGTACAAGTTACACCTTTTGAATGCAATTACTGAAATAAATCAAGTTTTTCAAAATATTCTAATTTACTGGCTTTTACCTGTATGCCTACATGCACATGTACTGACATATATTCACCTGGTGATAGCAGCAGAAGTTCTTCGGATCATTGTACAGGTTATAGCACAGTGTATTAAATAGATTATTGCACAGTAGTTATTGCCCAAAGTTATAACAGTTTTGGTTACAGTTACTGATAGCAGCAGAAGTCACTTCTTTCAGGATTATTGCACTGGTTATCGCACAGTGAATTAGATAGATTATTGCACATTGGTTACAGTTACAGTGCAGCACTGTATAATCTGATTGCAGATTATATAGCAATCAGAATGATTGCTATATAATCTGCACAGGGGGTGGAAGGTGTTGTCCATGATGGATGTGAACTTGGACAACACCCTCCTCTCAGCTACTTCCTCCACTGAGTCCAGAGTGCAGCCCAGGACAGAAGTGGCCTTCCTCACCAGCTTATTCAGCCTCATTCTGTCCCGTTCTGCGCTGCCTGGAGCCCAGCAGACGACAGCGTAGAGAAGGGCTGAGGCCACCACAGAGTCATAAAAAGTCTTAAGCAGGGGCCTGCTCACTCCAAAGGAACTCAGCCTCCTCAGGAGATGGAGGCGGCTCTGGCCCTTCTTATGCAGAGCGTCGGTGTTATGAGTCCAGTCCATCTTATTATTGACGTGAACACCCAACAAAAGAGTCCTACGTCTCTGATTTCAGCTTCATAAATGTGAATATTTCTGTTTTCTTTGCTCATTTATGGCAATAAACAGAGTATCTCCATGTTTTGTTGACAGAACAAGAGATTTGGGAAACATTGACATTTTTCAAAATTTTGTAACATTTTATTATTATAGCAACCAATCAATTAATTGTTAAAATAATCAATAGATTAATCAACAATGAAAATAATCTAGACCCAGAGTTTGTCTGTGCATCGTGTTTACTCCTGTGAGCTATAAAAATGAATTAGCTTTGAACTGTTTTTGTTCCCCCTTAGGTCACAGCAGTGTCAGACATTGGTGGGAGGACTGTGGATGAGGCCACGAGACGTATGATGTTCTTCATCATGGACTATGGCCATGGTGATTGTACAAGGCAGTACAACTTTGTGGGCTGGAATGGAAAGTAGGAATTCAGGACTTTAAATCTGTTTGAAGTCATATTTGGTAAGTGCATAATGGATAATAACTGTAATATAGTAACTTTAAGATATTTGTGTCTGTCGAGGGAAATTTATGTATGTTATGAATTTGATTTTCTAAGGTCAATAATACCCTCACCTTAAGGACATAAATGTCCCCTCAAAACAGGTGCTCCAGAAATGTTATCATATAAGAAATGTTTTCAAGATTTTCTTGCACAGATCTTCCAGTCAACAGCTGTTCTCATCAAAAATATTACATTTTGTATTTTTTCCTTGGTTTGTAATTTTTTTATGGGCAATTTAATAAAGCCAGATTTTAGAAAGAAATAAAAAAATGTGACAGCCTTGGCCAGTCAGCTTTGAATTTTGATCTTTTTTTCTTAGCTTTTTCCCAGTTCATTCTGACGTTTGCAGGTTTGTAAAGTCAATTATGTAAAGGGATACTTCACCCAAAATTACAATTTAAATCTTGGGTAATTGATATAAAACTGATCATTTGTTGGTAAATTTCACCTTAACATAGTTGACTTTACAATTGTAGTTGAGAGTTGTGTTGGTACATATGAAGTGACCATAAGATATGTTTCCCACAGGAGCTTTAAAGAACAACACATTAACCAGACAGATCACCAGGAAGGATTTGGAGAGGGCAGTGTCGAAATGGCTGATCGGATCAAGGGACAGGGGATGCAATAGAAAGGTCCAACAGGTCCCTCTTTCCCACATGATGGACCATGTTTTTTTCTGTTCCATGTTCTTTTTTGATATATAACTAGTTTCTTAAATTGTTATAATGGTAATTATATTACGTATAATATCGTATGTGTGTGTGTGTGTGTGTGTGTGTGTATTATGTATCTGATACGTAAAATACAATTTATTATATCTATTATCTATTATAAGTAAGGCAGCATTGGAGGAATCTTTAGAACCTGCACAGTGTTTGAACTGTTTAGAAGCAGTAGAGCCTTCTGAGCTTTCTAAAATCTTAGCTTCATCTAAACCTTCTACCTGTATGTTAGACCCAATCCCAACCAAGTTGTTTAAGGAGGTATTCCCTTTGATCAGTGGTCCTATTTTAGACATGATTAATCTATCCTTAGTAAATGGATATGTACCACAGGTTTTTAAAGTAGCTGTTATTAAACCTTTACTTAAGAAACCTTCTCTTGATCAAGATGAGCTAGTAAACTACAGACCTATATCTAATCTTTTCTTATCTAAAATTCTTGAGAAAGTAGTTGCTAATCAACTTTGTGAACATTTACAAAGCAATGACCTACTTGAGGAGTTTCAGTCAGGCTTCAGAGCTCATCATAGCACTGAAACAGCTCTGGTGAAGGTCACTAATGATATTCTCATGGCCTCAGATAATGGACTTGTGTCTGTACTTGTCCTGTTAGATCTCAGTGCTGCATTTGATACATTTGATCAAAATATTCTCCTACAAAGACTTGAACATACTGTAGGGATTAAGGGGAAAGCATTAGGCTAGTTTAAATCTTATCTGTCGGACAGATTCCAGTTTGTTCATGTTAATAATAAATCTTCCTCAAACTCTAGGGTCACCTGTGGAGTACCACAGGGTTGAGTCCTTGGACCAATTCTCTTTACTATATATATGCTTCCGATCGGCAAAATTATCAGAGAGCATGGGATTAATTTCCACTGTTATGCTGATGACACTCAGCTATATTTATCCATAAATCCTGATGAATCCAATCAATTACTTCGACTGCAGTCATGTCTTGATGACATTAAAAGCTGGATGACTTTAAATTTCCTGCATCTAAATTCTGACAAGACCGAAGTTGTAATCTTTGGGCCAGAGTCCTCAAAAAATAAACTTCTTAACCTATCACTTAATCTGGATGGCATTAACTTGGCCTCTGGTAATAAAGTAAAAAACCTTGGTGTTATTTTTGACCAAGACATTTCATTTAAATCCCATATTAAACAGGTTTCCAGAGTTTCCTTTTTTCACCTCCGGAATATCGCCAAAATTAGAAACATTCTGTCCAGGAGTGATGCTGAAAAACTAGTCCATGCATTTGTTACTCCAGGGCTGGACTATTGTAATTCGTTACTAGCGGGGGGGGGGGGGGGGAGGAGGAGGGGGGAGACGACGACACGTTGTCCGCGGACCGACTCGCGGAGCGGGGGGTATCCATGTGTTTTTTTCCTACCATTCACGCACGCACGAAAGCAACAACAACAAACCGCGTGTTAACGTCACTTTTTTTTTTTTTGGGAATGTTGGCGAGGCGGTAGCGTGAGTTTGGCGAGGCGGCCGCCTCGCCAAGATAGCGCTGCGGGAAACCCTGTTAAAATCTTCCTTTTTGACAAAGCTTATAACTAGAGTGGCTCATGTTACTCTGAGCTACCTTTATAGTTTTACTGCTATAGGCTTAGGCTACTGGAGGACGTCAGGATCTAATTTTCTCACTCTTTAGAGTTCTACTGTTCTTCAATTATGCATTACGTGTTGTCATTTCTGCTTTAACTTTCTGTTCTCTCTCTTATCTTCATAGTAGGTACACCTGGTCTGGCGTTCTGTTAACTGTGACATCATCCAAAGAAGACGGCTCACCCGCTATTACCATCTAATGTAGAACAGATTACTGGATCAATGTGTGCTTCTGTGCTTTTTTTGTCTGTCTTGTTGTGTCTCTGCTCTGTCTTCTGTAACCCCCAGTCGGTCTAGGCAGATGACCGTTCATACTGAGCCTGGTTCTGCCGGAGGTTTTCCTTCCCGTTAATGGGGAGTTTTTCTTCCCACTGTCGCTTCATGCTTGCTCAGTATGAGGGATTGCAGCAAAGCCATGTACAATGCAGACGACTCTCCCTGTGGCTCTACGCTTCTCCAGGAGTGAATGCTGCTTGTCGGGACTTTGATGCAATCAACTGGTTTCCATATATAGGAACATTTTTGACCAATCTGTATAATCTGACCCAATATGTATAATATGATTGAACTTAACTTTGTAAAGTGCCTTGAGATGACATGTTTCATGAATCGGCGCTATATAAATAAAATTGAATTGAATTATTGCATTTGACCTAATAAAAACATGAATAATGTATTTTATTAGGTCAAATGTATATATATATATATATATATATATATATATATATATATATATATAGTGCATGTCATGCCAAGAGGCAACTCGTGTGTTTTATATAAAGACAAATTAATTCAATTGAATTTTATTTATATAGTTCCAACATGTCATCTCTTTACAACCCCAGCGGTCCGGCCCGGTGGCCAAATGCATTATCATTATTCAACGGCTGTATCTCCTCGCTGCATCGACCGATCTGCACCACATTTTTTGTGTGTCGTGGGGGAGCGCTGCCGAACGGGTCCGATCAACGCCGCTTGCGGCTTTAATTATTATTATTATTTATTCTTGGGACTTTTGAAACGGCTTTTTGGAGGCCTAAACATGCATGAAAACTCACCAAACTTTGCCCAAAATTGTCCCCCGTGAGAAATCGCATGATTTTATTGTAATTGAAAGCGGGCGTGGCAAACCCGCTCAACAGCGCCAACTAGAGTGAGTTGGGCCAAACCGTAACACGTAGAAAGCTGAAATTTTTTACCTAGGTAGCTTTTTTAAAGTTATGAAAAAAAGTCTATTGTGGGTATGCTCTAAAACCCACAGGAAGCCTGCCATTTTGGGTCAAAGGGTAAAATATTGACGGTTTTTGCCTCGAACTTTAACGAACTAGTCCTAGGCATTTTAAGTTATCACTTTCAAATTTTTTCAGCGTGGAGATGAGACCTTGAGGGTTAAAAGTTATCAAAGGTTTTATGAAATATGCATATTTGCCTGAGCTGTCGCATTGCAAAAATCAGGTTTGTGGAAAACCATTAAAAACGCATTAAATCAGTAAGCCCCAAGCCATGCTTTGTCTGAGAATTATGAAACTCGGTAAGCAGATGTAACTTCTCAGTCCCTACAAAAAAGTCTCTTGGACCAATTGTGTAAACCCTAAAGAAAGTCAATTAATTTTCATCAAAGATGTCATTTTGTCATAAAAACGGGTATTATTTTTGACCACAAGATGGCAGCATAATACTTTGAACCTCTGATTTACCCATGTCTATTCTTAATCACTCTTACTTTTATTTACTTTCTTATCAGCCATTTAATTACCTTTCACTCCTATATGTGCAGGAACCCAAAGAAACACAGCTGATAACCCCATCATCTGAATATGATATAATATTTGTTGAATTACTAATAAGATATCTGGACGGCTTTCTGAATGATTTGTTTTTAAACTGATCAATGATTAACTTGAATCTGAACATATGACAGCTCTTAATGGTCTCACTTCCTCAATCCATTCTACAGCAACTAATAATGCAATAATTTCTGCCGTATAAACAGATATTCCTTCATTTAATTTCTTCCCTATATGCAGTTTAAACTCTGGAATTATTACACCTACTCCAGTTTGTCGTAATTGCTTTTTTGATGCATCCGTATACATTTTTACATAATTATAAAACTGTTCTATATATTCCTCCACTATTATAGAATTACACATATACATTTTATCTTTATTTTTCTTTTCCAATATTGTTAAATCTACTATTGTTTCAGGTAAAATCCATGGTGGTGTTATTGATAATGGTACCGTTGGACTAATATTTAAATGATTTAATCCTAATTCTGTAGCTTTCTGAATAATTGTCCAACCTTATTATGAACCCTTTCTTTTTCACTGCAGGAATGTAACATTCATACCCAACTAAACATCTCAATATATTAAGTATCCTTTTACATTTTTCAATAACCTTATCTATGTGCACTTTCCAGGATAGTTTTTCATCAAACCATACTCCTAAGAATTTAAATTGCTTTACTCTCTCTAGATCTTTGTTCTGCCTTGAATATGTTTAATATGTTTAAAAGACATTTAAAAACTACTTTGAAATGTTAATATACCGTTCTCTGTTTTAAATGAATTTGCGGTGCTTTTATGTTGAAAATCTTCCAAACCGGAAGTAGGAAGTAAAGGCGCAAACAAGAGGAAGAGAGCGTGTGTGCATCGTCTCAGGGCAGCAACAATGCAGTTAATCTCTCCGAAAGCAATGGTTGTAAGTGTTGCTCATTGTTTACAGATTCGATAAGATATGTTAATATCTTTTATGGTTATTTTGTGTATAAAAGCAACGGTAAAATGTCGTGGTCTGTGTGACAGCAGAGTGTGTGTGTTTACTTGCTAATTTGCCGCTTTTCTAGCCGGCTGTGAAAATACCTGTTGAGTTAATATTAAGCAGCTGATACTTTGATACGTTAATACTGATATTTACATGGCTGTTTATTAAGCCATTTTTTTTGTATCTTTCTTTTCTAGTTTTACACTGGATTCAAAGCAGTCAGAAATGCTGACTAAATGTGTAAGAAGATAATAAAGGAGCAAGCCGCTCACTTCCTGGCTCTTGAATAAGGAGTTTGGCTGGCTGTTTATCTGTGTTCACGCAAGAGCAAAACACATAGAGAGAACAGTACAATCTTGATTATATAACTTCAGTTGTACTTCTTGATTTCTTTTCTGAGTAAAAAGCAATACTTTTGTTTTATCTACCGAAAATTTAAAACTCCATTTGTAAGACCATTGTTCAATCTTATGAATTGCTTTTTGGACTTTCCCTACAATAAATTTAACATTCCTTCTACGTTTCCAAATAGCTCCGTCATCAGCAAACAATGAACAACCCAATTCATTTTCTATTTCTTTAAGTGCATCATTTATCATAACTGAAAATAATAAAGGACTGATAATACTGCCTTGTGTGGTTCTTTTTAATTTCTCCCTGAAAGACTCTTACCAACTCTTACATGTATTATCCATTCTGGCCTCTGGAAATAAAGTTAAAAATCTTGGTGTTGTCTTCGACCAAGACATGTCATTTAAATCCCATATTAAACAGGTTTCCAGAGTTTCCTTTTTTTCACCTCAGGAATATCGCCAAAATTAGAAACATTCTGTCCAGGGGTGATGCTGAAAAACTAGTCCATGCATTTGTTACTTCAAGGCTGGACTATTGTAATTCTTTACTATCAGGAAGTCCACAAAATGCAGTTCGAAGTCTTCAGCTGATCCAAAATGCTGCAGCAAGAGTTCTGATGAAAATCAACAAGAGGGATCATATTTCTCCAATTTTAGCTTCCCTTCATTGGCTTCCTGTTAAATCAAGAATAGAATTTAAGCTTATAGTTAGAGTGGCTCATGTTACCCTGAGCTACATCTGTAGTTATGCTGCTATAGGCTTAGGCTGCTGGAGGACATCAGGGCCTATTTCTCTCACTCTACTGATTTCTACTGTTCTCCAGTCTACTGTTCTCCAGTTTTGCATTGCATTACATTGAAATGACTGTTGTCATTTCAGCTTGTAACTTTTTGTTCTCTCTCTTTTTTCTTCATAGTAGGTACACCTAGTCTGACGTTCTGTTAACTGTGACATCATCCAGGGAAGACAGATCACCACTATTACCATCTAATGTATAACAGATCACTGGATCAATGTGTGCTTCTGTGCTTTTTTGTCTGTCTTGTTGTGTCTCTGCTCTGTCTTCTGTAACCCCCAGTCGGTCGAGGCAGATGACTGTTCATACTGAGCCCGGTTCTGCTGGAGGTTTTTCCTTCCTGCTAATGGGTGGTTTTTCTTTCCACTGACGCTTCATGCTTGCTCAGTATGAGGGATTGCTGCAAAGCCATGGACAATGCAGACGACTCTCCCTGTAGCACTGCGCTTCTCCAGGAGTGAATGCTGCTTGTTGGGACTTTGATGCAATCAACTGGTTTCCTTATATAGGAAATTTTTGACCAATCTGTATAATATGATTGATTTTGACTTTGTAAAGTGCCTCGAGATGACATGTTTATGAATTGGCGTTATATAAATAAAATTGAATTGAATTGAATTGTTAAAAAGTTCTCTACCCAATGATAAATTCTTCCACAAATTCACATTTTCCTCAATTTGATAAATAATCCCTCTTTCCACATCATATCATAAGCCTTTTCTATATCTAAGAACACTGCCAAAACACTTTCTTTATTAACTTTTGCTGTTAGTACCTCATGTTGTAAACACACAATTGGATCCATAGTATTCCTTCCTCTTCTGAAACCGCTTTGATAATTTGATAAGTACCCTTTTGATTCAACAAAATAAATTAATCTTTCAATTACCATTTTCTCCATAATTTTACTTAAACATGATGTTAAAGCAATAGGTCTATAATTTTCTGGTTTTGAGCTATCTTTACCCGTTTTTGGAATTGGAACCACAATAGCCTCTTTCCAACTTCTAGGTCATTTCCCATTCTCTGATTACCCCGTATGTTCCTAACAGAGCACTTTGCTCTCAGACTGCAGCTCTGCTGGTGGTTCCTAGAGTCTCTAAAAGTAGAATGGGAGGCAGATCCTTTAGCTATCAGGCTCCTCTCCTGTGGAACCAACTCCCAGTTTTGGTCCGTGAGGCAGACACCTTGTCTACTTTTAAGACTAATCTTAAAACTTTCCTTTTTGACAAAGCTGATAGTTAGAGTGGCTCATGTTACCCTGAGCTACATCTATAGTTGTGCTGCTATAGGCTTAGGCTACTGGAGGACATCAGGGTATATTTTTATCACTCTACTGATTTCTACGGTTCTACAGTCTACTGTTCTCCAGTTTTTCATTCCATTACATTGAAATGACTGTTGACATTTCAGCTTTTAACTTTTTGCTCTCTCTCTTTTTTCTTCATAGTAGGTACACCTGGTCTGACGTAAATAAAATTGAATTGAATTGAATCTTTTTATGCACACCCTTGCTTCCATCATCTGTACTGTCGTCTTCAAGATTTCCTTTGTCTCCTGAATTCCCAGAACCTCTGCCTGCTTCACTACTTTTGAATTTTCCACTTCCCCGGTAACTAGCAACTGGCGTTCAACTATCCGTATCCATATCACTATGTAGTTCTTCCTCATCCTCTACAACCTGAGCCGCCATCCTGATCCAGTCACAAACTTGCTTATGCCTACCGCCAACCTTTTCCTTCTTCCTTCAGATAGATTTCTCTGACGAAGCAACGCACGCACCTGTTTCCAACCAGCCTGTCACTCAGTCTCCTACCCGAGAGCGTCCTGTCTGCTCATCTCCATCAACATGGTTTAACCTCTCCTGTCGGGAAGTCTGAACAACAACAACTCTTAATGCATCACGTGACTTTTGGCATACATTTACTGCAGCGTGGGTGGGATTGTTTTGTAGTCGAGCAGAGACCATTTTGTACTGGAGGAAAACTTATAAATGATATTTTGAGCGCAAGGTTGGCAGTTTGCAAAACAAATTTTTTTGTGTGAAACATATATTTTTGTGTGCAAAACAAGTTTTATTTGTGTGCAACACCTTTTTTGTGTACAACTTTTCAGCTGAAGACTTTGAACTGCATTTCAACCAGTAAACTAATGTTTGAACCAGGGGTGTCAAACGGTAGGCTCGCTGAACGATTTAGTCCGGCCCGGTGGCCAAATGCATTATCATTATTCAACGGCTGTATCTCCTCGCTGCATCGACCGATCTGCACCTGATTTTTTGTGAGTTGTGGGGGAGCGCTGCCAAACGGGTTCGTGTGAATCGCCCGGTGGACGGGCAGGGAAATTGCGTGACAGCTTCTGCGGTGGCTGGCGGCAGGCGGTGCGCGTACCCCAGCGGTGCTTGGCTGCGAGGGCCGCTCATCGCCGCTTGCGGCTTTAATTATTATTATTATTTATTCTTTGGACTTTTGAAACGGCTTTTTGGAGGCCTAAACATGCATGAAAACTCACCAAACTTTGCCCAAAATTGTCCCCCGTGAGAAATCGCATGATTTTAGTGTAATTCAAAGCGGGCGTGGCAAATCCGCTCAACAGCGCCAACTAGAGTGAGTTGGGCCAAACCGTAACACGTAGAAAGCTGAAATTTTTTACCTAGGTAGTTTTTTTAAAGTTATGAAAAAAAGTCTATTGTGGGTATGCTTTAAAACCCACAGGAAGCCTGCCATTTTGGGTCAAAGGGTAAAATATTGACGGTTTTTGCCTCAAACTTTAACAAACTAGTCCTAGGCATTTTAAGGTATCACTTTCAAATTTTTTCAGCGTGGAGATGAGACCTTGAGGGTTAAAAGTTATCAAAGGTTTTATGAAATATGCATATTTGCCTGAGCTGTCGCATTGCAAAAATCAGGTTTGTGGAAAACCATTAAAAACGCATTAAAGCATGTCTGAGAATTATGAAACTCGGTAAGTGCATGTAACTTCATAGGCCCTACAAAAAAGCCTCTTGAAGCAATGGGCTACCTCCTACAGGAAATCATTCATTTCTCATCAAAGATGTCATTTTCCCATATTTTTGGGTGTTACATTTGAATAAACTACTCCTAAACCGTTACAGTTATGTAATTCAAAGTTACTCCAAAAAATTCCTCACACATAGAGGATCAAAAGTTATCAAAAACATTTTTGCTACGTCCAACCATATTATTTTGACAATTATTTATAACATGAATTGTGTTTTGAAGGAAAAAACATTTATTATTTCCAACACTAGATGGCAACATTTTTCCAAACCATTCCTACACAGTCAAACATAATTGTAACCATTCATACACATTCGTCCAAAAGTGGAAGCAGCTTTAAAATATCTTTAGCTGGCCTTTAAAAGAAACAAGATTTTAATCTTTAATCCTATATGTAGGAGCGCAAATGCATTGATTGGGTAATTAGCGTTCGTGTCTATTTAAGGGGGGAACTTTTCTTTGATAGTTAGGTTTTCCACCCAGAAGGGGAAAACAGTTTTTGACCGCAAAAAGATAAATACAAGCAAGCAAGTCTGCTTTATATGTTGTCTGGAGATGTGTTCATGTATGATGGACATTTGATATGCAAAGAGGAAAATAAATGGACGAAGCGTTCAACATGCCCTGACGACTCGGACTCTAATTCATCCCAAAAAGGTAACAATAAGCGCGTCAACTCTATTACCCCGATGCAGCACCTCAGTGGCTTAAAGTATTGGCTTGACCGCTACAAAACCAGTCAAAAACTGTTTGTGCATCTTCACGAACTGTGCATAAGTAAAGATACGTGTTTCTGCATGGTTGATGGTGGTGATTGCGCAAGATAAGACTGGGCTGGAGGTTACGTGTTTGGAGTGGAGCATCAGCTGATCAAACTCAGCTCACCTGAGGTGACGTCGGACAGGATAGACATCGGTGAGGACGCCGTTGATCAGCTCGGCGCTGGATTTGAACAATCATTCGTCTGGATTAGGTATGTGTAGCGCTACCACCGATATGATGGCCATCTAAATATAGTGTGCACACATAAGGGCGTAATTCCAATGCATTGGTTGCTGAAGTGGATGAACAATTAATTTTGAATCAACAAACTGTTGCGATCTGTGGACTGTCGGACTTTAATTATGGAGGATTGCGCGGCTAAAATGGATAAACATTTTAGCCGAGGGAACCAGTTGATTGCATAAAGGTCTTGACAAGCAGCATTTCCTCCTGAAAAAGCGTAGAGCCACAGGGAGAGTAGTCTGCATTGTCCATGGCTTTGCAACAATCCCTCATACTGAACAAGCATGAAGCAACAGGGAAAAAAAACCTCCCCATTAACAGGAAAGAAAAACCTCCAGCAGAACCGGGCTCAGTATGAACGGTCATCTGCCTCGACCGACTGGGGGTTACAGAAGACAGAGCAGAGACACAACAAGAGAGACAAAAAAGCACAGAAGCACACATTGATCCAGCAATCTGTTCTATATAACCACAACTGTTATAACTTTGGGCAATAAATAATGTGCAATAATCTATTTAATACACTGTGCTATAACCTGTGCAATGATCTGGAAGAACTTCTGCTGCTATCACCAAGTGAATATATGTCAGTACATGTGTATGTAGGCATATATATATATATATATATATACAGTGTGTGTGTGTGTATGTATGTGTGTATATATATATATATATATATATATATATTGTCTACTAATAATGCAATCATTTCTGCCGTATAAACAGATATTCCTTCATTTAATTTCTTCCCTATATGCAGTTTAAACTCTGGAATTATTACACCTACTCCAGTTTGTCGTAATTGCTGTTTTGATGCATCCGTATACATTTTTACATAATTATAAAACTGTTCTATATATTCCTCCACTATTATAGAATTACACATATACATTTTATCTTTATTTTTCTTTTCCAATATTGTTAAATCTACTATTGTTTCAGGTAAAATCCAGGGTGGTGTTATTGATAATGGTACTGTTGGACTAATATTTAAATGATTTAATCCTAATTCTGTAGCGTTCTGAATAATTGTCCAACCTTATTATGAACCCTTTCTTTTTCACTGCAGGAATGTAACATTCATACCCAACTAAACATCTCAATATATTAAGTATCCTTTTACATTTTTCAATAACCTTATCTATGTGCACTTTCCAGGATAGTTTTTCATCAAACCATACTCCTAAGAATTTAAATTGCTTTACTCTCTCTAGATCTTTGTTCTGACCTGAATATGTTTAATATGTTTAAAAGACATTTAAAAACTACTTTGAAATGTTAATATACCGTTCTCTGTTTTAAATGAATTTGCGGTGCTTTTATGTTGAAAATCTTCCGAACCGGAAGTAGGAAGTAAAGACGCAAACAAGAGGAAGAGAGCGTGTGTGCATCGTCTCAGGGCAGCAACAATGCAGTTAATCTCTCCGAAAGCAATGGTTGTAAGTGTTGCTCATTGTTTACAGATTCGATAAGATATGTTAATATCTTTTATGGTTATTTTGTGTATAAAAGCAACGGTAAAATGTCGTGGTCTGTGTGACAGCAGAGTGTGTGTGTTTACTTGCTAATTTGCCGCTTTTCTAGCCGGCTGTGAAAATACCTGTTGAGTTACTATTAAGCAGCTGATACTTTGATACGTTAATACTGATATTTACATGGCTGTTTATTAAGCCATTTTTTTGTATCTTTCTTTTCTAGTTTTACACCGGATTCAAAGCAGTCAGAAATGCTGACTAAATGTGTAAGAAGATAATAAAGGAGCAAGCCGCTCACTTCCTGGCTCTTGAATAAGGAGTTTGGCTGTTTATCTGTGTTCACGCAAGAGCAAAACACATAGAGAGAACAGTACAATCTTGATTATATAACTTCAGCTGTACTTCTTGATTTCTTTTCTGAGTAAAAAGCAATACTTTTGTTTTATCTACCGAAAATTTAAAACTCCATTTGTAAGACCATTGTTCAATCTTATGAATTGCTTTTTGGACTTTCCCTACAATAAATTTAACATTCCTTCTACGTTTCCAAATAGCTCCGTCATCAGCAAACAATGAACAACCCAATTCATTTTCTATTTCTTTAAGTGCATCATTTATCATAACTGAAAATAATAAAGGACTGATAATACTGCCTTGTGTGGTTCTTTTTAATTTCTCCCTGAAAGACTCTTACCAACTCTTACCTGTATTATCCATTCTGGCCTCTGGAAATAAAGTTAAAAATCTTGGTGTTCTCTTCGACCAAGACATGTCATTTAAATCCCATATTAAACAGGTTTCCAGAGTTTCCTTTTTTCACCTCAGGAATATCGCCAAAATTGGAAACATTCTGTCCAGGGGTGATGCTGAAAAACTAGTCCATGCATTTGTTGTTTTGTCTTTACTATCAGGAAGTCCACAAAATGCAGTTCGAAGTCTTCAGCTGATCCAAAATGCTGCAGCAAGAGTTCTGATGAAAATCAACAAGAGGGATCATATTTCTCCAATTTTAGCTTCCCTTCATTGGCTTCCTGTTAAATCAAGAATAGAATTTGAGTTTATAGTTAGAGTGGCTCATGTTACCCTGAGCTACATCTGTAGTTATGCTGCTATAGGCTTAGGCTGCTGGAGGACATCAGGGCCTATTTCTCTCATTCTACTGATTTCTACTGTTCTCCAGTCTACTGTTCTCAAGTTTTGCATTGCATTACATTGAAATGACTGTTGTCATTTCAGCTTGTAACTTTTT
This sequence comes from Fundulus diaphanus, assembly GCA_037039145.1. Classification (NCBI taxonomy): domain Eukaryota; kingdom Metazoa; phylum Chordata; class Actinopteri; order Cyprinodontiformes; family Fundulidae; genus Fundulus; species Fundulus diaphanus. The sequence goes on from CM073128.1 coordinate 55,491,550, forward strand.
GTTCTCTCTCTTTTTTCTTCATTGTAGGTACACCTAGTCTGACGTTCTGTTAACTGTGAAATCATCCAGGGAGGACAGATCACCACTATTACCATCTAATGTATAACAGATCACTGGATCAATGTGTGCTTCTGTGCTTTTTTGTCTCTCTTGTTGTGTCTCTGCTCTGTCTTCTGTAACCCCCAGTCGGTCGAGGCAGATGACCGTTCATACTGAGCCTGGTTCTGCTGGAGGTTTTTCCTTCCTGCTAATGGGTGGTTTTTCTTTCCACTGACGCTTCATGCTTGCTCAGTATGAGGGATTGTTGCAAAGCCATGGACAATGCAGACGACTCCCCCTGTAGCACTGCGCTTCTCCAGGAGTGAATGCTGCTTGTTGGGACTTTGATGCAATCAACTGGTTTCCTTATATAGGAAATTTTTGACCAATCTGTATAATATGATTGATTTTGACTTTGTAAAGTGCCTCGAGATGACATGTTTATGAATTGGCGTTATATAAATAAAATTGAATTGAATTGAATTGTTAAAAAGTTCTCTACCCAATGATAAATTCTTCCACAAATTCACATTTTCCTCAATTTGATCAATAATCCCTCTTTCCACATCATATCATAAGCCTTTTCTATATCTAAGAACACTGCCAAAACACTTTCTTTATTAACTTTTGCTGTTAGTACCTCATGTTGTAAACACACAATTGGATCCATAGTATTCCTTCCTCTTCTGAAACCGCTTTGATAATTTGATAAGTACCCTTTTGATTCAACAAAATAAATTAATCTTTCAATTACCATTTTCTCCATACTTTTACTTAAACATGATGTTAAAGCAATAGGTCTATAATTTTCTGGTTTTGAGCTATCTTTACCCGTTTTTGGAATTGGAACCACAATAGCCTCTTTCCAACTTCTAGGTCATTTCCCATTCTCTGATTACCCCGTATGTTCCTAACAGAGCACTTTGCTCTCAGACTGCAGCTCTGCTGGTGGTTCCTAGAGTCTCTAAAAGTAGAATGGGAGGCAGATCCTTTAGCTATCAGGCTCCTCTCCTGTGGAACCAACTCCCAGTTTTGGTCCGTGAGGCAGACACCTTGTCTACTTTTAAGACTAATCTTAAAACTTTCCTTTTTGACAAAGCTGATAGTTAGAGTGGCTCATGTTACCCTGAGCTACATCTATAGTTGTGCTGCTATAGGCTTAGGCTACTGGAGGACATCAGGGTATATTTTTATCACTCTACTGATTTCTACGGTTCTACAGTCTACTGTTCTCCAGTTTTTCATTCCATTACATTGAAATGACTGTTGACATTTCAGCTTTTAACTTTTTGCTCTCTCTCTTTTTTCTTCATAGTAGGTACACCTGGTCTGACGTAAATAAAATTGAATTGAATTGAATCTTTTTATGCACACCCTTGCTTCCATCATCTGTACTGTCGTCTTCAAGATTTCCTTTGTCTCCTGAATTCCCAGAACCTCTGCCTGCTTCACTACTTTTGAATTTTCCACTTCCCCGGTAACTAGCAACTGGCGTTCAACTATCCGTATCCATATCACTATGTAGTTCTTCCTCATCCTCTACAACCTGAGCCGCCATCCTGATCCAGTCACAAACTTGCTTATGCCTACCGCCAACCTTTTCCTTCTTCCTTCAGATAGATTTCTCTGACGAAGCAACGCACGCACCTGTTTCCAACCAGCCTGTCACTCAGTCTCCTACCCGAGAGCGTCCTGTCTGCTCATCTCCATCAACATGGTTTAACCTCTCCTGTCGGGAAGTCTGAACAACAACAACTCTTAATGCATCACGTGACTTTTGGCATACATTTACTGCAGCGTGGGTGGGATTGTTTTGTAGTCGAGCAGAGACCATTTTGTACTGGAGGAAAACTTATAAATGATATTTTGAGCGCAAGGTTGGCAGTTTGCAAAACAAATTTTTTTGTGTGAAACATATATTTTTGTGTGCAAAACAAGTTTTATTTGTGTGCAACACCTTTTTTGTGTACAACTTTTCAGCTGAAGACTTTGAACTGCATTTCAACCAGTAAACTAATGTTTGAACCAGGGGTGTCAAACGGTAGGCTCGCTGAACGATTTAGTCCGGCCCGGTGGCCAAATGCATTATCATTATTCAACGGCTGTATCTCCTCGCTGCATCGACCGATCTGCACCTGATTTTTTGTGAGTTGTGGGGGAGCGCTGCCAAACGGGTTCGTGTGAATCGCCCGGTGGACGGGCAGGGAAATTGCGTGACAGCTTCTGCGGTGGCTGGCGGCAGGCGGTGCGCGTACCCCAGCGGTGCTTGGCTGCGAGGGCCGCTCATCGCCGCTTGCGGCTTTAATTATTATTATTATTTATTCTTTGGACTTTTGAAACGGCTTTTTGGAGGCCTAAACATGCATGAAAACTCACCAAACTTTGCCCAAAATTGTCCCCCGTGAGAAATCGCATGATTTTAGTGTAATTCAAAGCGGGCGTGGCAAATCCGCTCAACAGCGCCAACTAGAGTGAGTTGGGCCAAACCGTAACACGTAGAAAGCTGAAATTTTTTACCTAGGTAGTTTTTTTAAAGTTATGAAAAAAAGTCTATTGTGGGTATGCTTTAAAACCCACAGGAAGCCTGCCATTTTGGGTCAAAGGGTAAAATATTGACGGTTTTTGCCTCAAACTTTAACAAACTAGTCCTAGGCATTTTAAGGTATCACTTTCAAATTTTTTCAGCGTGGAGATGAGACCTTGAGGGTTAAAAGTTATCAAAGGTTTTATGAAATATGCATATTTGCCTGAGCTGTCGCATTGCAAAAATCAGGTTTGTGGAAAACCATTAAAAACGCATTAAAGCATGTCTGAGAATTATGAAACTCGGTAAGTGCATGTAACTTCATAGGCCCTACAAAAAAGCCTCTTGAAGCAATGGGCTACCTCCTACAGGAAATCATTCATTTCTCATCAAAGATGTCATTTTCCCATATTTTTGGGTGTTACATTTGAATAAACTACTCCTAAACCGTTACAGTTATGTAATTCAAAGTTACTCCAAAAAATTCCTCACACATAGAGGATCAAAAGTTATCAAAAACATTTTTGCTACGTCCAACCATATTATTTTGACAATTATTTATAACATGAATTGTGTTTTGAAGGAAAAAACATTTATTATTTCCAACACTAGATGGCAACATTTTTCCAAACCATTCCTACACAGTCAAACATAATTGTAACCATTCATACACATTCGTCCAAAAGTGGAAGCAGCTTTAAAATATCTTTAGCTGGCCTTTAAAAGAAACAAGATTTTAATCTTTAATCCTATATGTAGGAGCGCAAATGCATTGATTGGGTAATTAGCGTTCGTGTCTATTTAAGGGGGGAACTTTTCTTTGATAGTTAGGTTTTCCACCCAGAAGGGGAAAACAGTTTTTGACCGCAAAAAGATAAATACAAGCAAGCAAGTCTGCTTTATATGTTGTCTGGAGATGTGTTCATGTATGATGGACATTTGATATGCAAAGAGGAAAATAAATGGACGAAGCGTTCAACATGCCCTGACGACTCGGACTCTAATTCATCCCAAAAAGGTAACAATAAGCGCGTCAACTCTATTACCCCGATGCAGCACCTCAGTGGCTTAAAGTATTGGCTTGACCGCTACAAAACCAGTCAAAAACTGTTTGTGCATCTTCACGAACTGTGCATAAGTAAAGATACGTGTTTCTGCATGGTTGATGGTGGTGATTGCGCAAGATAAGACTGGGCTGGAGGTTACGTGTTTGGAGTGGAGCATCAGCTGATCAAACTCAGCTCACCTGAGGTGACGTCGGACAGGATAGACATCGGTGAGGACGCCGTTGATCAGCTCGGCGCTGGATTTGAACAATCATTCGTCTGGATTAGGTATGTGTAGCGCTACCACCGATATGATGGCCATCTAAATATAGTGTGCACACATAAGGGCGTAATTCCAATGCATTGGTTGCTGAAGTGGATGAACAATTAATTTTGAATCAACAAACTGTTGCGATCTGTGGACTGTCGGACTTTAATTATGGAGGATTGCGCGGCTAAAATGGATAAACATTTTAGCCGAGGGAACCAGTTGATTGCATAAAGGTCTTGACAAGCAGCATTTCCTCCTGAAAAAGCGTAGAGCCACAGGGAGAGTAGTCTGCATTGTCCATGGCTTTGCAACAATCCCTCATACTGAACAAGCATGAAGCAACAGGGAAAAAAAACCTCCCCATTAACAGGAAAGAAAAACCTCCAGCAGAACCGGGCTCAGTATGAACGGTCATCTGCCTCGACCGACTGGGGGTTACAGAAGACAGAGCAGAGACACAACAAGAGAGACAAAAAAGCACAGAAGCACACATTGATCCAGCAATCTGTTCTATATAACCACAACTGTTATAACTTTGGGCAATAAATAATGTGCAATAATCTATTTAATACACTGTGCTATAACCTGTGCAATGATCTGGAAGAACTTCTGCTGCTATCACCAAGTGAATATATGTCAGTACATGTGTATGTAGGCATATATATATATATATATATATACAGTGTGTGTGTGTGTATGTATGTGTGTATATATATATATATATATATATATATATATATTGTCTACTAATAATGCAATCATTTCTGCCGTATAAACAGATATTCCTTCATTTAATTTCTTCCCTATATGCAGTTTAAACTCTGGAATTATTACACCTACTCCAGTTTGTCGTAATTGCTGTTTTGATGCATCCGTATACATTTTTACATAATTATAAAACTGTTCTATATATTCCTCCACTATTATAGAATTACACATATACATTTTATCTTTATTTTTCTTTTCCAATATTGTTAAATCTACTATTGTTTCAGGTAAAATCCAGGGTGGTGTTATTGATAATGGTACTGTTGGACTAATATTTAAATGATTTAATCCTAATTCTGTAGCGTTCTGAATAATTGTCCAACCTTATTATGAACCCTTTCTTTTTCACTGCAGGAATGTAACATTCATACCCAACTAAACATCTCAATATATTAAGTATCCTTTTACATTTTTCAATAACCTTATCTATGTGCACTTTCCAGGATAGTTTTTCATCAAACCATACTCCTAAGAATTTAAATTGCTTTACTCTCTCTAGATCTTTGTTCTGACCTGAATATGTTTAATATGTTTAAAAGACATTTAAAAACTACTTTGAAATGTTAATATACCGTTCTCTGTTTTAAATGAATTTGCGGTGCTTTTATGTTGAAAATCTTCCGAACCGGAAGTAGGAAGTAAAGACGCAAACAAGAGGAAGAGAGCGTGTGTGCATCGTCTCAGGGCAGCAACAATGCAGTTAATCTCTCCGAAAGCAATGGTTGTAAGTGTTGCTCATTGTTTACAGATTCGATAAGATATGTTAATATCTTTTATGGTTATTTTGTGTATAAAAGCAACGGTAAAATGTCGTGGTCTGTGTGACAGCAGAGTGTGTGTGTTTACTTGCTAATTTGCCGCTTTTCTAGCCGGCTGTGAAAATACCTGTTGAGTTACTATTAAGCAGCTGATACTTTGATACGTTAATACTGATATTTACATGGCTGTTTATTAAGCCATTTTTTTGTATCTTTCTTTTCTAGTTTTACACCGGATTCAAAGCAGTCAGAAATGCTGACTAAATGTGTAAGAAGATAATAAAGGAGCAAGCCGCTCACTTCCTGGCTCTTGAATAAGGAGTTTGGCTGTTTATCTGTGTTCACGCAAGAGCAAAACACATAGAGAGAACAGTACAATCTTGATTATATAACTTCAGCTGTACTTCTTGATTTCTTTTCTGAGTAAAAAGCAATACTTTTGTTTTATCTACCGAAAATTTAAAACTCCATTTGTAAGACCATTGTTCAATCTTATGAATTGCTTTTTGGACTTTCCCTACAATAAATTTAACATTCCTTCTACGTTTCCAAATAGCTCCGTCATCAGCAAACAATGAACAACCCAATTCATTTTCTATTTCTTTAAGTGCATCATTTATCATAACTGAAAATAATAAAGGACTGATAATACTGCCTTGTGTGGTTCTTTTTAATTTCTCCCTGAAAGACTCTTACCAACTCTTACCTGTATTATCCATTCTGGCCTCTGGAAATAAAGTTAAAAATCTTGGTGTTCTCTTCGACCAAGACATGTCATTTAAATCCCATATTAAACAGGTTTCCAGAGTTTCCTTTTTTCACCTCAGGAATATCGCCAAAATTGGAAACATTCTGTCCAGGGGTGATGCTGAAAAACTAGTCCATGCATTTGTTGTTTTGTCTTTACTATCAGGAAGTCCACAAAATGCAGTTCGAAGTCTTCAGCTGATCCAAAATGCTGCAGCAAGAGTTCTGATGAAAATCAACAAGAGGGATCATATTTCTCCAATTTTAGCTTCCCTTCATTGGCTTCCTGTTAAATCAAGAATAGAATTTAAGTTTATAGTTAGAGTGGCTCATGTTACCCTGAGCTACATCTGTAGTTATGCTGCTATAGGCTTAGGCTGCTGGAGGACATCAGGGCCTATTTCTCTCAATCTACTGATTTCTACTGTTCTCCAGTCTACTGTTCTCAAGTTTTGCATTGCATTACATTGAAATGACTGTTGTCATTTCAGCTTGTAACTTTTTGTTCTCTCTCTTTTTTCTTCATTGTAGGTACACCTAGTCTGACGTTCTGTTAACTGTGAAATCATCCAGGGAGGACAGATCACCACTATTACCATCTAATGTATAACAGATCACTGGATCAATGTGTGCTTCTGTGCTTTTTTGTCTCTCTTGTTGTGTCTCTGCTCTGTCTTCTGTAACCCCCAGTCGGTCGAGGCAGATGACCGTTCATACTGAGCCTGGTTCTGCTGGAGGTTTTTCCTTCCTGCTAATGGGTGGTTTTTCTTTCCACTGACGCTTCATGCTTGCTCAGTATGAGGGATTGTTGCAAAGCCATGGACAATGCAGACGACTCCCCCTGTAGCACTGCGCTTCTCCAGGAGTGAATGCTGCTTGTTGGGACTTTGATGCAATCAACTGGTTTCCTTATATAGGAAATTTTTGACCAATCTGTATAATATGATTGATTTTGACTTTGTAAAGTGCCTCGAGATGACATGTTTATGAATTGGCGTTATATAAATAAAATTGAATTGAATTGAATTGTTAAAAAGTTCTCTACCCAATGATAAATTCTTCCACAAATTCACATTTTCCTCAATTTGATCAATAATCCCTCTTTCCACATCATATCATAAGCCTTTTCTATATCTAAGAACACTGCCAAAACACTTTCTTTATTAACTTTTGCTGTTAGTACCTCATGTTGTAAACACACAATTGGATCCATAGTATTCCTTCCTCTTCTGAAACCGCTTTGATAATTTGATAAGTACCCTTTTGATTCAACAAAATAAATTAATCTTTCAATTACCATTTTCTCCATACTTTTACTTAAACATGATGTTAAAGCAATAGGTCTATAATTTTCTGGTTTTGAGCTATCTTTACCCGTTTTTGGAATTGGAACCACAATAGCCTCTTTCCAACTTCTAGGTCATTTCCCATTTTCTATTATAAATATCTAATAATATTAATTTTGAGTATTCACTTAGCTTATTTATCATTATATACCATATTTGATCACTCCCTGGGGTTGACATCTTAACTTTCCTCATGGCTCGTCTTAACTCCGCTATAGAAAAATCGATTTTAATAATACTATTTCCTTCTTCTCTGTTTATCATATGTCCTTTTTCCAATAAAGTTATAGCTCTATCCGTTTTCTACTCTTCACTAATATTATTGGAACTATGTATTTGTACAAATGTTTGTGACAACATTGTTGCTTTTTCTTCATTAATAACTGCCGTTGTTCTATCACTAACTAAAACTGGATAACTATAATCCCTTTTAATACCATTCATTCGTTTAATCATTTTCCATACTTTCCCTATATCTGTTTCTCTTCCTAATGAATTACAATAATTTCTCCAATATTCTCTTTTTGTATTTCTTATAACTCTTTTTACTATAGCTTGCATCTTCTTGTATTCAATTAAATTTTGAAAATTCTGATTTCCTCATAGAATTTTAAAAGCTTTATTTCGGGATTTAATAGCCTGGTCACATTCTATTGTCCACCATGGAATTATCTTCTTTTTATGTATCCCTCCTTTCTTTGGAACTGACTGTTGAACAGCTTCTATGATTGAACTACAAAAGATTTTGTTTAATGAATCAATACCAAGATTCATGTCAATTTCCTTAATTTTATCTTCACTTATTTCCTTATATTTCTCCCAATCTGCTCTACTAAATTACCAGTTACATAATCTTTCACACCCTCCATATGTTGCCCTATGTTCCCCACCACAATTACAGCATTTATCCTAAACATTTTCACCACATTCTTGTATTTTGTGGTCCCCTCCACATTTTAAACAGCTCTGTTTGCCCCTGCACACTGCAGCAAATGTGACCATACCTCTGACACTTGAAACACCGAAGTGGAGGTGGAACATAAGGCCTAACTGAATAACACAAGAAACCCACTTTGACTCTATCTGGAACTTCTGGAGTAGAAAATTCCAGAAGCACAGATAAGCTGTCAACTCGCTCATTATTAACTGTTTTCTGCAATCTCTTTATATCCTTGACTTTAACATGATTTTATGTTTTAATTTCTCTAGATCTTCATTAATTGGAATTCCATAAATAACTCCTCGGGATCCTTTCTTTTCTCCCAACACTCTTTTACTTTCCACTCTTTTATTTCCAATACTCTCAACACTCATTGCTTTCCTTTTTTGTTCTTCCAATTTACAAACATTTAGCAAGCTTCCATCTGTCAGCGTTTTAGCCATTTCAACTTCCCCTATTTTCTTTTTTGTTTCCTTAGAAACTATTTTTGGGCTCAGAGCAATATTTTCATCTTCCTTTTTGAATTTTAATGTTATCTTCACCTCCTCTTTCATGATCTTTTCAGAGTCTTCAGCTGATCCAAAATGCTGCAGCAAGAGTTCTGATGAAAATCAACAAGAGGGATCATATTTCTCCAATTTTAGCTTCCCTTAATTGGCTTCCTGTTAAATCAAGAATAGAATTTAAAATTCTTCTAACGTATAAAGCCCTTAATAATCAAGCTCCATCATATATCAGAGCTCTGATTACCCCGTATGTTCCTAACAGAGCACTTCGCTCTCAGACTGCAGGTCTGCTGGTGGTTCCTAGAGTCTCTAAAAGTAGAATGGGAGGCAAATCCTTTAGCTATCAGGCTCCTCTCCTGTGGAACCAACTCCCAGTTTTGGTCCGTGAGGCAGACACCTTGTCTACTTTTAAGACTAATCTTAAAACTTTCCTTTTTGACAAACCTGATAGTTAGAGTGGCTCATGTTACCCTGAGCTACATCTATAGTTGTGCTGCTATAGGCTTAGGCTACTGGAGGACATCAGGGTATATTTTTATCACTCTATAGAGTTCTACTGTTCTCAAATTATGCATTACGTGTTGTCATTTCTGCTTTAACTTTCTGTTCTCTCTCTTTTATCTTCATAGTAGGTACACCTGGTCTGGCATTCTGTTAACTGTGACATCATCCAGGGAAGACAGATCACCCACTATTACCATCTAATGTAGAACAGATTACTGGATCAATGTGTGCTTCTGTGCTTTTTTGTCTCTGTTGTTGTGTCTCTGCTCTGTCTTCTGTAACCCCCAGTCGGTCGAGGCAGATGACCGTTCATACTGAGCCCGGTTCTGCCGGAGGTTTTCCTTCCTGTTAATGGGGCAGTTTTTCTTCCCACTGTCGCTTCATGCTTGCTCAGTATGAGGGATTGCAGCAAAGCCATGTACAATGCAGACGACTCTCCCTGTGGCTCTACGCTTCTCCAGGAGTGAATGCTGCTTGTCGGAACTTTGATGCAATCAACTGGTTTCCTTATATAGGAACATATTTGACCAATCTGTATAATCTGACCCAATCTGTATAATATGATTGAACTTGACTTTGTAAAGTGCCTTGAGATGACATGTTTCATGATTTGGCGCTATATAAATAAAATTGAATTGAATTGAAATTGAATATGTTAATATCTTTTATGGGTATTTTGTGTATGAAGGAACGGTAAAATGTTGTGGTCTGTGTGACAGCAGTGTGTGTGTTTACTTGCTAATTTTCCGCTTTTCTAGCCGGCTGTGAAAATGCCTGTTGAGTTAATATTATGCAGCTGATACGTTAATACTGATATTTACATGGCTGTTTATTAAGCCATTTTTTGTATCTTTCTTTTCTAGTTTTACACCGAATTCAAAGCAGTCAGAAATGCTGACTAAATGTGTAAGACGATAATAAAGGAGCAAGCCGATCATTTCCTGGCTCTTTAATAAGGAGTTTGGCTGGCTGTTTATCTGTGTTCACGCTAGAGCAAAACACATAGAGAGAACAGTACAATGTTGATTTATATAACTTCAGTTGTACTTCTTGATTTCTTTGTTTTATCTACCGAAAATGTAAAACTCCATTTGTAAGACCATTGTTCAATCTTATGAATTGCTTTTTGGACTTTCCCTACAATAAATTTAACATTCCTTCCACGTTTCCGAATAGCTCCGTCATCAGCAAACGATGAAGGCTGTTTTATGCGAGCAGAGGCTGTTTTGTGCGAGCAGAGACCATTTTGTACTGGAGGAAAACTTATAAATGATATTTTGAGTGCAAGGTTGGCGGACAGTTTGCAAAACAATTTTTTTGTGTGAAACATATCTTTTTGTGTGCAAAACAAGTTTTATTTGTGTGCAACACCTTTTTTGTGTACAACCTTTTGGCAGGAAACTATCTCCATAACTCCTGCTGCAGCATTTTGGATCAGCTGAAGACTTGGAACTGCATTTCAACCAGTAAACTAATGATTAAACCAGGGGTGTCAAACGTACGGCCCGCCGAACGATTTAGTCCGGCCTGGTGGCAAATGCATTATCATTATTCAACGGCTGTATCTCCTCGCTGCATCGACCGATCTGCACCAGATTTTTTTATGAGTCGTGGGGGAGTTTGGCCGAACGCATACGTGTGTATTGCCTGGTGGACGGGCGGGGAAGATGTGTGACAGCTTCTGCGGTGGCTGGCGGCAGGCGGTGCGCATACCCCAGCGGTGCTTGGCTGCGAGGGCCGCTCATCGCCGCTTGCGGCTTTAATTATTATTATTAGGCCCGAGCAGCTAAGCGCTGCGAAGGCCTATTGTAACTGCAGATTTTATTATTATTATTATTATTAGGCCCGAGCAGCTAAGCGCTGTGAAGGCCTATTGTAACTGCAGATTTTATTATTATTATTATTATTATTATTATTATTATTATTATTATTATTATTATTATTATTAGGCCCGAGCAGCTAAGCGCTGCGAAGGCCTATTGTAACTGCAGATTTTATTATTATTATTATTATTATTTATTCTTGGGACTTTTGAAACGGCTTTTTGGAGGCCTAAACATGCATGAAAACTCACCAAACTTTACCCAAAATTGTCCCCCGTGAGAAATCGCAGGATTTTAGTGTAATTGAAAGCGGGCGTGGCAAACCCGCTCAACAGCGCCAACTAGAGTGAGTTGGGCCAAACCGTAACACGTAGAAAGCTGAAATTTTTTACCTAGGTAGCTTTTTTAAAGTTATGAAAAAAAGTCTATTGTGGGTATGCTCTAAAACCCACAGGAAGCCTGGCATTTTGGGTCAAAGGGTAAAATATTGACGGTTTTTGCCTCGAACTTTAACAAACTAGTCCTAGGCATTTTAAGCTATCACTTTCAAATTTTTTCAGCGTAGAGATGAGACCTTGAGGGTTGAAAGTTATCAAACGTTTTATGAAATATGCATATTTGCCTGAGCTGTCGCATTGCAAAAATCAGGTTTGTGGAAAACCATTAAAAACGCATTAAATCAGTAAGCCCCAAGCCATGCTTTGTCTGAGAATTATGAAACTCGGTAAGTGCATGTAACTTCATAGGCCCTACAAAAAAGCCTCTTGAAGCAATGGGCTACCTCCTACAGGAAATCATTCATTTCTCATCAAAGATGTCATTTTCCAATATTTTTGGGTGTTACATTTGAATAAACTACTCCTAAACCGTTACAGTTATGGCATTCAAAGTTACTCCAAAAAATTCCTCACACATAGAGGATCAAAAGTTATCAAAAACATTTTTGCTACGTCCAACCATATTATTTTGACAATTATTTATAACATGAATTGTGTTTTGAAGGAAAAAACATTTATTATTTCCAACTCTAGATGGCAGCAAACCCAAATGTTTGGGCGTCATCTGTAAGTCACAGTACATATTTTACCAAACCATTCATACACATTCGTCCAAAAGTGGAAGCAGCTTTAAAATATCTTTAGCTGGCCTTTAAAAGAAATAAGATTTTAATCTTTAATCCTATATGTAGGAGCGCAAATGCATTGATTGGGTAATTAGCGTTCATGTCTATTTAAGGGGGGAACTTTTCTTTGATAGGTAGGTTTTCCACCCGGAAGGGGAAAACAGTTTTTGACCGCAAAAAGATAAATACAAGCAAGCAAGTCTGCTTTATATGTTGTCTGGAGATGTGTTCATGTATGATGGACATTTGATATGCAAAGAGGAAAATAAATGGACGAAGCGTTCAACATGCCCTGACGACTCGGACTCTAATTCATCCCAAAAAGGTAACAATAAGCGCGTCAACTCTATTACCCCGATGCAGCACCTCAGTGGCTTAAAGTATTGGCTTGACCGCTACAAAACCAGTCAAAAACTGTTTGTGCATCTTCACGAACTGTGCATAAGTAAAGATACGTGTTTCTGCATGGTTGATGGTGGTGATTGCGCAAGATAAGACTGGGCTGGAGGTTACGTGTTTGGAGTGGAGCATCAGCTGATCGAACTCAGCTCACCTGAGGTGACGTCGGACAGGATAGACATCGTGAGGACGCAGTTGATCAGCTCGGCGCTGGATTTGAACAATCATTCGTCTGGATTAGGTATGTGTAGCGCTACCACCGATATGATGGCCATCTAAATATAGTGTGCACACATAAGGGCGTAATTCCAATGCATTGGTTGCTGAAGTGGATGAACAATTAATTTTGTATCAACAAACTGTTGCGATCTGTGGACTGTCGGACTTTAATTATGGAGGATTGCGCGGCTAAAATGGATAAACATTTTAGCCGAGGGAACCAGTTGATTGCATAAAGGTCTTGACAAGCAGCATTTCCTCCTAAAAAAGCGTAGAGCCACAGGGAGAGTAGTCTGCATTGTCCATGGCTTTGCAACAATCCCTCATACTGAACAAGCATGAAGCAACAGGGAAAAAAAACCTCCCCATTAACAGGAAAGAAAAACCTCCAGCAGAACCGGGCTCAGTATGAACGGTCATCTGCCTCGACCGACTGGGGGTTACAGAAGACAGAGCAGAGACACAACAAGACAGACAAAAAAGCACAGAAGCACACATTGATCCAGCAATCTGTTCTATATAACCACAACTGTTATAACTTTGGGCAATAAATAATGTGCAATCATCTATTTAATACACTGTGCTATAACCTGTGCAATGATCCGGAAGAACTTCTGCTGCTATCACCAAGTGAATATATGTCAGTACATGTGTATGTAGGTATATATATATATATATATATATATATATATATATATATATATATTGTCTAAAGACAATTACATGATCGGCTTTCTATCACCTGAAGAACATTTCCAGGATTAAAGGACTGATGTCTCAGCAGGATCTGGAAAAACTAATCCATGCGTTTATCTTTAGTAGAATCGATTACTGCAACGGTGTTTTCACAGGTCTGCCTAAAAAGTGGATCAGACAGCTGCAGCTGATCCAGAACGCTGCTGAACGCATCTAAATACATCACAGACTTGTTATCAGTGTATCAACCATCCAGAGCACTAAGGTCTTCTGGCTCCAGCCTTCTCTGCGTACCTACAGCCAGAACTAAACAAGGAGAAGCAGCATTTAGTTCCTACGCTCCACTTATCTGGAACAAACTTCCAGAAAACTGTAAAAGTGCGGAAAACCTGAGTTCTTTTTAATCAAGATTAAAAACACATTTGTTTAGGACTGTTTTTGACTGTTCTAGTTAAACTGTTCTACTGAAACAGCATTAGTTCAACTTTTTTAGTCCAGCTGTTTATTGATGTCTACATTTTCTGTTTTCTTTTCCTGTATTTTAATCATGTAAAGCACTTTGCATTGTCTCTGTACTGAATTGTGCTATACAAATAAATTTGCCTTGCCTTGCCTTTTCCTTGCCTTTATTTATATATATATATATATATATATATATATATATATATATATATATGTATATGTATGTACAGTATGTGTGTGTGTGTGTGTGTATGTATGTATGTATGTATATATATATGTGTATATAACCGGGAAGTACACATGACATCACCTGCCTACTCCGATTTCTTTTGTATTTTTTTAATTCTTTTTTTTTTTTCTCACTTTCTTTTTGATCCACTGTATATAGGAAGATACACTGTATATAACTGATGCACCCTTTCCTACTGCTGACTATTGACTGACTATTGAGCCGATGTGACAAGTGAATTTCTCCAATGTGAGATCAATAAAGACTATCTTATCTTATATCAAGACTTAGATTTGCCCACACAGGATTAAATGGTACATTATTCAAAATAGGGAAGCATAACACTGGCAGATGTGAGTATTGTGAGGAACAAGAGACAGTTGAACATATCTGACACACTGTGAGAAAAATTCATAAAGAACAAGAGAAGAAGAAGACTTCCCAACAGCAGGGGGCGCACTCCAACAATCTGAAAGGTGTCCGTTTGCCTGAGGAAGAAGCCCATGATGTCACAGCTAACAACATTAGCACCACACATTGGAGAATTTAGGAGGGGATGCAGAAAAACAGGTAAGGCTGTTTGGATTATATATGCATGTAGTGTAATATCCCCCACCACAACTTGAGGTGGGATGAGCAGTCTCAGTTCTGCGGCTAATTCTAGCCGCTAATATTAGCGCTAATGCTAGCGCCTTAAGGCTAGCGAGCAAGGCTCTTGTTTACATCCGGGTTCGGCTGGCTCAGAGCCTTTCTCTCTATGGCTCTGCGTTGGCTACCAGCACAGACATGTATACGTAGACCAAAAGTTATGATCGGTGTTCAATCATAACTTTTGGAAGAACATCTCAAACTGGCCACAGATGCATGAATGAAAGTAGTGTTGGTCAAAGGTTTTCTTTGGGTTTATGCGAACCAGCAAGTCAGGAAGTGGAGCGGATTGACCATCTGACAACAACTTCCCCCGGTAAGCTGTCGACAGACACACTGTCGCTGCTCCAGTTAATTAATGAATTATTTCCATCTGTGGCCATGTCACCTTTCAGCGTGTATTCACTGGCTTCCAGCAACTTAGCTGATAAACCAATCAGGGACCTACTCATTATTCGCTGTAACGCTTTATTTAAAATTCGAAGAGTAAAGGCTAATTTACCATGACGCGCTTTTGTCCCGCATTTGACTGGGTCCGATTTGGAAAAAGTAAAATAATAAATTAATTAATTTCACCTGCGCTTTTCTGAACAAAAGAAGGCAGAGCTGCAGTCAGAGCGGCTATCAGTCAATATGCAGCAGCTTCACCTGATGAGCCGCTGCGCACCACGACACTCTTAATAAAATGACAAGGATTTTGATGTGTACAGATTATTAAGGAAACGACATTAAAAAAAACTGCAGCTACAACATGGACTGGAGAGCGGGTTCTAACTGGGTGAGGCCAGAGGTGATTCTCAGAGAGCTTTTATGAAGTTATTGTTTTTATTTTTACACGCAGTGGAGCGACACTGTAGAAGCAAGTCGTACTAGAAACCACTGAACAAGCCTCCTGTCTGTGGATCTATGGACTCGTTTTACTCCAACCCCAAAACACCTGCCAAACAGAGTACTGCAGCCAAGATTACCTTCAACAATAACTTTACGAAATACATTAACATTTTGCTTATTAAAAATGTCCATATTTAAAAGCAAGTTATGTTTTTTTCTGATAAACTTTGAGCAATTTTATTAAACTTTTTAAAAAATTAACAATCCATCCTTCATCGATTTATACCGGCTTTTCCCTACAGGTGTGACGTCAAGCCGTATCTGATGGGGAAACGCAGCTCGGCGTCACACGGGGTCGTTGGGGGTGGGGGCTCGGCCATCCTGGACAGGTTGCCAGTCACAGGGCTAAAATATATCTGTTTTATTAAAATTAAAAAAAGTTAATGCCTTTTTATAAACTCATGAGTCATGATAATTAATTGCTGTGCAATAACGGGCAAAGCAGACAGTGATTATTGTAATGTGCGATCTGTGTTAAACTAAAATGTATGACATCATAGTGTTGGTTATGTGTCCTGCATTGTCCAGGTTGTGGTTGGCCTTGTTTCTTCATATGATTAATTTATACTGAAGGTGACAGGGAGCCAGTGGAGGTAATGTTCAGATGTGAAGTAGATGATGTAAAGATGTAAATTGCTGTCTTTTGTACTAGTTGTAGTTTATGGAGGTTTTCTGGAGGACAGGGAGGGAAGGGAGCTGAAAGTGTAAAGTGGACTGTGGACCAGTTTGGCTAAAGTGTTAAGGAAGAACTTGATGTTGCCGATATGAAAGTTAACCAGGTTATGTTATGGATGTGGACAGTGAAGGAGAGGATGGGAGGCTGTCCAGGAAGACACCAAGGCTCTGAAGCTGAAAGGTGGGACAGAGACATGAATGGTCAGTGGATATTGTAAAACTACCAGATTTGGTTCAAGTTAACTCTGCACAATAAGCAAGTGAGGTAACTAATGTGGCATTATTTCCACGGTCCCGGGAATATATGGGCTGACTAGAAAATTTTTTCAGTCAAACTGATTAATTTTGCTTTAACCCATGACGTAGACGCCCCGTCGTCGGGTGAGAGGCGTGCCGACAGAGCGGCCATCTTAGGTCAGACCAAGCTGCGCTCAGAGAGAATACACGTCAATGCAGCAAAATGTACTTTGTTTTCAGACACTCTGAATCCAGCCGTGGATATTGACCCTGTAGAGCTCCCGACGGACAGTTTTGGTAGAAACAGGAGAGTTGAGGTGCACATTTAGTTCTGTCGTGATTTGGGGAGCCGTGGTTTTATGTTTTTTGGATACAATCCGGGTTAGCACCCGAACATCCCTTTCAGACAGCTTCCTCTTGCGTCCACAGTTAATCCTGTTGGATGTGGTTCGTCCTTCTTGGTGGTATGCTGACATTACCCTGGATACCGTGGCTCTTGATAATCACAAAGACTTGCTGTCTTGGTCAAAGATGCGCCAGCAAAACGTGCACCAACCATTTGTCCTCTTTTGAACTCTGGTATGTCACCCATAATGTTGTGTGCATTGCAATATTTTGAGCAAAACTGTGCTCTTACCCTGCTAACTGGACCCTCACGCTCTGCTCTTATTGGTTCAATGTGCAATTAATGAAGATTGGCCACCAGGCTGGTCCAATTTAGCCATGAGACCTCCCACACTAAAATGAGAGGTGTTTCAGTTTCATTGTCCAACCCCTGTATATATATATATATATATATATATATATATATATATATATATATATGAACACATACATACAGGTAAAAGCCAGTAAATTAGAATATTTTGAAAAACTTGATTTATTTCAGTAATAGCATTCAAAAGGTGTAACTTGTACATTATATTTCAGAGCAACTTGGGCTCTCATAACACCTGAGCAGTGCCAGAAACTCATCGACTCCATGCCACGCAGCATTAATCCAGTAATTGAGGCAAAAGGAGCTCCAACCAAGTATTGAGTATTGTACATGCTCATATTTTTCATTTTCATACTTTTCAGTTGGCCAACATTTCTAAAAAAAAATCAATTTTTTGTATTAGCCTTAAGTAATATTCTAATTTTGTGACACACGGAATTTTGGATTTTCATTTGTTGCCACTTCAAATCATCAAAATTAAATGAAATAAACATTTGAATGCATCAGTCTGTGTGCAATGAATAAATATAATGTACAAGTTACACCTTTTGAATGCAATTACTGAAATAAATCAAGTTTTTCAAAATATTCTAATTTACTGGCTTTTACCTGTATGCCTACATGCACATGTACTGACATATATTCACCTGGTGATAGCAGCAGAAGTTCTTCGGATCATTGTACAGGTTATAGCACAGTGTATTAAATAGATTATTGCACAGTAGTTATTGCCCAAAGTTATAACAGTTGTGGTTACAGTTACTGATAGCAGCAGAAGTCACTTCTTTCAGGATTATTGCACTGGTTATCGCACAGTGAATTAGATAGATTATTGCACATTGGTTACAGTTACAGTGCAGTACTGTATAATCTGATTGCAGATTATATAGCAATCAGAATGATTGCTATATAATCTGCACAGGGGGTGGAAGGTGTTGTCCATGATGGATGTGAACTTGGACAACACCCTCCTCTCAGCTACTTCCTTCACTGAGTCCAGAGTGCAGCCCAGGACAGAAGTGGCCTTCCTCACCAGCTTATTCAGCCTCATTCTGTCCCGTTCTGCGCTGCCTGGAGCCCAGCAGACGACAGCGTAGAGAAGGGCTGAGGCCACCACAGAGTCATAAAAGGTCTTAAGCAGGGGCCTGCTCACTCCAAAGGAACTCAGCCTCCTCAGGAGGTGGAGGCGGCTCTGGCCCTTCTTATGCAGAGCGTCGGTGTTATGAGTCCAGTCCAGTTTTGTGAATTTCTCCATTGTGAGATCAATAAAGACTATCTTATCTTATCAGTTTATTATTGACGTGAACACCCAACAAAAGAGTCATACGTCTCTGATTTCAGCTTCATAAATGTGAATATTTCTGTTTTCTTTGCTCATTTATGGCAATAAACTGAGTATCTCCATGTTTTGTTGACAGAACAAGAGATTTGGGAAACATTGACATTTTTCAAAATTTTGTAACATTTTATTATTATAGCAACCAATCAATTAATTGTTAAAATAATCAATAGATTAATCAACAATGAAAATAATCTAGACCCAGAGTTTGTCTGTGTATCGTGTTTACTCCTGTGAGCTATAAAAATGAATTAGCTTTGAACTGTTTTTGTTCCCCCTTAGGTCACAGCAGTGTCAGACATTGGTGGGAGGACTGTGGATGAGGCCACGAGACGTATGATGTTCTTCATCATGGACTATGGCCTGTCAAGGCAGTACAACTTTGTGGGCTGGAATGGAAAGTAGGAATTCAGGACTTTAAATCTGTTTGAAGTCATATTTGGTAAGTGCATAATGGATAATAACTGTAATATAGTAACTTTAAGATATTTGTGTCTGTCGAGGGAAATTTATGTATGTTATGAATTTGATTTTCTAAGGTCAATAATACCCTCACCTTAAGGACATAAATGTCCCCTCAAAACAGGTGCTCCAGAAATGTTATCATATAAGAAATGTTTTCAAGATTTTCTTGCACAGATCTTCCAGTCAACAGCTGTTCTCATCAAAAATATTACATTTTGTATTTTTTCCCTGGTTTGTAATTTTTTTATGGGCAATTTAATAAAGCCAGATTTTAGAAAGAAATAAAAAAATGTGACAGCCTTGGCCAGTCAGCTTTGAATTTTGATCTTTTTTTCTTAGCTTTTTCCCAGTTCATTCTGACGTTTGCAGGTTTGTAAAGTCAATTATGTAAAGGGATACTTCACCCAAAATTACAATTTAAATCTTGGGTAATTGATATAAAACTGATCATTTGTTGGTAAATTTCACCTTAACATAGTTGACTTTACAATTGTAGTTGAGAGTTGTGTTGGTACATATGAAGTGACCATAAGATATGTTTCCCGCAGGAGCTTTAAAGAACAACACATTAACCAGACAGATCACCAGGAAGGATTTGGAGAGGGCAGTGTCGAAATGGCTGATCGGATCAAGGGACAGGGGATGCAATAGAAAGGTCCAACAGGTCCCTCTTTCCCACATGATGGACCATGTTTTTTTCTGTTCCATGTTCTTTTTGATATATAACTAGTTTCTTAAATTGTTATAATGGTAATTATATTACGTATAATATCGTATCTGTGTGTGTGTGTGTGTGTGTGTGTGTATTATGTATCTGATACGTAAAATACAATTTATTATATCTATTATAAGTAAGGCAGCATTGGAGGAATCTTTAGAACCTGCACAGTGTTTGAACTGTTTAGAAGCAGTAGAGCCTTCTGAGCTATCTAAAATCTTAGCTTCATCTAAACCTTCTACCTGTATGTTAGACCCAATCCCAACCAAGTTGTTTAAGGAGGTATTCCCTTTGATCAGTGGTCCTATTTTAGTCATGATTAATCTATCCTTAGTAAATGGATATGTACCACAGGTTTTTAAAGTAGCTGTTATTAAACCTTTACTTAAGAAACCTTCTCTTGATCAAGATGAGCTAGTAAACTACAGACCTATATCTAATCTTTTCTTATCTAAAATTCTTGAGAAAGTAGTTGCTAATCAACTTTGTGAACATTTACAAAGCAATGACCTACTTGAGGAGTTTCAGTCAGGCTTCAGAGCTCATCATAGCACTGAAACAGCTCTGGTGAAGGTTACTAATGATATTCTCATGGCCTCAGATAATGGACTTGTGTCTGTACTTGTCCTGTTAGATCTCAGTGCTGCATTTGATAGATTTGATCAAAATATTCTCCTACAAAGACTTGAGCATACTGTAGGGATTAAGGGGAAAGCATTAGGCTGGTTTAAATCTTATCTGTCGGACAGATTCCAGTTTGTTCATGTTAATAATAAATCTTCCTCAAACTCTAGGGTCACCTGTGGAGTACCACAGGGTTCAGTCCTTGGACCAATTCTCTTTACTATATATATGCTTCCGATCGGCAAAATTATCAGACAGCATGAGATTAATTTCCACTGTTATGCTGATGACACTCAGCTATATTTATCCATAAATCCTGATGAATCCAATCAATTACTTCGACTGCAGTCATGTCTTGATGACATCAAAAGCTGTATGACTTTAAATTTCCTGCATCTAAATTCTGAGACCGAAGTTGTAATCTTTGGGCCAGAGTCCTCAAAAAATAAACTTCTTAACCAATCACTTAATCTGGATGGCATTAACTTGGCCTCTGGTAATAAAGTAAGAAACCTTGGTGTTATTTTTGACCAAGACATGTCATTTAAATCCCATATTAAACAGGTTTCCAGAGTTTCCTTTTTTCACCTCCGGAATATTGCCAAAATTAGAAACATTCTGTCCAGGAGTGATGCTGAAAAACTAGTCCATGCATTTGTTACTCCAAGGCTGGACTATTGTAATTCGTTACTATCAGGAAGTCCACAAAATACAGTTCAAAGCCTTCAGCTGATCCAAAATGCTGCAGCAAGAGTTCTGATGAAAATCAACAAGCGGGATCATATTTCTCCAATTTTAGCTTCCCTTCATTGGCTTCCTGTAAAATCAAGAATAGAATTTAAAATTATTCTTCTAACGTATAAAGCCCTTAATAATCAAGCTCCATCATATATCAGAGCTCTGATTACCCCGTATGTTCCTAACAGAGCACGTCGCTTTCAGACTGCAGGTCTGCTGGTGGTTCCTAGAGTCTCTAAAAGTAGAATGGGAGGCAGATCCTTTAGCTATCAGGCTGTGGAACCAACTCCCAGTTTTGGTCCGTGAAGCAGAACCCCTGTCTACTTTTAAGACTAATCTTAAAACCTTCCTTTTTGACAAAGCTTATAACTAGAGTGGCTCATGTTACTCTGAGCTACCTTTATAGTTTTACTGCTATAGGCTTAGGCTACTGGAGGACGTCAGGATCTAATTTTCTCACTCTATAGAGTTCTACTGTTCTTCAATTATGCATTACGTGTTGTCATTTCTGCTTTAACTTTCTGTTCTCTCTCTTTTATCTTCATAGTAGGTACACCTGGTCTGGCGTTCTGTTAACTGTGACATCATCCAAAGAAGACGGCTCACCCGCTATTATCATCTAATGTAGAACAGATTACTGGATCAATGTGTGCTTCTGTGCTTTTTTTGTCTCTCTTGTTGTGTCTCTGCTCTGTCTTCTGTAGCCCCCAGTCGGTCTAGGCAGATGACCGTTCATACTGAGCCCGGTTCTGCCGGAGGTTTTCCTTCCCGTTAATGGGGAGTTTTTCTTCCCACTGTCGCTTCATGCTTGCTCAGTATGAGGGATTGCAGCAAAGCCATGTACAATGCAGACGACTCTCCCTGTGGCTCTACGCTTCTCCAGGAGTGAATGCTGCTTGTCGGGACTTTGATGCAATCAACTGGTTTCCATATATAGGAACATTTTTGACCAATCTGTATAATCTGACCCAATATGTATAATATGATTGAACTTAACTTTGTAAAGTGCCTTGAGATGACATGTTTGTTTGGCGCTATATAAATAAAATTGAATTGAATTAATTTATTGCATTTGACCTAATAAAAACATGAATAATGTATTTTATTAGGTCAAATGTGTATATATATATATATATATATATATATATATATATATATATATATATATATATATATATATATATATATATATATATATATAGTGCATGTCATGCCAAGAGGCAACTCGTGTGTTTTATATAAAGACAAATTAATTCAATTGAATTTTATTTATATAGTTCCAACATGTCATCTCTTTACAACCCCAGCGATCCGCCCCGGTGGCCAAATGCATTATCATTATTCAACGGCTGTATCTCCTCGCTGCATCGACCGATCTGCACCACATTTTTTGTGTGTCGTGGGGGAGCGCTGCCGAACGGGTTCGGGTGAATCGCCCGGTGGACGGGCGGGGAAAATGCGTGACAGCTTCTGCGGTGGCTGGCGGCCGGCGGTGCGCGAAACCCCGCGGTGGCCAATAGGCAGGAGCGGTGCTTGGCTGCGAGGGCCGATCAACGCCGCTTGCGGCTTTAATTATTATTATTATTTATTCTTGGGACTTTTGAAACGGCTTTTTGGAGGCCTAAACATGCATGAAAACTCACCAAACTTTGCCCAAAATTGTCCCCCGTGAGAAATCGCATGATTTTAGTGTAATTCAAAGCGGGCGTGGCAAACCCGCTCAACAGCGCCAACTAGAGTGAGTTGGGCCAAACCGTAAAACGTAGAAAGCTGAAATTTTTTACCTAGGTAGCTTTTTTAAAGTTATGAAAAAAAGTCTATTGTGGGTATGCTCTAAAACCCACAGGAAGCCTGCCATTTTGGGTCAAAGGGTAAAATATTGACGGTTTTTGCCTCGAACTTTAACGAACTAGTCCTAGGCATTTTAAGTTATCACTTTCAAATTTTTTCAGCGTGGAGATGAGACCTTGAGGGTTAAAAGTTATCAAAGGTTTTATGAAATATGCATATTTGCCTGAGCTGTCGCATTGCAAAAATCAGGTTTGTGGAAAACCATTAAAAACGCATTAAATCAGTAAGCCCCAAGCCATGCTTTGTCTGAGAATTATGAAACTCGGTAAGCAGATGTAACTTCTCAGTCCCTACAAAAAAGTCTCTTGGACCAATTGTGTAAACCCTAAAGAAAGTCAATTAATTTTCATCAAAGATGTCATTTTGTCATAAAAACAGGTATTATTTTTGACCACAAGATGGCAGCATAATACTTTGAACCTCTGATTTACCCATGTCTATTCTTAATCACTCTTACTTTTATTTATCGACTCTTTAGCTTTCTTATCAGCCATTTAATTACCTTTCACTCCTATATGTGCAGGAACCCAAAGAAACACAGCTGATAACCCCATCATCTGAATATGATATAATATTTGTTGAATTACTAATAAGATATCTGGACGGCTTTCTGAATGATTTCTTTTTAAACTGATCAATGATGAACTTGAATCTGAACATATGACAGCTCTTAATGGTCTCACTTCCTCAATCCATTCTACAGCAACTAATAATGCAATAATTTCTGCCGTATAAACAGATATTCCTTCATTTAATTTCTTCCCTATATGCAGTTTAAACTCTGGAATTATTACACCTACTCCAGTTTGTCGTAATTGCTTTTTTGATGCATCCGTATACATTTTTACATTATTATAAAACTGTTCTATATATTCCTCCACTATTATAGAATTACACATATACATTTTATCTTTATTTTTCTTTTCCAATATTGTTAAATCTACTATTGTTTCAGGTAAAATCCATGGTGGTGTTATTGATAATGGTACTGTTGGACTAATATTTAAATGATTTAATCCTAATTCTGTAGCTTTCTGAATAATTGTCCAACTTCATTATGAACCCTTTCTTTTTCACTGCAGGAATGTAACATTCATACCCAACTAAACATCTCAATATATTAAGTATCCTTTTACATTTTTCAATAACCTTATCTATGTGCACTTTCCAGGATAGTTTTTTTTATCAAACCATACTCCTAAGAATTTAAATTGCTTTACTCTCTCTAGATCTTTGTTCTGCCCTGAATATGTTTAATATGTTTAAAAGACATTTAAAAACTACTTTGAATTGTTAATATACCGTTCTCTGTTTTAAATGAATTTGCGGTGCTTTTATGTTGAAAATCTTCCAAACCGGAAGTAGGAAGTAAAAACGCAAACAAGAGGAAGAGAGCATGTGTGCATCGTCTCAGGGCAGCAACAATGCAGTTAATCTCCGAAAGCAATGGTTGTAAGTGTTGCTCATTGTTTACAGATTCGATAAGATATGTTAATATCTTTTATGGTTATTTTGTGTATAAAAGCAACGGTAAAATGTCGTGGTCTGTGTGACAGCAGAGTGTGTGTGTTTACTTGCTAATTTGCCACTTTTCTAGCCGGCTGTGAAAATACCTGTTGAGTTAATATTAAGCAGCTGATACTTTGATACGTTAATACTGATATTTACATGGCTGTTTATTAAGCCATTTTTTTGTATCTTTCTTTTCTAGTTTTACACTGGATTCAAAGCAGTCAGAAATGCTGACTAAATGTGTAAGAAGATAATAAAGGAGCAAGCCGCTCACTTCCTGGCTCTTGAATAAGAGCCAGGAAGAGCCTACAATATATTTAACATTCCTTCTACGTTTCCAAATAGCTCCGTCATCAGCAAACAATGAACAACCCAATTCATTTTCTATTTCTTTAAGTGCATCATTTATCATAACTGAAAATAATAAAGGACTGATAATACTGCCTTGTGTGGTTCTTTTTAATTTCTCCCTGAAAGACTCTTACCAACTCTTACCTGTATTATCCATTCTGGCCTCTGGAAATAAAGTTAAAAATCTTGGTGTTGTCTTCGACCAAGACATGTCATTTAAATCCCATATTAAACAGGTTTCCAGAGTTTCCTTTTTTTCACCTCAGGAATATCGCCAAAATTAGAAACATTCTGTCCAGGGGTGATGCTGAAAAACTAGTCCATGCATTTGTTACTTCAAGGCTGGACTATTGTAATTCTTTACTATCAGGAAGTCCACAAAATGCAGTTCGAAGTCTTCAGCTGATCCAAAATGCTGCAGCAAGAGTTCTGATGAAAATCAACAAGAGGGATCATATTTCTCCAATTTTAGCTTCCCTTCATTGGCTTCCTGTTATATCAAGAATAGAATTTAAGCTTATAGTTAGAGTGGCTCATGTTACCCTGAGCTACATCTGTAGTTATGCTGCTATAGGCTTAGGCTGCTGGAGGACATCGGGGCCTATTTCTCTCACTCTACTGATTTCTACTGTTCTCCAGTCTACTGTTCTCCAGTTTTGCATTGCATTACATTGAAATGACTGTTGTCATTTCAGCTTGTAACTTTTTGTTCTCTCTCTTTTTTCTTCATAGTAGGTACACCTAGTCTGACGTTCTGTTAACTGTGACATCATCCAGGGAAGACAGATCACCACTATTACCATCTAATGTAGAACAGATTACTAGATCAATGTGTGCTTCTGTGCTTTTTTTGTCTGTCTTGTTGTGTCTGTGCTCTGTCCTCTGTAACCCCCAGTCGGTCGAGGCAGATGACCGTTCATACTGAGCCTGGTTCTGGTTCTGCTGGAGGTTTTTCCTTCCTGCTAATGGGTGGTTTTTCTTTCCCCTGACGCTTCATGCTTGCTCAGTATGAGGGATTGCTGCAAAGCCATGTACAATGCAGACGACTCTCCCTGTGGCTCTACGCTTCTCCAGGAGTGAATGCTGCTTGTTGGGACTTTGATGCAATCAACTGGTTTCCTTATATAGGAAATTTTTGACCAATCTGTATAATATGATTGATTTTGACTTTGTAAAGTGCCTCGAGATGACATGTTTATGAATTGGCGTTTTATAAATAAAATTGAATTGAATTGTTAAAAAGTTCTCTACCCAATGATAAATTCTTCCACAAATTCACATTTTCCTCAATTTGATCAATAATCCCTCTTTCCACATCATATCATAAGCCTTTTCTATATCTAAGAACACTGCCAAAACACTTTCTTTATTAACTTTTGCTGTTAGTACCTCATGTTGTAAACACACAATTGGATCCATAGTATTCCTTCCTCTTCTGAAACCGCTTTGATAATTTGATAAGTACCCTTTTGATTCAACAAAATAAATTAATCTTTCAATTACCATTTTCTCCATAATTTTACTTAAACATGATGTTAAAGCAATAGGTCTATAATTTTCTGGTTTTGAGCTATCTTTACCCGTTTTTGGAATTGGAACCACAATAGCCTCTTTCCAACTTCTAGGTCATTTCCCATTCTCTGATTACCCCGTATGTTCCTAACAGAGCACTTTGCTCTCAGACTTCAGGTCTGCTGGTGGTTCCTAGAGTCTCTAAAAGTAGAATGGGAGGCAGATCCTTTAGCTATCAGGCTCCTCTCCTGTGGAACCAACTCCCAGTTTTGGTCCGTGAGGCAGACACCCTGTCTACTTTTAAGACTAATCTTAAAACTTTCCTTTTTGACAAAGCTGATAGTTAGAGTGGCTCATGTTACCCTGAGCTACATCTATAGTTGTGCTGCTATAGGCTTAGGCTACTGGAGGACATCAGGGTATATTTTTATCACTCTACTGATTTCTACGGTTCTACAGTCTACTGTTCTCCAGTTTTTCATTCCATTACATTGAAATGACTGTTGACATTTCAGCTTTTAACTTTTTGCTCTCTCTCTTTTTTCTTCATAGTAGGTACACCTGGTCTGACGTAAATAAAATTGAATTGAATTGAATCTTTTTATGCACACCCTTGCTTCCATCATCTGTACTGTCGTCTTCAAGATTTCCTTTGTCTCCTGAATTCCCAGAACCTCTGCCTGCTTCACTACTTTTGAATTTTCCACTTCCCCGGTAACTAGCAACTGGCGTTCAACTATCCGTATCCATATCACTATGTAGTTCTTCCTCATCCTCTACAACCTGAGCCGCCATCCTGATCCAGTCACAAACTTGCTTATGCCTACCGCCAACCTTTTCCTTCTTCCTTCAGATAGATTTCTCTGACGAAGCAACGCACGCACCTGTTTCCAACCAGCCTGTCACTCAGTCTCCTACCCGAGAGCGTCCTGTCTGCTCATCTCCATCAACATGGTTTAACCTCTCCTGTCGGGAAGTCTGAACAACAACAACTCTTAATGCATCACGTGACTTTTGGCATAAATTTACTGCAGCGTGGGTGGGATTGTTTTGTAGTCGAGCAGAGACCATTTTGTACTGGAGGAAAACTTATAAATGATATTTTGAGCGCAAGGTTGGCAGTTTGCAAAACAAATTTTTTTTGTGTGAAACATATATTTTTGTGTGCAAAACAAGTTTTATTTGTGTGCAACACCTTTTTTGTGTACAACTTTTCAGCTGAAGACTTTGAACTGCATTTCAACCAGTAAACTAATGTTTGAACCAGGGGTGTCAAACGGTAGGCTCGCTGACCGATTTAGTCCGGCCCGGTGGCCAAATGCATTATCATTATTCAACGGCTGTATCTCCTCGCTGCATCGACCGATCTGCACCTGATTTTTTGTGAGTTGTGGGGGAGCGCTGCCAAACGGGTTCGTGTGAATTGCCCGGTGGACGGGCAGGGAAATTGCGTGACAGCTTCTGCGGTGGCTGGCGGCAGGCGGTGCGCGTACCCCAGCGGTGCTTGGCTGCGAAGGCCGCTCATCGCCGCTTGCGGCTTTAATTAGGCCCGAGCAGCTAAGCGCTGCGAAGGCCTATTGTAACTGCAGATTTTATTATTATTATTATTATTAGGCCCGAGCAGCTAAGCGCTGCGAAGGCCTATTGTAACTGCAGATTTTATTATTATTATTATTATTATTTATTCTTGGGACTTTTGAAACGGCTTTTTGGAGGCCTAAACATGCATGAAAACTCACCAAACTTTGCCCAAAATTGTCCCCCGTGAGAAATCGCATGATTTTAGTGTAATTGAAAACGGGCGTGGCAAACCTGCTCAACAGCGCCAACTAGAGTGAGTTGGGCCAAACCGTAACACGTAGAAAGCTGAAATTTTTTACCTTGGTAGGTTTTTTAAAATTATGAAAAAAAGTCTCTTGGGGGTATGCTCTAAAACCCACAGGAAGTCTGCTATTTTTTGTCAAAGGGTAAAATATTGGCCGTTTTTGCCTCAAACTTTAACGAACTAGTCCTAGGCATTTTAACCTATTACTTTCAAATTTTTTCAGCATGCAGTTAAGACATTGACGTTTAAAAGTTATCAAAGGTTTTATGAAATATGCATATTTGCCTGAGCTGTCGCATTGCAAAAATCAGGTTTGTGGAAAACCATTAAAAACGCATTAAATCAGTAAGCCCCAAGCCATGCTTTGTCTGAGAATTATGAAACTCGGTAAGTGCATGTAACTTCATAGGCCCTACAAAAAAGCCTCTTGAAGCAATGGGCTACCTCCTACAGGAAATCATTCATTTCTCATCAAAGATGTCATTTTCCCATATTTTTGGGGGTTACATTTGAATAAACTACTCCTAAACCGTTACACTTATGGCATTCAAAGTTACTCCAAAAAATTCCTCACACATAGAGGATCAAAAGTTATCAAAAACATTTTTGCTACGTCCAACCATATTTTTTTGACAATTATTTATAACATGAATTGTGTTTTGAAGGAAAAAACATTTATTATTTCCAACACTAGATGGCAGCACACCCAAATGTTTGGGCGTCATCGGTAAGTCACGGTACATATTTTACCAAACCATTTATACACATTCGTCCAAAAGTGGAAGCAGCTTTAAAATATCTTTAGCTGGCCTTTAAAAGAAATACGATTTTAATCTTTAATCCTATATGTAGGAGCGCAAATGCATTGATTGGGTAATTAGCGTTCATGTCTTTTTAAGGGGGGAACTTTTCTTTGATAGGTAGGTTTTCCACCCGGAAGGGGAAAACAGTTTTTGACCGCAAAAAGATAAATACAAGCAAGCAAGTCTGCTTTATGTGTTGTCTGGAGATGTGTTCATGTATGATGGACATTTGATATGCAAAGAGGAAAATAAATGGACGAAGCGTTCAACATGCCCTGACGACTCGGACTCTAATTCATCCCAAAAAGGTAACAATAAGCGCGTCAACTCTATTACCCCGATGCAGCACCTCAGTGGCTTAAAGTATTGGCTTGGCCGCTACAAAACCAGTCAAAAACTGTTTGTGCATCTTCACGAACTGTGCATAAGTAAAGATACGTGTTTCTGCATGGTTGATGGTGGTGATTGCGCAAGATAAGACTGGGCTGGAGGTTACGTGTTTGGAGTGGAGCATCAGCTGATCGAACTCAGCTCACCTGAGGTGACGTCGGACAGGATAGACATCGGTGAGGACGCAGTTGATCAGCTCGGCGCTGGATTTGAACAATCATTCGTCTGGATTAGGTATGTGTAGCGCTACCACCGATATGATGGCCATCTAAATATAGTGTGCACACATAAGGGCGTAATTCCAATCAGTGTTGGGGGTAACACGTTATAAGTAACGCGTTAGAGTACTCTTATTAGGTTTTTTCAGTAACAAGTAATCTAACGCGTTAGTTTTGCGAATTCAGTAATCAGTAACTCCGTTATTTTCCAAAATAAGCACTCGTTACTCCGTTACTTTAAGAATTTCCCTCGATAAGGAAAGTGAAGTCCCTGCTTTTCTGCATTTAGTCAGATGCGGCTGCTTGCGTCTGTACCCTGCTCCTCCTTGCCTCTGTGTGTGTGTGTGTGTGTGTGTGTGTGTGTGCGCGCGCGCGCACCTGTGTGTGTAAGCTATTTGTGTTTGTACCGCGGCAAGATGGGCAAGAAGACAGCGTTTGATTCTTGGAGGTAAGCACGTTATTTTGAGTTAAACAGCGAAAAGGACAAGAACATGGGTCCGGCAACACGGATGCGTCGGCGCATGAGTCGAGCTCGTACAGAAAAACCTGTGTCGACGCGCTTATGT
The DNA here is from genome assembly GCA_037039145.1 of Fundulus diaphanus. NCBI lineage: Eukaryota > Metazoa > Chordata > Actinopteri > Cyprinodontiformes > Fundulidae > Fundulus > Fundulus diaphanus. Next base: position 55,522,031 of record CM073128.1, read on the forward strand.
GCTACGTGACCGATACAGGAACTGTTTCGAACTGACTGACGCGCCAAACTGTTTATGTTTCTTCTGAACTGCGCGCGTGTGCATTCGCGCACTGCATCTGGATTCAGCGCGCACAGCAAAGCTATGCTGCACAGTCGTTTCAGAAAAAACGGCTGATCTACACTGAGTAGAAAGCTGCAACTCTGAGCAGCTCTTCCTCCCTTTGTCATTCTCAGCCAGGCCCGTATTGAGACAATGTGGTGCCCCTGGGCACTATACCTCAAAGCCCCCCCCCCTTACCCGTGCTGTCCTCCGGTCAAAAACATCAGACATAATCAAGGGGATTTCTTTACTATTTACTAACTTACACAACTACATGTAGGCATATGAGCAGTGAGCAATATTCAAATATCTCATTTTAAAATGTTGAAATCAAAAAAATCTTGATTTATTTATCATTTATTATTATTGTGACATCAGTGTTCACAAAACGAATAATGCATGGTCTTTCAACAATTTCAAGTAGCTAAATAATATAACTATTTATGAAAAATATATTTTTAAAGCATGTGTCATGTGGTGCCCCCCCATGGTTGGTGCCCCTGGGCACTGGCCCACTGGCCCTTATGGATAACGTGAGCATGAAAAAAATCCCGATCACTGGAACGCAAATAACGTGATTCACCATGGCAATGACAGGAAAAAAGTTTGGAATTGCGCATGTCCTGCGAGTAGAATTAGAAATATTTAAAGAAGGCATATGGACAATATTAAACCATAAGAAACAATGCCGTTGCTGCTGAAAACCGCAAGAGAAAATTGTTGAAAAAGTCAATGCATGCGCGATATGAAAGTTATGTGATGGAGAATTAAAGCTGCTTTCACCACACTTCACTGTTCAACACAAAAGGGGGAGTATGTGTGTGTGTGTGTGTGTGTGTGTGTGGGGGGGGGGGTGCATTGAATGGACATGTCAGCAAAAAATTTGTAAAAAAATAAATAAAAAAGCCATAAACGAAAAAGTAACGCAATAGTTACTTTTACTAGTAACTAGTTACTTTTATAGTGGAGTAACTCAGTTAGTAACTCAGTTACTTTTTGGGAGAAGTAACTAGTAACTATAACTAATTACTTTTTCAAAGTAACTTGCCCAACACTGATTCCAATACATCGGTTGCTGAAGTGGATGAACAATTAATTTTGAATCAACAAACTGTTGCCATCTGTGGACTGTCGGACTTTAATTATGGAGGATTGCGCGGCTAAAATGGATAAACATTTTAGCCGAGGGAACCAGTTGATTGCATTAAGGTCTTGACAAGCAGCATTTCCTCCTGAAAAAGCGTAGAGCCACAGGGAGAGTAGTCTGCATTGTCCATGGCTTTGCAACAATCCCTCATACTGAACAAGCATGAAGCAACAGGGAAAAAAAACCTCCCCATTAACAGGAAGGAAAAACCTCTAGCAGAACCGGGCTCAGTATGAACGGTCATCTGCCTCGACTGACTGGGGGTTACAGAAGACAGAGCAGAGACACAACAAGACAGACAAAAAAGCACAGAAGCACACATTGATCCAGCAATCTGTTCTATATAACCACAACTGTTATAACTTTGGGCAATAAATAATGTGCAATAATCTATTTAATACACTGTGCTATAACCTGTGCAATGATCCGGAAGAACTTCTGCTGCTATCACCAAGTGAATATATGTCAGTACATGTGTATGTAGATATATATATATATATATATATATATATATATTGTCTAAAGACAATTACATGATCGGCTTTCTATCACCTGAAGAACATTTCCAGGATTAAAGGACTGATGTCTCAGCAGGATCTGGAAAAACTAATCCATGCGTTTATCTTTAGTAGAATCGATTACTGCAACGGTGTTTTCACAGGTCTGCCTAAAAAGTGGATCAGACAGCTGCAGCTGATCCAGAACGCTGCTGAACGCATCTAAATACATCACAGACTTGTTATCAGTGTATCAACCATCCAGAGCACTAAGGTCTTCTGGCTCCAGCCTTCTCTGCGTACCTACAGCCAGAACTAAACAAGGAGAAGCAGCATTTAGTTCCTACGCTCCACTTATCTGGAACAAACTTCCAGAAAACTGTAAAAGTGCGGAAAACCTGAGTTCTTTTTAATCAAGATTAAAAACACATTTGTTTAGGAGTTTTTGACTGTTCTAGTTAAACTGTTCTACTGAAACAGCATTAGTTCAACTTTTTTAGTCCAGCTGTTTATTGATGTCTACATTTTCTGTTTTCTTTTCCTGTATTTTAATCATGTAAAGCACTTTGCATTGTCTCTGTACTGAATTGTGCTATACAAATAAATTTGCCTTGCCTTGCCTTTTCCTTGCCTTTATATTTATATATATATATATTTATATTTATATATATATATATATATATATATGTATATATGTATGTATGTATATATGTATATGTATGTACAGTATGTATATGTGTGTGTGTGTGTGTGTATGTATGTATGTATGTATGTATATATATGTGTATATAACCGGGAAGTACACATGACATCACCTGCCTACTCCGATTTCTTTTGTATTTTTTTAATTCTTATTTTTTTTTCTCACTTTCTTTTTGATCCACTGTATATAGGAAGATACACTGTATATAACTGATGCACCCTTTCCTACTGCTGACTATTGACTGACTATTGAGCCGATGTGACAAGTGAATTTCTCCAATGTGAGATCAATAAAGACTATCTTATCTTATATCAAGACTTAGATTTGCCCACACAGGATTAAATGGTACATTATTCAAAATAGGGAAGCATAACACTGGCAGATGTGAGTATTGTGAGGAACAAGAGACAGTTGAACATATCTGACACACTGAGAAAAATTCATAAAGAACAAGAGAAGAAGAAGACTTCCCAACAGCAGGGGGCGCACTCCAACAATCTGAAAGGTGTCCGTTTGCCTGAGGAAGAAGCCCATGATGCCACAGCTAACAACATTAGCACTACACATTGGAGAATTTAGGAGGGGATGCAGAAAAACAGGTAAGGCTGTTTGGATTATATATGCATGTAGTGTAATATCCCCCACCACAACTTGAGGTGGGATGAGCAGTCTCAGTTCTGCGGCTAATTCTAGCCGCTAATATTAGCGCTAATGCTAGCGCCTTAAGGCTAGCGAGCAAGGCTCTTGTTTAACATCCGGGTTCGGCTGGCTCAGAGCCTTTCTCTCTATGGCTCTGCGTTGGCTACCAGCACAGACATGTATACGTAGACCAAAAGTTATGATCGGTGTTCAATCATAACTTTTGGAAGAACATCTCAAACTGGCCACAGATGCATGAATGAAAGTAGTGTTGGTCAAAGGTTTTCTTTGGGTTTATGCGAACCAGCAAGTCAGGAAGTGGAGCGGATTGACCATCTGACAACAACTTCCCCCGGTAAGCTGCCTACAGACACACTGTCGCTGCTCCAGTTAATTAATGAATTATTTCCATCTGTGGCCATGTCACCTTTCAGCGTGTATTCACTGGCTTCCAGCAACTTAGCTGATAAACCAATTAGGGACCTCCTCATTATTCGCTGTAACGCTTTATTTAAAATTCGAAGAGTAAAGGCTAATTTACCATTTTGTCCCGCATTTGACTGGGTCCGATTTGGAAAAAGTAAAATAATAAATTAATTAATTTCACCTGCGCTTTTCTGAACAAAAGAAGGCAGAGCTGCAGTCAGAGCGGCTATCAGTCAATATGCAGCAGCTCCACCTGATGAGCCGCTGCGCACCACGACACTCTTAATAAAATGACAAGGATTTTGATGTGTACAGATTATTAAGGAAACGACATTAAAAAAAACTGCAGCTACAACATGGACTGGAGAGCGGGTTCTAACTGGGTGAGGCCAGAGGTGATTCTCAGAGAGCTTTTATGAAGTTATTGGTTTTATTTTTACACGCAGTGGAGCGACACTGTAGAAGCAAGTCGTACTAGAAACCACTGAACAAGCCTCCTGTCTGTGGATCTATGGACTCGTTTTACTCCAACCCCAAAACACCTGCCAAACAGAGTACTGCAGCCAAGATTACCTTCAACAATAACTTTACGAAATACATTAACATTTTGCTTATTAAAAATGTCCATATTTAAAAGCAAGTTATGTTTTTTTCTGATAAACTTTGAGCAATTTTATTAAACTTTTTAAAAAATTAACAATCCATCCTTCATCGATTTATACCGGCTTTTCCCTACAGGTGTGACGTCAAGCCGTATCTGATGGGGAAACGCAGCTCGGCGTCACACGGGGTCGTGGGGGGTGGGGGCTCGGCCATCCTGGACAGGTTGCCAGTCACAGGGCTAAAATATATCTGTTTTATTAAAATTCAAAAAAGTTAATGTCTTTTTATAAACTCATGAGTCGTGATAATTAATTGCTGTGCAATAACGGGCAAAGCAGAGAGTGATTATTGTAATGTGCGATCTGTGTTAAACTAAAATGTATGACATCATAGTGTTGGTTATGTGTCCTGCATTGTCCAGGTTGTGGTTGGCCTTGTTTGTTCATATGATTAATTTATACTGAAGGTGACAGGGAGCCAGTGGAGGTAATGTTCAGATGTGAAGTAGATGATGTAAAGATGTAAATTGCTGTCTTTTGTACTAGTTGTAGTTTATGGAGGTTTTCTGGAGGACAGGGAGGGAAGGGAGCTGAAAGTGTAAAGTGGACACTTTTTCATTTTCATACTTTTCAGTTGGCCAACATTTCTAAAAAAAAATCCCTTTTTTGTATTAGCCTTAAGTAATATTCTAATTTTGTGACACACGGAATTTTGGATTTTCATTTGTTGCCACTTCAAATCATCAAAATTAAATGAAATAAACATTTGAATGCATCAGTCTGTGTGCAATGAATAAATATAATGTACAAGTTACACCTTTTGAATGCAATTACTGAAATAAATCAAGTTTTTCAAAATATTCTAATTTACTGGCTTTTACCTGTATGCCTACATGCACATGTACTGACATATATTCACCTGGTGATAGCAGCAGAAGTTCTTCGGATCATTGTACAGGTTATAGCACAGTGTATTAAATAGATTATTGCACAGTAGTTATTGCCCAAAGTTATAACAGTTGTGGTTACAGTTACTGATAGCAGCAGAAGTCACTTCTTTCAGGATTATTGCACTGGTTATCGCACAGTGAATTAGATAGATTATTGCACATTGGTTACAGTTACAGTGCAGCACTGTATAATCTGATTGCACATTATATAGCAATCAGAATGATTGCTATATAATCTGCACAGGGGGTGGAAGGTGTTGTCCATGATGGATGTGAACTTGGACAACACCCTCCTCTCAGCTACTTCCTCCACTGAGTCCAGAGTGCAGCCCAGGACAGAAGTGGCCTTCCTCACCAGCTTATTCAGCCTCATTCTGTCCCGTTCTGCGCTGCCTGGAGCCCAGCAGACGACAGCGTAGAGAAGGGCTGAGGCCACCACAGAGTCATAAAAAGTCTTAAGCAGGGGCCTGCTCACTCCAAAGGAACTCAGCCTCCTCAGGAGATGGAGGCGGCTCTGGCCCTTCTTATGCAGAGCGTCGGTGTTATGAGTCCAGTCCATCTTATTATTGACGTGAACACCCAACAAAAGAGTCCTACATCTCTGATTTCAGCTTCATAAATGTGAATATTTCTGTTTTCTTTGCTCATTTATGACAATAAACTGAGTATCTCCATGTTTTGTTGACAGAACAAGAGATTTGGGAAACATTGACATTTTTCAAAATTTTGTAACATTTTATTATTATAGCAACCAATCAATTAATTGTTAAAATAATCAATAGATTAATCAACAATGAAAATAATCTAGACCCAGAGTTTGTCTGTGCATCGTGTTTACTCCTGTGAGCTATAAAAATGAATTAGCTTTGAACTGTTTTTGTTCCCCCTTAGGTCACAGCAGTGTCAGACATTGGTGGGAGGACTGTGGATGAGGCCACGAGACGTATGATGTTCTTCATCATGGACTATGGCCATGGTGATTGTACAAGGCAGTACAACTTTGTGGGCTGGAATGGAAAGTAGGAATTCAGGACTTTAAATCTGTTTGAAGTCATATTTGGTAAGTGCATAATGGATAATAACTGTAATATAGTAACTTTAAGATATTTGTGTCTGTCGAGGGAAATTTATGTATGTTATGAATTTGATTTTCTAAGGTCAATAATACCCTCACCTTAAGGACATAAATGTCCCCTCAAAACAGGTGCTCCAGAAATGTTATCATATAAGAAATGTTTTCAAGATTTTCTTGCACAGATCTTCCAGTCAACAGCTGTTCTCATCAAAAATATTACATTTTGTATTTTTTCCTTGGTTTGTAATTTTTTTATGGGCAATTTAATAAAGCCAGATTTTAGAAAGAAATAAAAAAATGTGACAGCCTTGGCCAGTCAGCTTTGAATTTTGATCTTTTTTTCTTAGCTTTTTCCCAGTTCATTCTGACGTTTGCAGGTTTGTAAAGTCAATTATGTAAAGGGATACTTCACCCAAAATTACAATTTAAATCTTGGGTAATTGATATAAAACTGATCATTTGTTGGTAAATTTCACCTTAACATAGTTGACTTTACAATTGTAGTTGAGAGTTGTGTTGGTACATATGAAGTGACCATAAGATATGTTTCCCACAGGAGCTTTAAAGAACAACACATTAACCAGACAGATCACCAGGAAGGATTTGGAGAGGGCAGTGTCGAAATGGCTGATTGGATCAAGGGACAGGGGATGCAATAGAAAGGTCCAACAGGTCCCTCTTTCCCACATGATGGACCATGTTTTTTTCTGTTCCATGTTCTTTTTTGATATATAACTAGTTTCTTAAATTGTTATAATGGTAATTATATTACGTATAATATCGTATGTGTGTGTGTGTGTGTGTGTGTGTATTATGTATCTGATACGTAAAATACAATTTATTATATCTATTATCTATTATAAGTAAGGCAGCATTGGAGGAATCTTTAGAACCTGCACAGTGTTTGAACTGTTTAGAAGCAGTAGAGCCTTCTGAGCTTTCTAAAATCTTAGCTTCATCTAAACCTTCTACCTGTATGTTAGACCCAATCCCAACCAAGTTGTTTAAGGAGGTATACCCTTTGATCAGTGGTCCTATTTTAGACATGATTAATCTATCCTTAGTAAATTGATATGTACCACAGGTTTTTAAAGTAGCTGTTATTAAACCTTTACTTAAGAAACCTTCTCTTGATCAAGATGAGCTAGTAAACTACAGACCTATATCTAATTTTTTCTTATCTAAAATTCTTCAGAAAGTAGTTGCTAATCAACTTTGTGAACATTTACAAAGCAATGACCTACTTGAGGAGTTTCAGTCAGGCTTCAGAGCTCATCATAGCACTGAAACAGCTCTGGTGAAGGTCACTAATGATATTCTCATGGCCTCAGATAATGGACTTGTGTCTGTACTTGTCCTGTTAGATCTCAGTGCTGCATTTGATACATTTGATCAAAATATTCTCCTACAAAGACTTGAACATACTGTAGGGATTAAGGGGAAAGCATTAGGCTAGTTTAAACCTTATCTGTCGGACAGATTCCAGTTTGTTCATGTTAATAATAAATCTTCCTCAAACTCTAGGGTCACCTGTGGAGTACCACAGGGTTGAGTCCTTGGACCAATTCTCTTTACTATATATATGCTTCCGATCGGCAAAATTATCAGACAGCATGGGATTAATTTCCACTGTTATGCTGATGACACTCAGCTATATTTATCCATAAATCCTGATGAATCCAATCAATTACTTCGACTGCAGTCATGTCTTGATGACATCAAAAGCTGGATGACTTTAAATTTCCTGCATCTAAATTCTGACAAGACCGAAGTTGTAATCTTTGGGCCAGAGTCCTCAAAAAATAAACTTCTTAACCTATCACTTAATCTGGATGGCATTAACTTGGCCTCTGGTAATAAATAAAAAACCTTGGTGTTATTTTTGACCAAGACATGTCATTTAAACCCCATATTAAACAGGTTTCCAGAGTTTCCTTTTTTCACCTCCGGAATATTGCCAAAATTAGAAACATTCTGTCCAGGAGTGATGCTGAAAAACTAGTCCATGCATTTGTTACTCCAAGGCTGGACTATTGTAATTCGTTACTATCAGGAAGTCCACAAAATGCAGTTCAAAGCCTTCAGCTGATCCAAAATGCTGCAGCAAGAGTTCTGATGAAAATCAACAAGCCGGATCATATTTCTCCAATTTTAGCTTCCCTTCATTGGCTTCCTGTAAAATCAAGAATAGAATTTAAAATTATTCTTCTAACGTATAAAGCCCTTAATAATCAAGCTCCATCATATATCAGAGCTCTGATTACCCCGTATGTTCCTAACAGAGCACGTCGCTTTCAGACTGCAGATCTGCTGGTGGTTCCTAGAGTCTCTAAAAGTAGAATGGGAGGCAGATCCTTTAGCTATCAGGCTGTGGAACCAACTCCCAGTATTGGTCCGTGAAGCAGAACCCCTGTCTACTTTTAAGACTAATCTTAAAACCTTTGTTTCCCGCAGGAATTTGGTTATGCGAGGCGGATCGACTAATAAAATACATTATTTAGACGAAGGGAGACGACGACACGTTGTCCGCGGACCGACTCGCGGAGCGGGGGGGGGGGGAGACGACGACACGTTGTCCGCGGACCGACTCGCGGAGCGGGGGGTATCCATGTGTTTTTTCCCTGCCATTCACGCACGCACGAAAGCAACAACAACAAACCGCGTGTTAACGTCACTTTTTTTTTTTTGGGAATGTTGGCGAGGCAGCCGCCTCGCCAAGATAGCGCTGCGGGAAACCCTGTTAAAACCTTCCTTTTTGACAAAGCTTATAACTAGAGTGGCTCATGTTACTCAGAGCTACCTTTATAGTTTTACTGCTATAGGCTTAGGCTACTGGAGGACGTCAGGATCTAATTTTCTCACTCTATAGAGTTCTACTGTTCTTCAATTATGCATTACGTGTTGTCATTTCTGCTTTAACTTTCTGTTCTCTCTCTTTTATCTTCATAGTAGGTACACCTGGTCTGGCGTTCTGTTAACTGTGACATCATCCAAAGAAGACGGCTCACCCGCTATTACCATCTAATGTAGAACAGATTACTGGATGTCTAGTGTCGAATGTATGGTGAGATGTTTGAATGTTAGTGTTGGGGAGGGTTTAAATCTACGGGTGGTGTGTGGGGGGGGGGTTTGGTGGACGTTCTGGTGGGCTTGTGTCCGGCCCCCTGTCCCGGTCCCGGTCCGTGTAGTCTCCCGGTGCGGGTCTCACCTGGGGGGTGGGGTTTGGGATGGCTCGTGCGGGCTGGCTGGCCAGGGTCCCCCATCTTATTAATTTATTTATTTAATTATATATTATTATTATTATTATTAATAATCTTTTTTTGGGGGGGGGGTTAAATATAGTAGGCATGGGGGGTGGGCTGGGGGAGGTAGAGGTGTTGGTCCTGGTGGGTGGTTGGCTGGCGGGTCCTGCGGCCTCTCCCCGGCCCCCGGGCTATGGTGGTGCCGCTGGAGGGGCCCCTTTCTCCGGGTGGGGCTTTCGGGGAGCGGGGGTGCCTATTGGAGTCAGTAGGGGAGCTGGCTCCCTGGGTTGGCTCTCCAGTCCTTTGCTCCCCATCCCCGGACTCCTCCCTCTGCCTGCTCCATCACGCCGCCACACATGTAGGTCCTTGGGGAGAGGGCGTTACTGGAGGTTGCCACCTTTTGGTGACGTCCCTCTCCCCAATTTTATCATGCATTTTAGACACTTTCACTCCAAACATTTTCACAACGCACATCCATGTAGGCCACGATATGGGGGGGGGTGGGGGGGAAGACGTCTGGGGGGGGGCTTATGCTGTGTGAGCCTCGCCCCGGGCGGCTCCCTTCACCCCCTCTCGCATTTAGACATTGAGGGTTCTTCTGGGTAGTTGCTTGGAGGGGGGGCGCTGGCACCAGCTCCCTTCCGGAGGGGGGGTGGGCTGTGTCGTGCACCCCCTTCGGTGCTCCCAGTTTTAAACACACCTGAGAACAACATGCAACAACACAACATCTGAGCGGGCGTAGGGAGGATCGGGGGTCTTTTGCACACCCCCGATCTCCGATCGCGGCACGGAGTCTGGGGCCTGGAGGAGGTGCGGGCCACTGGGTACGGGGTCTTGGCGGGGGGCTGTTGCGGCTGGCCGGCGGCTTACCGGATCTGGGGCTGGCGCCTCTGCTCTCCCCAGGAAGGGATGGGGGGCAGGGCTGGCTAGGGTGAGGTCGGGGTGGGAGGGGGTTTATTAGGTATATAGTGGGTGATGGGGGGCTCTGGTCGGATGGCCCGAGCGGGTCGTGTCGGCCCCCCCTCTTTGGGGGGCCTGGTCCGGGGGGCGCCTGGTCCGGGGGCGGGGCCGGGGGTCGGGCACAGGCAGTCGTATTGTTGAATTGTGGTGACCCCACCCCCACTTGGGTTTTTTGGATGTGAATGCTATGTGGGAATGTGTGTAAAGCGTCCTTTTTTTTTTGTTGTTTTTTATTTTATTTATTTATTTTATTTATTTATTTATTTATTTTTTTGGTGTCTGTGTGTGGCGAGTGGGGCACAAGGGAGGGATGGTGTGAATGAGTTTTTTTTTTTTTTTTTTTTTTTTTTTTTTTTCCCAGGTTTGGGTTCGGTCAGCTCCCTCTCCCAAGATCATCTCAAGTCTCCGATAGGTGCGGAGCCCATCCCCCCACGTCCTGCCCTCCTCCGCTGCGTTGGCGGGCGCCTTGACCCTTTGGCGCGTTGACGGTCCTCGGGTATGGGGCGGGTTCCCGGGTGGGCGCCGGCCCATTCCCGGCGGTGGCTTCGCGGGGCCTGGCCCCCCGGGGGGCGGCCGGGGCCCCTGCCGCGGGGTCGGGGCGCCCCTGGGGCCTCTGGCCCCCGGGGCTCATGGCCGGGACCACTTCAGCGGGGCCGGCTGCCGGCGGAGCCCACGGGCTCGTCCCCGCGGCTCTTGGGGGCGTCGGCATTGCGGTGGCTGGGGGATTTCCTCGGGGTCGTCTCTCCTCTTTCCTCGGGGGGGGTTGTACATTTCCTGTGAAGGCCCCTCTCGGGCGCACTGCTTTGGGGGCCCCTTTGGGAGTCCGGGGTTATGGGTCCCCTGACCCCTGCCTCTGTGCTCGGGGAAGGTGGGTCTTCGGTTCTCCACAATCACTATCGAGCTATTTCCTTCTGTATAATTTTTACCTAAACTAGTGCACTCTCACACTAGTTTAGGTGTGAGAGTGCACTAGTCCCAGGGTCCCAGGTATAAAATGTTCACTTATATACAGAAAGGCTATAATTTATTGACTTTCTTTTACCTTTTTTTTTTTTTTTAGGTATCACATTACACATGTCAGCTTAAATAATAATACATATGATTTAGCAATGGTATCAAGGTGTTACACGATTGTATCTGTTGCTTTATGTCTGTTGGTTGTGCTGTTCTTTTTGTGTCTCTTTCCAGGTGACGGAGCAGACAGAGGAAGTTTTATCATTCTCTTCCTTTTATCTCTTCTTTCTTTCACCTCTTCTTTCTCTTTTTTTTTTTTTTTTCTCTTCTTGTTTTTCTTTTACTCTCCTACTTTCCCATTGTAGTGTCCATATAATTTGAAATTCTCCCTGCAGGAATCACAATAAAGCTATTTACACGCACAAATCAAGCGGAGCATTATGGCGAAAGCTGTTTGCTCCACTTGTGAAAGTAAAATCTGTCGAGCTCTATTTGGCATTAAGATATCAATTTTTATTGCCACATTGCTAGACAGGACACTGGAGAAAAAAAAAAAAAAAAAAAAAAAAAAAAAAAAAAAAAAAAAAAAAAAACAGATTACTGGATCAATGTGTGCTTCTGTGCTTTTTTTGTCTGTCTTGTTGTGTCTCTGCTTTGTCTTCTGTAACCCCCAGTCGGTCTAGGCAGATGACCGTTCATACTGAGCCCGGTACTGCCGGAGGTTTTCCTTCCCGTTAATGGGGAGTTTTTCTTCCCACTGTCGCTTCATGCTTGCTCAGTATGAGGGATTGCAGCAAAGCCATGTACAATGCAGACGACTCTCCCTGTGGCTCTACGCTTCTCCAGGAGTGAATGCTGCTTGTCGGGACTTTGATGCAATCAACTGGTTTCCATATATAGGAACATTTTTGACCAATCTGTATAATCTGACCCAATATGTATAATATGATTGAACTTAACTTTGTAAAGTGCCTTGAGATGACATGTTTCATGAATCGGCGCTATATAAATAAAATTGAATTGAATTGAATTATTGCATTTGACCTAATAAAAACATGAATAATGTATTTTATTAGGTCAAATGTATATATATATATATATATATATATATATATATATATATATATATATATATATATATATATATATATAGTGCATGTCATGCCAAGAGGCAACTCGTGTGTTTTATATAAAGACAAATTAATTCAATTCAATTTTATTTATATAGTTCAAACATGTCATCTCTTTACAACCCCAGCGGTCCAGCCCGGTGGCCAAATGCATTATCATTATTCAACGGCTGTATCTCCTCGCTGCATCGACCGATCTGCACCACATTTTTTGTGTGTCGTGGGGGAGCGCTGCCGAACGGGTTCGTGTGAATCGCCCAGTGGACGGGCGGGGAAAATGCGTGACAGCTTCTGCGGTGGCTGGCGGCCGGCGGTGCGCGAACCCCCGCGGTGGCCAATAGGCAGGAGCGGTGCTTGGCTGCGAGGGCCGTTCAACGCCGCTTGCGGCTTTAATTATTATTATTATTTATTCTTGGGACTTTTGAAACGGCTTTTTGGAGGCCTAAACATGCATGAAAACTCACCAAACTTTGCCCAAAATTGTCCCCCGTGAGAAATCGCATGATTTTAGTGTAATTGAAAACGGGCGTGGCAAACCTGCTCAACAGCGCCAACTAGAGTGAGTTGGGCCAAACCGTAACACGTAGAAAGCTGAAATTTTTTACCTAGGTAGGTTTTTTAAAATTATGAAAAAAAGTCTCTTGGGTGTATGCTCTAAAACCCACAGGAAGTCTGCTATTTTGGGTCAAAGGGTAAAATATTGGCCGTTTTTGCCTCAAACTTTAACGAACTAGTCCTAGGCATTTTAACCTATTACTTTCAAATTTTTTCAGCATGCAGTTAAGACATTGACGTTTAAAAGTTATCAAAGGTTTTATGAAATATGCATATTTGCCTGAGCTGTCGCATTGCAAAAATCAGGTTTGTGGAAAACCATTAAAAACGCATTAAATCAGTAAGCCCCAAGCCATGCTTTGTCTGAGAATTATGAAACTCGGTAAGTGCATGTAACTTCATAGGCCCTACAAAAAAGCCTCTTGAAGCAATGGGCTACCTCCTACAGGAAATCATTCATTTCTCATCAAAGATGTCATTTTCCCATATTTTTGGGGGTTACATTTGAATAAACTACTCCTAAACCGTTACACTTATGGCATTCAAAGTTACTCCAAAAAATTCCTCACACATAGAGGATCAAAAGTTATCAAAAACATTTTTGCTACGTCCAACCATATTTTTTTGACAATTATTTATAACATGAATTGTGTTTTGAAGGAAAAAACATTTATTATTTCCAACACTAGATGGCAGCACACCCAAATGTTTGGGCGTCATCTGTAAGTCACGGTACATAATTTACCAAACCATTTATACACATTCGTCCAAAAGTGGAAGCAGCTTTAAAATATCTTTAGCTGGCCTTTAAAAGAAATAAGATTTTAATCTTTAATCCTATATGTAGGAGCGCAAATGCATTGATTGGGTAATTAGCGTTCATGTCTTTTTAAGGGGGGAACTTTTCTTTGATAGGTAGGTTTTCCACCCGGAAGGGGAAAACAGTTTTTGACCGCAAAAAGATAAATACAAGCAAGCAAGTCTGCTTTATATGTTGTCTGGAGATGTGTTCATGTATGATGGACATTTGATATGCAAAGAGGAAAATAAATGGACGAAGCGTTCAACATGCCCTGACGACTCGGACTCTAATTCATCCCAAAAAGGTAACAATAAGCACGTCAACTCTATTACCCCGATGCAGCACCTCAGTGGCTTAAAGTATTGGCTTGGCCGCTACAAAACCAGTCAAAAACTGTTTGTGCATCTTCACGAACTGTGCATAAGTAAAGATACGTGTTTCTGCATGGTTGATGGTGGTGATTGCGCAAGATAAGACTGGGCTGGAGGTTACGTGTTTGGAGTGGAGCATCAGCTGATCGAACTCAGCTCACCTGAGGTGACGTCGGACAGGATAGACATCGGTGAGGACGCAGTTGATCAGCTCGGCGCTGGATTTGAACAATCACTCGTCTGGATTAGGTATGTGTAGCGCTACCACCGATATGATGGCCATCTAAATATAGTGTGCACACATAAGGGCGTAATTCCAATGCATCGGTTGCTGAAGTGGATGAACAATTAATTTTGAATCAACAAACTGTTGCCATCTGTGGACTGTCGGACTTTAATTATGGAGGATTGCGCGGCTAAAATGGATAAACATTTTAGCCGAGGGAACCAGTTGATTGCATTAAGGTCTTGACAAGCAGCATTTCCTCCTGAAAAAGCGTAGAGCCACAGGGAGAGTAGTCTGCATTGTCCATGGCTTTGCAACGATCCCTCATACTGAACAAGCATGAAGCAACAGGGAAAAAAAACCTCCCCATTAACAGGAAGGAAAAACCTCCAGCAGAACCGGGCTCAGTATGAACGGTCATCTGCCTCGACCGACTGGGGGTTACAGAAGACAGAGCAGAGACACAACAAGACAGACAAAAAAGCACAGAAGCACACATTGATCCAGCAATCTGTTCTATATAACCACAACTGTTATAACTTTGGGCAATAAATAATGTGCAATAATCTATTTAATACACTGTGCTATAACCTGTGCAATGATCCGGAAGAACTTCTGCTGCTATCACCAAGTGAATATATGTCAGTACATGTGTATGTAGGCCTATATATATATATATATATATATATATATATATATATATATATATATATACAAGATCGGCTTTCTATCACCTGAAGAACATTTCCAGGATTAAAGGACTGATGTCTCAGCAGGATCTGGAAAAACTAATCCATGCGTTTATCTTTAGTAGAATCGATTACTGCAACGGTGTTTTCACAGGTCTGCCTAAAAAGTGGATCAGACAGCTGCAGCTGATCCAGAACGCTGCTGAACGCATCTAAATACATCACAGACTTGTTATCAGTGTATCAACCATCCAGAGCACTAAGGTCTTCTGGCTCCAGCCTTCTCTGCGTACCTACAGCCAGAACTAAACAAGGAGAAGCAGCATTTAGTTCCTACGCTCCACTTATCTGGAACAAACTTCCAGAAAACTGTAAAAGTGCGGAAAACCTGAGTTCTTTTTAATCAAGATTAAAAACACATCTGTTTAGGACTGTTTTTGACTGTTCTAGTTAAACTGTTCTACTGAAACAGCATTAGTTCAACTTTTTTAGTCCAGCTGTTTATTGATGTCTACATTTTCTGTTTTCTTTTCCTGTATTTTAATCATGTAAAGCACTTTGCATTGTCTCTGTACTGAATTGTGCTATACAAATAAATTTGCCTTGCCTTGCCTTGCCTTTATTTATTTATTTATTTATATATATATATATATATATATATATATATATATATATATATATTTATATATAATGTGTGTGTGTGTGTATGTATGTATGTATGTATGTATATAACCGGGAAGTACACATGACATCACCTGCCTACTCCGATTTCTTTTGTATTTTTTTAATTCTTACTTTTTTTCTCACTTTCTTTTTGATCCACTGTATATAGGAAGATACACTGTATATAACTGATGCACCCTTTCCTACTGCTGACTATTGACTGACTATTGAGCCGATGTGACAAGTGAATTTCTCCAATGTGAGATCAATAAAGACTATCTTATCTTATATCAAGACTTAGATTTGCCCACACAGGATTAAATGGTACATTATTCAAAATAGGGAAGCATAACACTGGCAGATGTGAATATTGTGAGGAACAAGACACAGTTGAACATATATGACACACTGTGAGAAAAATTCATAAAGAACAAGAGAAGAAGAAGACTCCCAACAGCAGGGGGCGCACTCCAACAATCTGAAACGTGTCCGTTTGCCTGAGGAAGAAGTCCGTGATGTCACAGCTAACAACATTAGCACCACACATTGGAGAATTTAGGAGGGGAAACAGACAAACAGGTAAGGATTATATATGCATGTAGTGTAATATCCCCCACCACAACTTGAGGTGGGATGAGCAGTCTCAGTTCTGCGGCTAATTCTAGCGTCTTAAGGTGCTACTTATAGCGCTAATGCTAGCGCCCTAAGGCTAGCGAGCAAGGCTCTTGTTTACATCCGGGTTCCGCTGGCTCAGAGCCTTTCTCTCTATGGCTCTGCGCTGGCTACCAGCACAGACATGTATACGTAGACCAAAAGTTATGATCGGTGTTCAATCATAACTTTTGGAAGAACATCTCAAACTGGCCACAGATGCATGAATGAAAGCAGTGGTGGTCAAAGGTTTTCTTTGGGTTTATGCGAACCAGCAAGTCAGGAAGTGGAGCGGATTGACCATCTGACAACAACTGCCCTCGGTAAGCGTGTCTGTCGATAGACACACTGTCGCTGCTCCAGTTAATTAATGAATTATTTCCACCTGTGGCCATGTCACCTTTCAGCGTGTATTCACTGGCTTCCAGCAACTTAGCTGATAAACCAATCAGGGACCTTGTAATGTGCGATCAGTGTTAAACTAAAATGTATGACATCATAGTGTTGGTTATATGTCCTGCATTGTCCAGGTTGTGGTTGGCCTTGTTTGTTCATATGATTAATTTATACTGAAGGTGACAGGGAGCCAGTGGAGGTAATGTTCAGATGTGAAGTAGATGATGTAAAGATGTAAATTGCTGTCTTTTGTACTAGTTGTAATTTATGGAGGTTTTCTGGAGGACAGAGAGGGAAGGGAGCTGACAGTGTAAAGTGGACTGTGGACCAGTTTGGTTAAAGTGTTAAGGAAGAACTTGATGTTCCCGATATGAAAGTTAACCAGGTTATGTTATGGATGTGGACAGTGGAGGAGAGGATGGGAGGCTGTCCAGGAAGACACCAAGGCTCTGAAGCTGAAAGGTGGGACAGAGACATGAATGGTCAGTGGATATTGTAAAACTACCAGATTTGGTTAAAGTTGACTCTGCACAATAAGCAAGTGAGGTAACTAATGTGGCATTATTTCCACGGTCCCGGGAATATATGGGCTGACTAGGAATTTTTTTCAGTCAAACTGATTATTTTAGCTTTAACCCATGACGTAGACGCCCCGTCGGGTGAGAGGCGTGCCGACAGAGCGGCCATCTTAGGTCAGACCAAGCTGCGCTCAGAGAGAATACACGTCAATGCAGCAAAATGTACTTTATGTTTTCAGACACTCTGAATCCAGCCGTGGATATTAACCCTGTGGAGCTCCCGACGGACAGTTTTGGTAGAAACAGGAGAGTTGAGGTGCACGTTTAGTTCTGCCATGATTTGGGGAGCCGTGGTTTCATGTTTTTTGGATACAATCCGGGTAAGCACTCTAACATCCCTTTCAGACAGCTTCCTCTTGCGTCCACAGTTAATCCTGTTGGATGTGGTTCGTCCTTCTTGGTGGTATGCTGACATTACCCTGGACACCGTGGCTCTTGATACATCACAAAGACTTGCTGTCTTGGTCACAGATGCGCCAGCAAGACGTGCACCAACAATTTGTCCTCTTTTGAACTCTGGTATGTCACCCATAATGTTGTGTGCATTGCAATATTTTGAGTAAAACTGTGCTCTTACCCTGCTAATTGGACCTTCACACTCTTCTCTTATTGGTTCAATGTGCAATTAATGAAGATTGGCCACCAGGCTGGTCCAATTTAGCCATGAAACCTCCCACACTAAAATGAGAGGTGTTTCAGTTTCATTGTCCAACCCCTGTATATATATATATATATATATATATATATATATATATATATATATATATATATAAATACATACATATATAAATACATACATATATGCACATGTACTGACATATATTCACCTGGTGATAGCAGCAGAGGTTCTTCGGATCATTGCACAGGTTATCGCACAGTGAATTAGATAGATTATTGCACATTGGTTACAGTTACAGTGCAGCACTGTATAATCTGATTGCAGCAGGAATGAATGACTTGCGGTAGCGCTCCTTTTTACAGACAGGGTGTCTAAGTCTGGCACTAAAGGAGCTTCTCAGCTCCTCTACAGTCTGGTGCAGGGGGTGGAAGGTGTTGTCCATGATGGATGTGAACTTGGACAACACCCTCCTCTCAGCTACTTTCTCCACTGAGTCCAGAGTGCAGCCCAGGACAGAAGTGGCCTTCCTCACCAGCTTATTCAGCCTCATTCTGTCCCGTTCTGCGCTGTCTGGAGCCCAGCAGACGACAGCGTAGAGAAGGGCTGAGGCCACCACAGAGTCATAAAAAGTCTTAAGCAGGGGCCTGCTCACTCCAAAGGAACTCAGCCTCCTCAGGAGGTGGAGGCGGCTCTGGCCCTTCTTATGCAGAGCGTCGGTGTTATGAGTCCAGTCCAGCTTATTACTGACGTGAACACCCAACAAAAGAGTCCTACGTCTCTGATTTCAGCTTCATAAATGTGAATATTTCTGTTTTCTTTGCTCATTTATGGCAATAAACTGAGTATCTCCATGTTTTGTTGACAGAACAAGAGATTTGGGAAACACTGATATTTTTCAAAATTTTGTAACATTTTATTATTATAGCAACCAATCAATTAATTGTTTAAAATAATCAATAGATTAATCAACAATGAAAATAATCTAGACCCAGAGTTTGTCTTTGCATCGTGTTTACTCCTGTGAGCTATAAAAATGAATTAGCTTTGAACTGTTTTTGTTCCCCCTTAGGTCACAGCAGTGTCAGACATTGGTGGGAGGACTGTGGATGAGGCCACGAGACGTATGATGTTCTTCATCATGGACTATGGCCTGTCAAGGCAGTACAACTTTGTGGGCTGGAATGGAAAGTAGGAATTCAGGACTTTAAATCTGTGTGAAGTCATATTTGGTAAGTGCATAATGGATAATAACTGTAATATACTAACTTTAGGATATTTGTGTCTGTCGAGGGAAATTTATGTATGTTAGGGTTAGGGGAAATACAACCCCACCTACAAACAACCGCACCTGGCTTGATGGAGAAACCAGGAGAACAGCTGAGCATCTTTACGACAATGCACTTTTACTTTCGCCCTCTGGGGGGAGCCTCGCTGGAAAATCAACCCCGGTTGCATAGTATACCTTTAATTGGGACTAGTTTGTTGTCAAGTATTAATTGAGGTAACGGCAGTATACCTGTATGAATTGAAATTTAAATCTTGCGCTCCAAGCAAATAAGCACGCACACACGCGCTAGAAATCAGAAAGAGGAAAGGCGGGATTTAAGGCAGTACAACCAATGAGAGTTAAGTTTAAAAAAATGCACAGAGCACAGTCACGTGTGCTGCCGATTTAAAGGGGCAGGCAGTTAGACAGCGGCAGCAGCAGCCGCGGAGCTGCGAGAGGAGAAGAAGGGAAAAGTGAGGCACGTTATGTGGATCATGTAACCGTGCCACGGTAACTGTGGCAATTTAGATCTAAATTATTTTTATTTTGGACATGCACACACACACATAAAAAAACACTGACAAAAGGGCACTTTGGGCATCAAGGGGCAAAGGGGCAGGTGACCAAGCCCCACGCCCCCCTCTGCACGTCCCTGCTGTTAGCTGTGATATCACGTCTTTCTTCCTCAGCCAAACCGGCGCCTTTCAGTTTTTTTCAGGTGCGCCCCCTGCTGTCGGGAAGTCTTCTGCTTCTTCTTTTTCTTTATGGATTTTTTTTGCCGGTTGGCACGCAACCAAATGGTGCATTACCGCCACCAACTGGTATGGAGTGTGGATCAGAATTATTTATACTAAACAAAACAAGTCACAATCAAATTAACAAAACAATATAAACAAAACCAAAAAAAGATTTCAAATCCTCTCAATTACATTTATTAATCTAAGATAATGAAAAATAATCACATAACAATTATCTCTGGAGTTTTTCTAAGTATTTCTATTAAATCAAATTGTATTCTTTTCCTTTTTAGATTTTGGACCATTTCTCTCCTTTCTCTTTCGTACTTCCTACAGTATACCATAACGTGTTCAACTGTCTCTTGTTGCTCACAATATTCACATCTGCCATTGTTATGTTTACCTATTTAGAATAATGTATTATTTAATCCTGTGTGCCCAAATCTAAGTCCTGATATAATTGTTTCTTCTCCTATGTTCTTCCCTGCCCATCTCATTTTTCCCACTCTCCTCTGGATCATGTAAAACCATCTTCTGTTCCTCTCTTCCTCCCATTGCTTTTGCCACCTTTCCTTCATCTTGTTTAATTATGCTCTTTATTTCCATCTTACTAATTTTAACTGACACATCAATGTCTTTTCTTGTTGTAGCCTCCTTTGCAGCCTTATCTGCCATTTCATTTCCTTTAACTCCCATGTGTGCTGGTACCCACAAAAATATGACTGTAATGTCCATCATTTGAATTCTGTATAATGTTTGCTGGATTTCTATCAAAATATCTGGTCTACTGTCTGAGTGTTTTATCGGTAAACTGATTAGTGATGAAGATGAATCTGAACAAATAATCACTCTCAGAGGTCTTATTTCTTCTACCCATTGCATTGCAAACAAAATTGCTAACATTTCTCTTGTGTATACTGATATATTATTACTTGTCCTCTTTCCTACTGTAATATGAAACTCTGGAACAATAAAAGATACTCCTATCTTGTTATCTAAACTTTTTTAATGCATCTGTGTAGATCTGAATGAAACTAGTAAATATTAATATATTCCTGTATTGTATTTGAATTTAAAAAAAAAAACCCTGACCTTATTTCCCTTTCGTAATAGTGTTAGATCTACTTTAGCTTCAGGTAGTATCCAAGGTTGTACTGCTGTCAGTGGTACTGTTGAACTGAACATTAAATCAGTTAATTCTAATTCCATTGCTTTTTGTCTAACTGTCTACCCAAAGCTTCTTCTCTCCCTGTTCTCCATTTCCCAACAAGATGTTAAAGTGGTCTGTGCTGGATGATCTTCACTATGACCCTGTAAATTAGCCCAATAGTTTAGAGATAACTGAATTCTTCTCAATGTCGGGAAGTCTGAACAACAACAACTCTTAATGCATCACGTGACTTTTGGCAGAAATTTACCGCAGCGTGGGTGGGATTGTATCGTAGTCGAGCAGAGGCTGTTTTGTGCGAGCAGAGACCATTTTGTACTCGAGGAAAACTTATAAATGATATTTTGAGCGCAAGGTAGGCGGACAGTTTGCAAAACAATTTTTTTGTGTGAAACATATCTTTTTGTGTGCAAAACAAGTTTTATTTGTGTGCAACAACCTTTCAGCTGAAGACTTTTAACTGCATTTCAACCAGTAAAATAATGTTTAAACCAGGGGTGTCAAACGTACGGCCCGCCGAACGATTGTATCTCCTCGCTGCATCGACCGATCTGCACCTGATTTTTTGTGAGTCGGGTGGGGGGGGTGGAGCGCTGCCGTACGGGTTCGTGTGAATCGCCCGGTGGACGGGCAGGGAAAATGCGTGACAGCTTCTGCGGAGGCTGGAGGGAGGAGGTGCGCGTACCCCAGCGGTGCTTGGCTGCGAGGGCCGCTCATCGCCGCTTGCGGCTTTAATTATTATTATTATTTATTCTTGGGACTTTTGAAACGGCTTTTTGGAGGCCTAAACATGCATGAAAACTCACCAAACTTTACCCAAAATTGTCCCCCGTGAGAAATCGCATGATTTTAGTGTAATTGAAAGCGGGCGTGGCAAACCCGCTCAACAGCGCCAACTAGAGTGAGTTGGGCCAAACCGTAACACGTAGAAAGCTGAAATTTTTTACCTAGGTAGCTTTTTTAAAGTTATGAAAAAAAGTCTATTGTGGGTATGCTCTAAAACCCACAGGAAGCCTGCCATTTTGGGTCAAAGGGTAAAATATTGACGGTTTTTGCCTCGAACTTTAACAAACTAGTCCTAGGCATTTTAAGCTATCACTTTCAAATTTTTTCAGCGTGGAGATGAGACCTTGAAGGTTAAAAGTTATCAAAGGTTTTATGAAATATGCATATTTGCCTGAGCTGTCGCATTGCAAAAATCAGGTTTGTGGAAAACCATTAAAAACGCATTAAATCAGTAAGCCCCAAGCCATGCTTTGTCTGAGAATTATGAAACTCGGTAAGCAGATGTAACTTTTCAGTCCCTACAAAAAAGTCTCTTGGACCAATTGTGTAAACCCTAAAGAAAGTCAATTAATTTTCATCAAAGATGTCATTTTGTCATAAAAACGGGTATTATTTTGGACCACAAGATGGCAGCATAATACTTTGAACCTCTGATTTACCCATGTCTATTCTTAATCACTCTTACTTTTATTTATCGACTCTTTAGCTTTCTTATCAGCCATTTCATTACCTTTCACTCCTATATGTGCAGGAACCCAAAGAAACACAGCTGATAACACCATCATCTGAATATGATATAATATTTGTTGAATTACTAATAAGATATCTGGACGGCTTTCTGAATGATTTCTTTTTAAACTGATCAATGATGAACTTGAATCTGAACATATGACAGCTCTTAATGGTCTCACTTCCTCAATCCATTCTACAGCAACTAATAATGCAATCATTTCTGCTGTATAAACAGATATTCCTTCATTTAATTTCTTCCCTATGTGCAGTTTAAACTCTGGAATTATTACACCTACTCCAGTTTTTCCTAATTGATTTTTTTGATTCATCCGTATACATTTTTACATAATTATAAAACTGTTCTATATATTCCTCCACTATTAAAGAATTACATATATACATTTTATCTCTATTTTTCTTTTCCAATATTGTTAAATCTACTATTGTTTCAGGTAAAATCCATGGTGGTGTTATTGATAATGGTACTGTTGGACTAATATTTCAATGATTTAATCCTAATTCTGTTGCTTTCTTAATAATTGTCCAACCAAATGACTTATTATGAACCTTCTTTTTCACTGCAGGAATGTAAAGTTACCTTTGTAGGATGGATTTGATCGTGTCCTCGCAAATTAACCCAGTAATTTAATGACAGTTGTATTCTTCTCAGTCCTAACGGCATTTCACCCACTTCCACCTGTAAAGCTGATGTTGAAGTTGTCCTTATTGCTCCTGTTATTAAGCGCAATGCTTGATATTGTATGATATCCAATTTTTTAAGTACTGTCTCCGATGCTGATCCAAACACTATACTTCCATAATCAATTGTAGATCTAATTAGATTTATATAAACTAATCTTATAGCTTTCCTATCTGATCTTTCATACCCAATTAAACATCTCAATATATTAAGTATCTTTTTACATTTTTCAAAAACCTTATCTATGTGCACTTTCCAGGATAGTTTATCATCAAACCATACTCCTAAGAATTTTAATTGCTTTACTCTCTCTAGATCTTTGTTCGGCCCCGAATATGTTTAATATGTTTAAAATACATTTAAAAACTACTTTGAAATGTTAATATACCATTCTCTATTTTATATGTATTTGCGGTGCTTTTATGTTGAAAATCTTCCGAACCGGAAGTAGGAAGTAAAAACGCAAACAATAGAAAAGCGTGTGTGCAGAGTTGGTGAATAGGTTGGATTTGGAGCGGCGCGGAAAACAAAACAAACTATATCGGATTTGGAAAAGGCGGATTTTGGCATAAACTGGTATGTGAATGGTTCTGGTGGAAATGGAGGTAGAAATTGAGGAACGTATAGATTTAGAAGGGTGGACGCCAGTGGGGAGAGAAAGCGGGAGAGGACGTTTGATTTGTTTGATTGACACAACTAAAGAGCATCACTGGACTGTTGTAGCAAAAGTTTTACCTGAAAACATAAGGGTTTTTTTGGTAACAAGATGTATAAAGAATCTTTATTCCTCTGGAGTTTATGCGGCCAATGAGGTACGGTTTTATTGTTTTGCTTGTCTTTATTCATGTAAACCATTATATTCTAATTCGGATTTCTGTTTCCTCTTAGTTCTGACGGCATTTTAAGGGCATTTTCTAAGACATGTACAGGCATGTTGTCCGCAATAATGGTCTGTTGAAACCAAAAGAACGACGTTGAGCCTTGATTAACTCGGGAGGAGTAACAGCCAGAACTCACGCCTGCTTCGGGCTGGAGAAGTGCAGAGGGGAGCAGACTTGCAGCTGCTGTGGAGCCGACAACGAGCAGCTCGTTAAGGGGTGACGTCGCTCTCTAGCATCAGGGAAAGGCTGACTGCACGCAGGGATTAGCCAAACCAGAAGCAGCTGTTGTCCGGGAGTGCAGCGGGCTTAATTTACCACCAAGTAACACGTTTAAGTTAAATGTTAAATGTGAAGAGGTGAATTAACCTTGCTAAGCTTTAAGGGACTCAATAAGTGCTTGAAGGATAACCTGCTGCACTGTACATACAAGTCAGGTATACACAAGTTAAAAGTTAAACTCAAGTTAAGAAAAATATATACATTTTGTTTGTTTTATCTCATTTAAGGAAGTTGATTCCAGCTAACTTAAGACAGATACGAATGTTTTTTGTTTGTTGGTTTTATTAAGGGTAACCAAGGTACGGAAAAGGAAAGTTTTGTGATTTGGTTTTACATGGAAATAGTTTCTCTGTCTTGTAATAGTTGAAAGATTTATTATTCAGATTAAGGTGTTTGTAACTTCACAACTAAGTTGATCTTTAACTAGAGAAATAATTTAAGTTTATGAACACATTTAAAGCGTGTGTGTTTAAATTAGGCTAAATCTACATACTTCTAATGTAAAGATAATTAAGCTAAAGTTAAACAATAAACCCCAAAGGATCTAAACAAAATGGACAATGACATGGCCATGCAGGAAGACTGTGACACTGAAGCTGTGAAGTTGCAACAAGAAGGAAATCATAAAGAGGTGACCACAAGTGAAGCTTTTTCAGTAGAAGGCTTTAGGAAAAGTGCAAGACAGAAAAAACTCCATGAAAAGGGTCAAATGCTGCGTGAAGAAAAGATGAACAGACTTCATTCTCGTTTCAAGCTCAGTTATGACAAATGGAAAACTGCTGCTAAACAAGCCAAAAGAGCTCTTGATGCATCTATAAAAACAAGTTTGCACAGAAGCTGGTTCTTTGTGCACTTCAACAACTTCCCAAAGTTCCAAACAGTCAAGTAGTGCGCGTTCAAGCCACTCAAGTAAGCTGTCTGTCAAAAGGCAAGAAGCAGCAGCAGAACGATTTAGTCTGGCCCGGTGGCTAAATGCATTATCATTATCATTTCCATCTTACTAATTTTAACTGACACATCAATGTCTTTTCTTGTTGTAGCCTCCTTTGCAGCCTTATCTGCCATTTCATTTCCTTTAACTCCTATATGTGCTGGTACCCACAAATATATGACTGTAATGTCCATCATTTGAATTCTGTATAATATTTGCTGGATTTCTATCAAAATATCTTGTCTACTGTTTGAGTGTTTTATCAGTAAACTGATTAGTGATGAAGATGAATCTGAACAAATAATCACTCTCAGAGGTCTTATTTCTTCTACCCATTGCACTGCAAACAGAATTGCTAGCATTTCTCCTGTGTATACTGATATATTATCACTTGTCCTCTTTCCTACTGTAATATGAAACTCTGGAACAATAAAAGATACTCCTATCTTATCTAAACTTTTTTGATGCATCTGTGTAGATCTGAATGAAACTGTAGTAACTATTAATATATTCCTGTATTGTATTTGAATTTAAAACAAACCCCCTGACCTTATTTCCCTTTCGTAATAGTGTTAGATCTACTTTAGCTTCAGGTAGTACCCAAGGTTGTACTGCTGGCAGTGGTACTGTTGAACTGAACATTAAATCAGTTAATTCTAATTCCATTGCTTTTTGTTTAGCTGTCTACCCAAAGCTTTTTCTCTCCCTCTTCTCCATTTCCCAACAAGATGTTAAAGTGCTCTGTGCTGGATGATCTTCACTATTACCCTGTAAATTAGCCCAATAGTTTAGAGATAACTGAATTCTTCTCAATGTCGGGAAGTCTGAACAACAACTCTTAATGCATCACGTGACCTTTGGCACAAATTTACCGCAGCGTGGGTGGGATTGTTTCCTAGTCGAGCAGAGACTGTTTTGTGCGTGCAGAGACCATTTTGTACTGGAGGAAAACTTATAAATGATATTTTGAGTGCAAGCTTGGCGGACAGTTTGCAAAACAATTTTTTTTGTGTGAAACACATCTTTTTGTGTGCAAAACAAGTTTTTTTTGTGTGCAACACCTTTTCTGTTTACAACCTTTTGGCAGGAAACTATCTCCATAACTCTTGCTGCAGCATTTTGGATCGGCTGAAGACTTTGAACTGCATTTCAACCAGTAAACTAATGTTTAAACCAGGGGTGTCAAACGTACGGCCCGCCGAACGATTTGGTCCGGCCCGGTGGCCAAATGCAATATCATTATTCAACGGCTGTATCTCCTCGCTGCATCAACCGATCTGCACCTGATTTCACTGCCGAACGGGTTCGTGTGAATTGCCCGGTGGACGGGCGCAGAAAATGCGTGACAGCTTCTGCGGTGGCTGGCGGCAGGCGGTGCGCGTACCCCAGCGGTGCTTGGCTGCGAGGGCCGCTCATCGCCGCTTGCGGCTTTAATTATTAGGCCCGAGCAGCGAAGCGCTGCGAAGGCCTATTGTTTCTGTGTTGTTTCTTATTATTATTATTATTATTATTATTATTATTATTTTTATTCTGCCCCCCTAAAGAGGGGCCTTTTTGGGGGCTTTATCATATTCAAAAACTCACCAAACTTGGCAGATGCATGAAGACTTTTTAAAAATTTTATATTTTAAGGTCATCACAAAAATCAAAAGAAAAATGCCTCAACGGCGCCACCTAGAACTTTTCAAAAGACCCTTTGCTATTCACTTACTTCATCGTAGAGTAATGAAATTTTGTACAGTTGTAGATCTAAGCAAGACGCTCAGAATTTACAATTAACATCATAGTGCAAATATCACAGGAAGTCGGCCATTTTAGATTGAAGGTCGTAATTTGACCTCATTTTTGACGTTTACAGCATTGGTATTTGATCGAACTCGTCCTAGGGATTTCGAGCGAGCGGCTTGAAACTCGGTCAGTCTGATCATAAGGCATGGCCAATTAAAAGTTATCAAAACGGTGAGTTTTTGAGCATGTTGAAGGGGCGTTAGCAGGGGTCAAAGTTCACCTACTCGCCACAAAACATAAAACTGTTATATCTCCTACACAGAAACACACAGAGGCACCAAACTTTCTGTGATTGATCATCATCGGGTCTTCTACAATATCCAATGGTCAAATGATTACATCACTTAGGCCACGCCCCCTGACAACAGGAAAAACTGTTATATCTCCTACACAGAAACACACAGAGGCACCAAACTTTCTGTGATTGATCATCATCGGGTCTTCTACAATATCCAATGGTCAAATGATGACATCACTTAGGCCACGCCCCCTGACAACAGGAAAAACTGTTATATCTCCTACACAGAAACACACAGAAGCACCAAACTTTCTGTGATTGATCATCATCGGGTCTTCTACAATATCCAATGGTCAAATGATGACATCACTTAGGCCACACCCCCTGACAACAGGAAAAACTGCTATATCTCCTACACAGAAACACACAGAGGCACCAAACTTTCTGTGATTGATCATCATCGGGTCTTCTACAATATCCAATGGTCAAATGATGACATCACTTAGGCCACGCCCCCTGACAACAGGAAGTGTCATGTTTTATTGTTAGCAGTCGCTATGTTACCCCTCTGAGCTAATCAACATGAAACTGTGTCCACAGACAGAAGACATGTTGCTGTGTTGTGGATTCCAGGCCCAACTGGATTTCATGTAGCAGTGCGGCATGGTGGCGTGGCGAAGTCACCTGAAACGCCGCTGCCATATGTCCAGACTTCCATAGGATATTGACAAATTTAATAAAAAGTAACTTAAAATTACCTTAAAAGCACAACATTTTTAAAAGTCAAAAGGCTTATTTAATACTTTGAGAACATCTCTTCTATTCGGCTACAAAACCAACCAAAACAGGATGATCTTTTAAGCTATAAGACCATTTTTAAGATGATTAAAATACATACATAGACATCAATACATAGATTTTAAGCTGGTGGGTCGCCACTGCCTCCGGTGGCCAAATGCATCGCTGCATCAACTGATCTGCACCAGTTTAATCTCGGCATGGCAAAATAATTTTTTCTCTTCATGTGTGGCCCTAATACTCCATCGTAAGAACACCGCTGTCGTTACCGCGGGTCCTGGGGGAAAAAAAACGCTGCTCCTGGGGGGAATTTTTGATTATGCTCACGCATAGATGTGTAAAACTTCACATTGCAATTCAGAGAGGCGCAGACTGCACCGTGCAGTTCATTTTAAAGAGGCAGTTTTGGTGCATATTCCGATAGAAACGGGCTGCGTGGAGCCTAAGTGTGTTGTCGTGGGCGTGTTTACCCGCTGCAGGTAACCGCTGTGAAACAATCAGAAAGATTTCCCTGATTAATAACATCTTTATGGCGCGCTAGACTTATTGTTACTATGTGCTGCTTTACCAGTTCTCTCTCTCTCGCTCGCTCGCTTGTCATCGGACAAAAGTCAAACTGCATCGTGTTTGTATTTGAAATTGTGCGTCAGACTCAGATTTAGAAGTGTTGTTACGACGTTTGAGCTGTAACTGCAACCGTTTTATATATATATATATATATATATATATATATATGGTAACTTTACTGAATTTGCAGCTTAAGAAGATTGGGTTTGACAGACAACACCAACTGTCCCCTCAATCCAGTGCACACTATACCACAACAGACCTCATCACGCTCTACAGTACATCAAGAAAACTAAATCAACTAAAACAAGTTCACGAGTGCACATGAAATGAAGTTAATCCATATTTGTGTGTCAGGGTGTCTAAGCATTCTCCAGAATTTGACATCTCAGCAGAGCCTGTAATAATTATAGAAAGTAACATTATAGTTGTTCTGCCTTTTGTTAAGACAGCAAGGAATTCATGTCGTGAATACATTACATAAATAAGATATTAATTCTTAGTCAGAGGAAATCCAAGGCAAAAACAGTTAGAAAAGTTTTGGGTTCATATTTAATCAGAGTGAGACATCACAACTTTGTTAGATCTCTATGTGAATTACGTGAGATAGTGAGTGCTCTCACCTTAAAAAAAGATCTTTGACGTATTTTGCTCCCGTTAAAAGCTGCTTTTCAGTGATGAAGCTAGGGAAACTGCTAACGTTGAATTTGAATTTGTTCTACACGCTTCTGCCTTGGAAAAATATTCGTCTTTTTACAAAAAGAATGTTTAAAGCCAGATTTGGGAACAAAGGTTATTCAGACAACGCAAGAAAAGGAAGCTTTGTGTGGGGAACTTTTGTCCTAGCTGTCTAGCTGCATATGGCCCCAGGACAGCACAATAGTTTTCTTGAAGTATAATTTTGGAGAAGTAGAAACAAGTATTAATTTCAAAAGGTAGGTAAAAAAGGAAAAAAGTTTTTACAAAATCTTAAAATGTTGGATAGTCGTTATTTACATCTTGCTGTGAAAATTTGTGAAATATTATCATTTTTAATGCTTAGATATAAAATCGCAAGGCCATTACTAAAATTGCCTTTTGTTGAAAATGTTTTTTGGCATGCCATACTTTATATTTATTGGTAGCCTAGATGTGCATAATAAAAGAGTGGAACTAAAACCTGGTCTAATATTATTATGGAGCTTTAACTTGCTAAGAGTAATAACGTTAGATGATTATATCTTTAAAATGAGATAACTGTCTCAAAAAATGTGATAGTTTACTTGGTCTGAAGAGATGATGCAATTCAATGTTATTTATATAGCGCCAATTCATGAAATATGTCATCTCAAGGCACTTTACAACGTCAAAATCAATCAGATTATACAGATTGGGTCAGATTATACACATTGGTCAAAAAAATTCCTATATAAGGGAACCAGTTCATTGCATCAAAGTCTTGACAAGTAGCATTCTCTCTTGAAGAAGCGTAGAGCCACAGGGAGAGTCGTCTGCATTGTCCATAGCTTTGCAGCAATCCTACCTACTGAGCAAGCATGAAGCGACAGCAGGAAAAAAAACTCCCCATTAACGGGAAGGAAAAACCTCCAGCAGAACCGGGCTCAGTATGAACGGTCATCTGCCTCGACAGACTGGGGGTTACAGAAGACAGAGCAGAGACACAACAAGAGAGACAAAAAAAACACAGAAGCACACATTGATCCAGTAATCTGTTCTACATTAGATGATAATAGCGGGTGAGCCGTCTTCTTTGGATGATGTCACAGTTAACAGAACGCCAGACCAGGTGTACCTACTATGAAGATAAAAGAGAGAGAACAGAAAGTTAAAGCAGAAATGACAACACGTAATGCATAATTGAAGAACAGTAGAACTCTATAGAGTGAGAAAATTAGATCCTGATGTCCTCTAGTAGCCTAAGCCTATAGCAGTAAAACTATAAAGGTAGCTCAGAGTAACATGAGCCGCTCTAGCTATAAGCTTTGTCAAAAAGGAACGTTTTAAGATTAGTCTTAAAAGTAGACGGGGTGTCTGCCTCACGGACCAAAACTGGGAGTTGGTTCCACAGGAGAGGAGCCTGATAGCTAAAGGATCTGCCTCCCATTCTACTTTTAGAGACTCTAGGAACCACCAGCAGACCTGCAGTCTGAGAGCAAAGTGCTCTGTTAGGAACATACGGGGTAATCAGAGCTCTGATATATGATGGAGCTTGACATATATCTTATTGAATCTGTAAACAATGACCAACACTTACAACCATTGCTTTCTGAGAGAATAACTGCATTGTTGCAGCCCTGTGACGATAGCCGTTTCTCAATTCACGAGAACGCGAGTCCGTACTCTCGGTAAGAACACAGGAAGATCGGACTTGACGAGAACGCGAGTACGCAGCACGTAGGGGAGAGTGAGGTAAAGTGCGACACTGGGTAATGTGAGACAACCCCTGTATCTAGGCAACAGAACACATTTGTGCCCATGTGACCATTTTGTTTCCAAGCTCCTCCAATTTCCCCTTTGCCATAAAGGAGAGAAGCTCATTTTGCTCAGGTAAGCATGTTTTTTCCAACAAAATGTGTTTTTTGCATGTAAAAGTAACATTTCTTGCTGTAAACTTAATCAACTGTTGTGCCAAAGCAAATTGATTCTAGTAGAAAAACTTATATCATACCTGTTGATGAACTACCAACATATAAAACCATGTGATGGTGCTAGCTGAAGGTTAGCCTGAATTGCTAAGAAAGGTCATTTTTAAAAAAATGGTGGAGGTGGGGTAAATTGAGACAAATGCTGTGGGCTAAAGTGATACAGTGTCTTACTTTACCCCCACCATGAGGCACAGGTTAAGTTTGGTTGTAAACATATTTTAATGTAATATTACACTGCATATGTAATGTAATATTACTATTAATTACATATTAATTAATATGTAATGTTACATTTTTATTTTAAATGTCAAGTCAAGCCTTTTAAGATTCATAAAGAAAAAAGAGAAAGGGGAAGTAAAATCGGTAGCCTGGGGTGCAGTAGCTGAGGCAAAGAGAATTATTACAGATGAGATGGAGGAGGAGCATGCCAAACACTTGAAACAACTAGTTTCATTGGCCTTCTCCCAGTTAAGTCCCATCAACTGGCCTTTGAATATGCAGAAAGAAACAATATCCCTGTCCCTGACAATTGGACAAAGACACAATGTGCAGGTAGGCTAGGGTGTGCAAGAGATCACATGATTCTGTAGGTTAATTAAGGCCAACTGATCTTGGCACACAGCTAAATCTTATAATAATGAATTGTCTACTCTAGGTGAAGATTGGTTTTGCAGCTTCCTAGCACGTCGCCATCTCTCTATCCGAACTCCAGAGGCAACATCCCTGGGAAGAGCTACAGCCTTCAATAAAACTACAGTCAGGGAGTTCTTTGACAATCTGGCTGTAGTTATGGACAGGTGACAGAATTAATTATTTAGTCGCAAATGCTTTACGGAGGCATTACCTGTAAGATTTGGCTTTGATTCTGATAAGGTTCTTACTTTGCCTCTCATCTTTAACAGGCATGCCTTCCCTCCACACATGATTTACATGTGTGGAGGGAACATGTTATGTGGATGAAACAGGTGTCTTTACAGTACAAAAGCCACAGCAGGTACACTAGAGGGCATATTACCAGTAGTAGAATACTGGTTGCACATGCCATTGATTCTAAACTTTCTATTTGATCAGGTTATGACGGAGACAGGAAAAAAGCAAGTTGCTTCTGTCACATCGGCTGAAAGAGGAGAACTGGTGACTGTGGTGTGTGGAGTGAATGCTGCTGGGAATGCCATACCTCCCATGTTTGTCTTCCCCAGAGTCAAGTTTAAGGATTGCTTCATGACAGGAGCACCTCCAGGAGCCAAAGGTACCGCCACCAGAACGGGATGGATGAATGAAGACATCTGGCCTGAGTTCCTTGATCACCTGATACAGCACACTAACTGCACCCCTGATCGTCCCATGCTGCTAATTCTGAATAATCTAAAAGCTCACATCTCACTCAAGGCAATAGAAATGTCCAAGAGCAACGGAATTGTTCTGCTCACCCTCTCACCCCCACACAGCCTGCCAATGCAGATGATCTGGATGGTCCACCCCCTGCAGATGATCCACCTGCAGACGAACCACCAGCTGCAGATAAATCACCCGCTGATGCTTATCCGTTCACTGCGCATGGCCCACATGGATGTGCCTCGCCAGCTGATTCAGATGTGCCACGTGTTCCCAGCCGAACTGGATATGTGTCTCCTCGTGAAATACTACCACTTCCCAAATGTCCCCCCAAAACACAAACCAAACGAAAGCGTGTGAAGACAGCCATCATAACTGATACTCCTGAGAAGCAGGCAATTGAAGAGGCTTATAAAAAAAGACAAAAGAAACTGGCGGGGAAAAAGCAAAATAGCAAAGAAAAGGGAAAACAGAAAAAGAAAGCAACCAAAAGGAAAATCGTAGTTAGCAGCTCTGAGGAGAGTGATGTCCCTGTCCCATTTGATAATGAAGAAGAGAGCTCTGAGGATGAAAGAAGTGATCCAGGAAAAAAAGATCTGTCTGTGGGTGACTTTGTCATGATTAACTTTACAACCAAACACAGGAACCTCTGGTATATTGGCATGGTTGAAAAAGTTGAAGTTGATGAAATTCTTACCCAATTCCTTAGACAAATTCAGGGAATACCAAAAGTGTGGGAGAGACCCACATTTGCTATTAAAGAAAAAGATGTGGCACATGTTCCCAAAGCAGATGTGGTGAAGAAGCTGCCTCAACCTTAGAGGCGTGGAGGGACCACACGTAGAGAACAACTCTTCATCTTTCCCTGCAATCTTCAGGGCTGGAATGTGGAGTAGTTGTAGAGGCCTACTGTATTTGTAGATAATGACTGATGCTCTGATTGTGGATTTAGTCCTGTTGAGTCCGAGGCTGTTCTAGCTGGCTCTAAAGGTCCTGTGTTCTGACCCCAAGACTGTGTTCCATTTGCTGTTTTTTTAAGTGTCTCTGTGTTCAATTGTACATAGGCTCCTGGCATTTTTATATTAAGACTTTTATATACATATAAAAAAAGGGATATTTTGTGGTGTAGCAGTTGAGTTGCAGCAAGGTGATTCATACCTCTCATTTGAATGTTAATAAAACAATTTGAATTACATTATGTTGTATTTGATTTTGTTTAGAATTACTTTCAAGTGTTGTAGGAAAAAATGTGCTTAAGAAAATGAATGGTGTTAAGAACTTTTTCTTACCTGTTCTAGAATTTAATGGGAAAATAGCTGTTAGTAATAAAGAAAAAGCTGAGTTATTAGCGGAAACATTACATTTTATATCTTCAGAAAATTTATCTGAAGATATAACGAGTTATAAAGAGAAGATTTTAGCTGAAAATCCAGGAGTCACTAAACATTTAAATGATATATCTCTTACTGTTATTTTAAAACTGTTTAATCTGATTTGGGAGACGGGTGTTATTCCTGCACCATGGAAACAGTCTGTTATAATTCCTGTGTTGAAGCCAGGTAAAAATTCAACCGACCCTTCAAACTATAGGCCTATAGCTCTTACATCTCAATTAGGGACAACAATGGAGAGAATTGTAACAAATAGACTATCATATTTTCTTGAAAGTAAAAATTTTATCTGTCCTTTTCAAAGTGGTTTTCGTAAAAGAGAAATACGATGGATGCGTATGTTGTGGGACATAATAATGATCATCCAACTAAGACGGTGCTACAGGACTGTTGGGAGCATCATAAATCTAATTCTAACAGCTTTGGGTGGATTGGGGACATCAAAGCTCACAATTTGGGGTTGACTCAGTTCAAGTACAGTCTTACAGTTCCACAGTCACCAATTCCACCATGGCTATTTATCACACCAGAAGTTGATCTACAGTTGGGGAAACTTCTTAAAAAGGGAAAGACTCCAGAATGGGTTATAGTTAATAATTTTGATATATTAAAAAAATAGTATAATTATATATACAGATGGATCTAAAGATCCTAATAGTGGCAGAACAGGAGAAGCTGTGAATATCCCACACCATAAAGTCATGACTAAAAAGAGTTTTTACAGTTGAATTAATTGCCATTATGTTAGCTGTAGAATGTTTGGTTGATGATAATATTAGGGAAGGAAGTAAATATATAATTGCATCAGATAGTCAAGCTGCATTATTAAGTATAAAATCTGGCAAATCTTGTAGATTAGATTTATTATAAGGAATATATCAAGTATTAGTTCAACTTTATAATAAGAAATGTTTTGCTTGTTTTGTCTGGATTCCCTTTCATGTAGATATAGAAGGAAATGAAGAAGTAGATATATTAGCTAAACAGGTCCTGAAATTTGATGTTATTAACTTAAATATTACTTTAAGCAAAGTTGAGGGTAAATCTATTATTCAAAATAGAATCAGTAAGGTTCTGCAGGAGCAATGGGATAGTTATTACAATGGTAGAGATTTATATAAAATTCAAAAGAATGTGGGGGGTAATAGTTTTATGAATGGAAGGAGGAGGGAAGAGGTAGTCATGTCTCGATTAAGAATTGGTCACACTGGACTTAATAGGGCTGCACAGTGGCACAGTGGGTAGCGCTGTTGCCTTGCAGCAAGAAGGTCCTGGGTTCGAGTACACCCCTGGGTCTTTCTGCATGGAGTTTGCATGTTCTCCCTGTGCATGTGTGGGTTCTCTCCGGGTACTCCCGCTTCCTCCCACAGTCCAAAAACATGACTGTTAGGTTAATTGGCTTCTCCAAATTGTCCTTAGGTGTGAGTCTGTGTGTGAATGGTTGTTTGTCCTGTTTGTCTCTCTGTGTTGCCCTGCAACAGACTGGCAACCTGTCCAGGGTGGATATAGGCACCAGCAACCCCCGCGACCCCATGAGGGATAAAGCGGTTTGGAAAATGGATGGATGGACTTAATAGTTCTCTTTTCAGAATAGCAAAACATGAAACAGGCACTTGTAATTACTGTAATCATATGGAAATAGTGGAATTGAATGTAATAAGTATTCAGAGGAACGTCAGCACTTAAAGTCTGTACTAAATAGAAAGGAAATAGGATTTTCGATGATAAATCTTTTAGGAAATAAATCAAATTTTGTTAGAATTCAATTAATTAGATTTTTTAAAAACACTGGGTTATTTAATCGTATTTAGAGTGTGTATGTGTGTGTATGCATGTTAATTTGTGCATTTTAGCATGCCATTGAGGCATGTATTATTAATTTCCCTCTGGGATCATTGAAGACCACACTCCAGTCTGGTAGGTGGCGGTAAATGCACCTTGAGTTGGTTGCCAGCCGCCAATAAATAACAAAAGAAGAAGAAGAAGAAGAAGAAGAGCAGAGGTCCGACGTTGTGACGGGTAGAACTTTTTCTATCACAAAGAAGGGAGCCTAGTTTAGCTGCTATACCTGCTTTGTTTTGGAAGAAGTTCCATAAGATTCTTACAAAGACGCGCAGCAGTAACGCGGGGCTGACAAGCGCGAGCTGTGTCAGCCCCGTTTTGCTTTGCTGCTGGGAGGGGCTGCACAGCAGGCTTAAAGATGAACATAGAAAAAAATGTGAAATCTTAGCAATTCAAAATAATCAACTCACTTTAATTGATAAAAATTAGGTAAAATATTTAGGTATAATGATTAACAATGACCACACTGAAAAAAATAGAAAAAATTATCATGCCATTTTACAAAAAAAATCAACAAATATTTGACAGTTGGCTCAATTTTTGGAGGAATATTGTTAACAAAAACGGGAGGGATAGCCAGATTAATTTATCCAGCATATATCTTAAATATACCAAATACTACAATAAAAAATAATCAAATTCATCACAATCTCATCTGGAATAATAAAAAGCATGTGATCAGATAGAACGACATAGTAATATCAGTAGAAAAAGGAGGAATAAACGTTATTGATTTTAAAGTGATTAATGCCGTGATTATATTAAAATGGCTGTGGACTTTTAATAAAAATTAAGAGTTTATGGTTTATCTTCCCTTCACAACTTTAGCCAATCTGACCACCCGAGTCGATCTGGTACCTACACCGTTTCCTCCGCCTCTACTTGCTGCGACATTCACATGCTCTGTGTTGTGGTTTGAGAGGAAGGCGCTTTGTGACGGCGTGCCTGGGTCCGCGATTACGATTGGTTAAGAGGAAGTAGTGACTGCAGCATCAACTAATATGATATGCTGAAAGGAAGGAAGGAAAACTTTCTATCGAAGTTTTATCTACCCTATTTTTTCCTATCGCGCCACACGTATATCGTTCGATATATATTGCAATTGAATTATTGTCCAGTCCTAGCTCTAACCACTAGGCCACCACTCCCCTTGTGTTTTCATCTTAGTGGTGATTTGTTTTTTTCTTTAAGAGGAGTATTATCCTTTACATAACCATAACACATATCTGTTTTGCAGCATCCACTGATGAGGTGAAGGCCATCAAAGTTTTGGGTTGGATGGAAGGCTCCTACATGAACTATCACCATGGAAAATAGCCCTGGTGGTCAAACAGATCATCAACCTGCTTTGAGACACCCCGACTTCCATCACAAGACTAACAAGACTTGAACAATTCATGATTTGATGGAATCTTTAAACACACGACAGAGGATTTGGGCTTGTTTAAAAATAACTTAACATGTAACCGTTTTAGCTCCCAGTATTGACTACTTTGATCAGTAACTGTTGCAGCATGTCCTTCATAGCTCTTAGCGGAGCCGTGTAGGCTGAAAAAAAAAGGTTAGAAAAAAAAAAGTCCAGGTTTGACATTGTTCTAAATTTTCTGACAGTCTTAAATTCAGAAATTGTTTTTCATAGTTCTGTTTTTGGCTTCATCCATTTCATGAGCCAGTTTTTTTTAATACAGCCCGTTTTATTGGTAATGCATGGATTGTTTACTGGGAAAAACCTGGAGAATTAATGGAGTTCTTTCAGTCTTAATTTCAACAATAAAACAATCCTTGTGGAAAGGTGTATTCACTTTGATTAATATTGGTAAGAATTGGAAATAAAGACTTTATCAAAGGGTATGTTTATTATGCAATGTGGAAAATAAAGGACTGTTTAATTTTCCCACAATGTTTGCAACCTCAGGTTTATTAAAGGAGAAGTCCGGTCAAAATCAGAATTCAAACTGCTGAAAGTACTTTAAATATAAAACTACTACATACTGTGCAAAAAATTATAAGTTTTTTTAATTAATAATAATTCTCATTTAATCATGTTTATGTGGAGGAATCCATCTTGGTCAAGAATAGTACTGTCACCTCCCATTTTTTGACGTCACTCGGCGGACCTGCTGTTGAGCAAGTTTCAACGCTCTGTTTGTCACGGCGCACTATTTTCCAAGATCAAACTCAGTCGGGTCCTACAGTATATATCTATACACGCGTGTGTGTGTGCGCGCGCTCCGCGCAGCACGGCTTTGCCTTGCCGTGCTGCGCGGGGGGCGCACACACACACACACACAGCGGAGGAGAGATCGCTGAAGTGACTTAAGTTAGCTGATTATTATAGTATAAGTATTAAAATATAAGAGCATTCCAGCACATGCTGGGCTGAGCACGGCTTTGCACCGGCGCTGCAGCTGAGCGCCCGCACACACACACACACACACACACACACACACACAGCGGAGGAGAGATCGCTGAAGTGACTGTGTTGAAATAAGCAATGTTTTTTCCTCTTTTACCAGTTGTGTTAGAACATCCGATGGCCATGCACGTGGGCATTGTTGCTTCAGCAATAGCTCTTGGGAATGTCAGCGGTGAAGTCCTCTGGAAATCCGAAATAATTATTGATGATCGCAGCTGTGTAGAACGGCTCCTATTGACTTTGCATGGAAAGCGGAGAGAAATACTGTCGCCGCTTCCGCTCTTCCACGTCGCAGGATGTGATGTCAAACGCCCCTTACTGCCCATATTTGGGCAGTCATGTCAGCCCCCATACACAGTGATTCAGACGACAATTTATGTTTTTATTTTCTTATTGATTAAAGATAAGTTCATTAAATAACCACAAATGTATTAGTTTTAGTTATAGCTAATGATACCCTGATTTTTCCTTGTTGACCGGACTTCCCCTTTAACAGCCCCATGTGCCCTTTTTTTCAATAACCTCAGCATTTTTAAAAGGTTGATACAGTACCATACACCTTACCATCATAATGCCAGCAGTTCTACATTTTTATTTAGTGAATACACTAACTTATTTACATTTCCCTGGCTTGATTTTACTACCTAAAAACCTTTTGCAGCAATGGTAACCACAATAAGATTAAACTTCTAAAGTGTTGGTCATACTGGACAATAGCAACATATATATATCTGAGCCATGTGATTCAAAATGTCCCAGTGCATCCATGGCTGCCCTCAGTGCTACCAGTTGTTTGGGTATCAACACATTGCCAGTTTCAGGAAAAATGACCCCACAGTGTGGGTCATCATTCAGTCCACTGTCGTTCCAGTCAAAATGAGGCAGGCAAGACCCTGCACAAAAGATGGAGACATATAGAGAATAAAAAAGAGGTCATGATTTTGTTGCTACAACTTACTGAAAATAATTTAATTCATGGAGCTAAGGATTGGGAAAAAATGACTCCAAAATCCATTAGTTATTTGGAAGGACCATTATAAACAGATTTCAAGGAAACCAGTTTCAGTGCCACGTCTCTGATGTACTCAATGTTTTGTTGTATTGGAGTGATCAGATAAATGATCAGATAATTTCATTTCTGGTTTGAAATATAGCCATTAAGGTGCAAAACTGTATGATTGCAAGCACAAAAAATAATCCTTCTTAATTGTGTGATTTCTGGTTCTACGACAGCATGCTGGATGCTTCTCATCTCCCATAACTAACTGAGTGTTAGATTCCCGTTCAGTTCTGAGTGAATGGTCATCCCAGCCACTGCTGATGGTGTGAAAACTTACATGTAGTCTTGGGACAAATAAACAGTGACAACATGTTTGACAGGTCAAGCAAACTGTTGTCCTCTCGTGAGTGAGGACAAATTAAAAACTTCATATTTTTAAAGGCCAGCTAAAGATATTTTAAAGCTGCTTCCACTTTTGGGTGAATGTGTATGAATGGTTTGGTAAAATATGTACCGTGAATTACAATATTTCAGACATATATCGATCAACACATGGAGATGACGCCCAAACATTTGGATTTGCTGCCATCTAGCGTTCAAAATTATAACTGTTTTTATCCTTCAAAACACAATTGACATAAAAATAATTGTCAAAATAATATGGTTGGACGTAGCAAAAATGTTTTTGATAACTTTTGATCCTCTATGTGTGAGGAATTTTTTGGAGCAACTTTGAATGCCATAATTGTAACGGTTTAGGAGTAGTTTATCCAAATGCAACACCCAAAAATATGATAAAATGACATCTTTGATGAGAAATGAATGGTTTCCTGTAGGAGGGTTAAGGAGTTTCATAATTCTCAGACAAAGCATGACTTGGGGCTTACTGATTTAATACGTTTTTAATGGTTTTCCACAAACCTGATTTTTGCAATGCGACAGCTCAGGCAAATATGCATATTTCATAAAACCTTTGATAACTTTTAACCTTCAAGGTCTCATCTCCACGCTGAAAAGATTTGAAAGTGATAGCTTAAAATGCCTAGGACTAGTTTGTTAAAGTTCGAGGCAAAAACCGTCAATATTTTACCCTTTGACC
Organism: Fundulus diaphanus; assembly: GCA_037039145.1. Classification (NCBI taxonomy): domain Eukaryota; kingdom Metazoa; phylum Chordata; class Actinopteri; order Cyprinodontiformes; family Fundulidae; genus Fundulus; species Fundulus diaphanus. The sequence goes on from CM073128.1 coordinate 55,562,587, forward strand.
CAAAATGGCAGGCTTCCTGTGGGTTTTAGAGCATACCCACAATAGACTTTTTTTCATAACTTTAAAAAAGCTACCTAGGTAAAAAATTTCAGCTTTCTACGTGTTACGGTTTGGCCCAACTCACTCTAGTTGGCGCTGTTGAGCGGGTTTGCCACGCCCGCTTTCAATTACACTAAAATCATGCGATTTCTCACTGGGGACAATTTTGGGTAAAGTTTGGTGAGTTTTCATGCATGTTTAGGCCTCCAAAAAGCCGTTTCAAAAGTCCCAAGAATAAATAATAATAATAATTAAAGCCGCAAGCGGCGATGAGCGGCCCTCGCAGCCAAGCACCGCTGGGGTATGCGCACCGCCTGCCGCCAGCCACCGCAGAAGCTGTCACGCAATTTCCCTGCCCGTCCACCAGGCGATTCACACGAACCCGTTTGGCAGCGCTCCCCCACAACTCACAAAAAATCAGGTGCAGATCGGTCGATGCAGCGAGGAGATACAGCCGTTGAATAATGATAATGCATTTGGCCACCGGGCCGGACTGAATCGTTCAGCGAGCCTACCGTTTGACACCCCTGGTTCAAACATTAGTTTACTGGTTGAAATGCAGTTCAAAGTCTTCAGCTGAAAAGTTGTACACAAAAAAGGTGTTGCACACAAATAAAACTTGTTTTGCACACAAAAATATATGTTTCACACAAAAAAAATTAGTTTTGCAAACTGCCAACCTTGCGCTCAAAATATCATTTATAAGTTTTCCTCCAGTACAAAATGGTCTCTGCTCGACTACAAAACAATCCCACCCACGCTGCAGTAAATTTATGCCAAAAGTCACGTGATGCATTAAGAGTTGTTGTTGTTCAGACTTCCCGACAGGAGAGGTTAAACCATGTTGATGGAGATGAGCAGACAGGACGCTCTCGGGTAGGAGACTGAGTGACAGGCTGGTTGGAAACAGGTGCGTGCGTTGCTTCGTCAGAGAAATCTATCTGAAGGAAGAAGGAAAAGGTTGGCGGTAGGCATAAGCAAGTTTGTGACTGGATCAGGATGGCGGCTCAGGTTGTAGAGGATGAGGAAGAACTACATAGTGATATGGATACGGATAGTTGAACGCCAGTTGTTAGTTACCGGGGAAGTGGAAAATTCAAAAGTAGTGAAGCAGGCAGAGGTTCTGGGAATTCAGGAGACAAAGGAAATCTTGAAGACGACAGTACAGATGATGGAAGCAAGGGTGTGCATAAAAAGATTCAATTCAATTCAATTTTATTTACGTCAGACCAGGTGTACCTACTATGAAGAAAAAAGAGAGAGAGCAAAAAGTTAAAAGCTGAAATGTCAACAGTCATTTCAATGTAATGGAATGAAAAACTGGAGAACAGTAGACTGTAGAACCGTAGAAATCAGTAGAGTGATAAAAATATACCCTGATGTCCTCCAGTAGCCTAAGCCTATAGCAGCACAACTATAGATGTAGCTCAGGGTAACATGAGCCACTCTAACTATCAGCTTTGTCAAAAAGGAAAGTTTTAAGATTAGTCTTAAAAGTAGACAAGGTGTCTGCCTCATGGACCAAAACTGGGAGTTGGTTCCACAGGAGAGGAGCCTGATAGCTAAAGGATCTGCCTCCCATTCTACTTTTAGAGGCTCTAGGAACCACCAGCAGAGCTGCAGTCTGAGAGCAAAGTGCTCTGTTAGGAACATACGGGGTAATCAGAGAATGGGAAATGACCTAGAAGTTGGAAAGAGGCTATTGTGGTTCCAATTCCAAAAACAGGTAAAGATAGCTCAAAACCACAAAATTATAGACCTATTGCTTTAACATCATGTTTAAGTAAAACTATGGAGAAAATGGTAATTGAAAGATTAATTTATTTTGTTGAATCAAAAGGGTACTTATCAAATTATCAAAGCGGTTTCAGAAGAGGAAGGAATACTATGGATCCAATTGTGTGTTTACAACATGAGGTACTAACAGCAAAAGTTAATAAAGAAAGTGTTTTGGCAGTGTTCTTAGATATAGAAAAGGCTTATGATATGATGTGGAAAGAGGGATTATTGATCAAATTGAGGAAAATGTGAATTTGTGGAAGAATTTATCATTGGGTAGAGAACTTTTTAACAATTCAATTCAATTCAATTTTATTTATATAACGCCAATTCATAAACATGTCATCTCGAGGCACTTTACAAAGTCAAAATCAATCATATTATACAGATTGGTCAAAAATTTCCTATATAAGGAAACCAGTTGATTGCATCAAAGTCCCAACAAGCAGCATTCACTCCTGGAGAAGCGCAGTGCTACAGGGGGAGTCGTCTGCATTGTCCATGGCTTTGCAACAATCCCTCATACTGAGCAAGCATGAAGCGTCAGTGGAAAGAAAAACCACCCATTAGCAGGAAGGAAAAACCTCCAGCAGAACCAGGCTCAGTATGAACGGTCATCTGCCTCGACCGACTGGGGGTTACAGAAGACAGAGCAGAGACACAACAAGACAGACAAAAAAGCACAGAAGCACACATTGATCCAGTGATCTGTTCTACATTAGATGGTAATAGTGGTGATCTGTCTTCCCTGGATGATGTCACAGTTAACAGAACGTCAGACTAGGTGTACCTACTATGAAGAAAAAAGAGAGAGAACAAAAAGTTACAAGCTGAAATGACAACAGTCATTTCAATGTAATGCAATGCAAAACTGGAGAACAGTAGACTGGAGAACAGTAGAAATCAGTAGAGTGAGAGAAATAGACCCCGATGTCCTCCAGCAGCTTAAGCCTATAGCAGCATAACTACAGATGTAGCTCAGGGTAACATGAGCCACTCTAACTATAAGCTTAAATTCTATTCTTGATATAACAGGAAGCCAATGAAGGGAAGCTAAAATTGGAGAAATATGATCCCTCTTGTTGATTTTCATCAGAACTCTTGCTGCAGCATTTTGGATCAGCTGAAGACTTCGAACTGCATTTTGTGGACTTCCTGATAGTAAAGAATTACAATAGTCCAGCCTTGAAGTAACAAATGCATGGACTAGTTTTTCAGCATCACCCCTGGACAGAATGTTTCTAATTTTGGCGATATTCCTGAGGTGAAAAAAAGGAAACTCTGGAAACCTGTTTAATATGGGATTTAAATGACATGTCTTGGTCGAAGACAACACCAAGATTTTTAACTTTATTTCCAGAGGCCAGAATGGATAATACAGGTAAGAGTTGGTAAGAGTCTTTCAGGGAGAAATTAAAAAGAACCACACAAGGCAGTATTATCAGTCCTTTATTATTTTCAGTTATGATAAATGATGCACTTAAAGAAATAGAAAATGAATTGGGTTGTTCATTGTTTGCTGATGACGGAGCTATTTGGAAACGTAGAAGGAATGTTAAATATATTGTAGGCTCTTCCTGGCTCTTATTCAAGAGCCAGGAAGTGAGCGGCTTGCTCCTTTATTATCTTCTTACACATTTAGTCAGCATTTCTGACTGCTTTGAATCCAGTGTAAAACTAGAAAAGAAAGATACAAAAAAAATGGCTTAATAAACAGCCATGTAAATATCAGTATTAACGTATCAAAGTATCAGCTGCTTAATATTAACTCAACAGGTATTTTCACAGCCGGCTAGAAAAGTGGCAAATTAGCAAGTAAACACACACACTCTGCTGTCACACAGACCACGACATTTTACCGTTGCTTTTATACACAAAATAACCATAAAAGATATTAACATATCTTATCGAATCTGTAAACAATGAGCAACACTTACAACCATTGCTTTCGGAGATTAACTGCATTGTTGCTGCCCTGAGACGATGCACAAATGCTCTCTTCCTCTTGTTTGCGTCTTTACTTCCTACTTCCGGTTTGGAAGATTTTCAACATAAAAGCACCGCAAATTCATTTAAAACAGAGAACGGTATATTAACAATTCAAAGTAGTTTTTAAATGTCTTTTAAACATATTAAACATATTCAGGACAGAACAAAGATCTAGAGAGAGTAAAGCAATTTAAATTCTTAGGAGTATGGTTTGATAAAAAAAAACTATCCTGGAAAGTGCACATAGATAAGGTTATTGAAAAATGTAAAAGGATACTTAATATATTGAGATGTTTAGTTGGGTGTGAATGTTAGAGAAAGGGTTCATAATGAAGTTGGACAATTATTCAGAAAGCTACAGAATTAGGATTAAATCATTTAAATATTAGTCCAACAGTACCATTATCAATAACACCACCATGGATTTTACCTGAAACAATAGTAGATTTAACAATATTGGAAAAGAAAAATAAAGATAAAATGTATATGTGTAATTCTATAATAGTGGAGGAATATATAGAACAGTTTTATAATAATGTAAAAATGTATACGGATGTATCAAAAAAGCAATTACGACAAACTGGAGTAGGTGTAATAATTCCAGAGTTTAAACTGCATATAGGGAAGAAATTAAATGAAGGAATATCTGTTTATACGGCAGAAATTATTGCATTATTAGTTGCTGTAGAATGGATTGAGGAAGTGAGACCATTAAGAGCTGTCATATGTTCAGATTCAAGTTCATCATTGATCAGTTTAAAAACAAATCATTCAGAAAGCCGTCCAGATATCTTATTAGTAATTCAACAAATATTATATCATATTCAGATGATGGGGTTATCCGCTGTGTTTCTTTGGGTTCCTGCACATATAGGAGTGAAAGGTAATTAAATGGCTGATAAGAAAGCTAAAGAGTCGATAAATAAAAGTAAGAGTGATTAAGAATAGACATGGGTAAATCAGAGGTTCAAAGTATTATGCTGCCATCTTGTGGTCAAAAATAATACCTGTTTTTATGACAAAATGACATCTTTGATGAAAATTAATTGACTTTCTTTAGGGTTTACACAATTGGTCCAAGAGACTTTTTTGTAGGGACTGAGAAGTTACATCTGCTTACCGAGTTTCATAATTCTCAGACAAAGCATGGCTTGGGGCTTACTGATTTAATGCGTTTTTAATGGTTTTCCACAAACCTGATTTTTGCAATGCGACAGCTCAGGCAAATATGCATATTTCATAAAACCTTTGATAACTTTTAACCCTCAAGGTCTCATCTCCATGCTGAAAAAATTTGAAAGTGATAACTTAAAATGCCTAGGACTAGTTCGTTAAAGTTTGAGGCAAAAACCGTCAATATTTTACCCTTTGACCCAAAATGGCAGGCTTCCTGTGGGTTTTAGAGCATACCCACAATAGACTTTTTTTCATAACTTTAAAAAAGCTACCTAGGTAAAAAATTTCAGCTTTCTACGTGTTACGGTTTGGCCCAACTCACTCTAGTTGGCGCTGTTGAGCGGGTTTGCCACGCCCGCTTTCAATTACACTAAAATCATGCGATTTCTCACCGGGGACAATTTTGGGCAAAGTTTGGTGAGTTTTCATGCATGTTTAGGCCTCCAAAAAGCCGTTTCAAAAGTCCCAAGAATAAATAATAATAATAATTAAAGCCGCAAGCGGCGTCGATCGGCCCTCGCAGCCAAGCGCCGCTCCGGCCTATTGGCCACCGCGGGGGTTCGCGCACCGCCGGCCGCCAGCCACCGCAGAAACTGTCACGCATTTTTCCCGCCCGTCCGCCGGAAGATTCCCACGAACGCATTCGGCAGCGCTCCCCCACGACTCACAACAAATCTGGTGTAGATCGGTCGATGCAGCGAGGATATACAGCCGTTGAATATTGATATTGCATTTGGCCACTGGGCCGGACAAAATCGTTCGGTGGGCCGGATCTGGCCCGTGGGCCATACGTTTTGACACCCCTGGTTTAAACATTAGTATACCAATTTAATCAAAGGTATCTTACTACCTGTTAATCCAGCTTCATGTGAAAAGTTAACAAAACCTTTTTAGTTATTTAAAGTTAATTGTTATTTCATGTGTTTAAGGGTTTTGTTTCTTGCATTAAGACAGCTTTTATGAAAGTTTGACAGTTAAATTGGTGGATACACACCCAAAAGTAATAATGTAAAAGTAACACTTTAGCAATATTCCACATGTGTATGTTGTGTACCAACTTTTGTAATTCTATCTTAAAGCATGGCTTGGGGCTGATCATTTAAAATATTCTAGGGGGCGCTATAGAAAAATTAGGTCACGCCAACCAAAGTTTGTTATGGATTCCTGTCGGGGGTGGAAAAGGATGCATCCAAGGGAGTTTTAAGCAGCTCGACCAAAAAATGTGGAATTCAGAGCCAAACGTATGGCAGCGGCGTTTGAGGTGACTTCACCACGCCACCACACCGCCCTGCTCCATCGAATCCACTTGGGGCTGGAATCCAAAACACCAACATGTCTTCTGTCTCTGGATACATTTTCATGTTGATTAGCTCAGAGGGGTAACATAGCGACCGTTTACAGCAAAACATGACATTTCCTGTTGTCAGGGGGCGTGGCCTAAGTGATGTCATCATTTGACCATTGGATATGATAGAAGACCTGATGATGATCAATCACAGATAGTTTGGTGCCTCTGTGTGTTTCTGTGTAGGAGATATAACTGTTTTATTTTTTGTGGCGAGTAGGTGAACTTTGACCCCTGCTAACGCCCCTTCAACAAGCTCAAAAACTCACTGTTTTGATAACTTTTAATTGGCCATTCCTTATGATCAGACTGACCGAGTTTCAAGCCGCTCGCTCGAAATCCCTAGGAGGAGTTCGATCAAATACCAATGCCGTAAACGTCAAAAATGGGGTCAAAATCAGACCTTCAATCTAAAATGGCCAACTTCCTGTGATATTTGCACTATGACATTAATTGTAAATTCTGAGCGTCTTGGTGAGCTCTACTACTGTACCAAATCTCATGTCTCTACGATGAAGTAAGTGAATAGCAAAGGGTCCTTTGAGAATTGCGAGGTGGCGCCGTTGAGGCATTAGGTCACGCCCACCAAAGTTTGTTATGGATTCCTGTCGGGGGCTAGATAAGGATGCATCCAAGTGAGTTTTAAGCAGCTCGGCCCAAAAATGTGGAATTCAGAGCCAAACGTATGGCAGCGGCGTTTGAGGTGACTTCACCACGCCGCCACGCCCCCCTGCTCCATCGAATCCACTTGGGGCTGGAATCCACAACACACCAACATGTCTTCTGTCTCTGGACACAGTTTCATGTTGATTAGCTCAGAGGGGTAACATAGCGACCGTTTACAGCAAAACATGACACTTCCTGTTGTCAGGGGGCGTGGCCTAAGTGATGTCATCATTTGACCATTGGATATTAAAGAAGACCCAATGATGATCAATCACAGAAAGTTTGGTGCCTCTGTGTGTTTCTGTGTAGGAGATATAACAGTTTTTTTTTTTGTGGCGAGTAGGTGAACTTTGACCCCTGCTAACGCCCCTTCGACATGCTCAAAAACTCACCGTTTTGATAACTTTTAATTGGCCATGCATTATGATCAGACTGACCGAGTTTCAAGCCGCTCGCTCAAAATCTCTAGGAGGAGTTCGATCAAATACCAATGCTGTAAACGTCAAAAATGGGGTCAAAATCAGACCTTCAATCTAAAATGGCCGACTTCCTGTGATATTTGCACTATGACATTAATTATAAATTCTGAACGTCTTGGTGAGCTCTACAACTGTACCAAATTTCACGTCTCTACGATGAAGTAAGTGAATAGCAAAGGGTCCTTTGAAAATTGCTAGGTGGCGCCGTTGAGGCATTTTCCGTTAGATTTTTGTGATGACCTTAAAATATAAAATTTTTAAACAGTCTTCATGCATCTGCCAAGTTTGGTGAGTTTTTGAATATGATAAAGCCCCCAAAAAGGCCCCTCTTTAGGGGGGCAGAATAAAAATAATAATAAGAAGAAACAACACAGAAACAATAGGCCTTCGCAGCGCTTCGCTGCTCGGGCCTAATTAAAGCCGCAAGCGGCGATGAGCGGCCCTCGCAGCCAAGCACCGCTGGGGTACGCGCACCTCCTGCCGCCAGCCACCGCAGAAGCTGTCACGCAATTTCCCTGCCCGTCCACCGGGCGATTCACACGAACCCGTTTGGCAGCGCTCCCCCACAACTCACAAAAAATCAGGTGCAGATCGGTCGATGCAGCGAGGAGATACAGCCGTTGAATAATGATAATGCATTTGGCCACCGGGCCGGACTAAATCGTTCGGCGAGCCGTACGTTTGACACCCCTGGTTCAAACATTAGTTTACTGGTTGAAATGCAGTTCCAAGTCTTCAGCTGAAAGGTTGTAAACAGAAAAGTTGTTGCACACAAATAAAACTTGTTTTGCACACAAAAATATATGTTTCACACAAAAAAAATTTGTTTTGCAAACTGCCAACCTTGCGCTCAAAATATCATTTATAAGTTTTCCTCCAGTACAAAATGGTCTCTGCTCGACTACAAAACAATCCCACCCACGCTGCAGTAAATTTATGCCAAAAGTCACGTGATGCATTAAGAGTTGTTGTTGGTCAGACTTCCCGACAGGAGAGGTTAAACCATGTTGATGGAGATGAGCAGACAGGACGCTCTCGGGTAGGAGACTGAGTGACAGGCTGGTTGGAAACAGGTGCGTGCGTTGCTTCGTCAGAGAAATCTATCTGAAGGAAGAAGGAAAAGGTTGGCGGTAGGCATAAGCAAGTTTGTGACTGGATCAGGATGGCGGCTCAGGTTGTAGAGGATGAGGAAGAACTACATAGTGATATGGATACGGATAGTTGAACGCCAGTTGCTAGTTACCGGGGAAGTGGAAAATTCAAAAGAAGTGAAGCAGGCAGAGGTTCTGGGAATTCAGGAGACAAAAGAAATCTTGAAGACGACAGTACAGATGATGGAAGCAAGGGTGTGCATAAAAAGATTCAATTCCATTCAATTTTATTTACGTCAGACCAGGTGTACCTACTATGAAGAAAAAAGAGAGAGAGCAAAAAGTTAAAAGCTGAAATGTCAACAGTCATTTCAATGTAATGGAATGAAAAACTGGAGAACAGTAGACTGGAGAACAGTAGAAATCAGTAGAGTGATAAAAATATACCCTGATGTCCTCCAGTAGCCTAAGCCTATAGCAGCACAACTATAGATGTAGCTCAGGGTAACATGAGCCACTCTAACTATCAGGTTTGTCAAAAAGGAAAGTTTTAAGATTAGTCTTAAAAGTAGACAAGGTGTCTGCCTCACGGACCAAAACTGGGAGTTGGTTCCACAGGAGAGGAGCCTGATAGCTAAAGGATTTGCCTCCCATTCTACTTTTAGAGACTCTAGGAACCACCAGCAGACCTGCAGTCTGAGAGCGAAGTGCTCTGTTAGGAACATACGGGGTAATCAGAGCTCTGATATATGATGGAGCTTGATTATTAAGGGCTTTATACGTTAGAAGAAGAATTTTAAATTATATTCTTGATTTAACAGGAAGCCAATGAAGGGAAGCTAAAATTGGAGAAATATGATCCCTCTTGTTGATTTTCATCAGAACTCTTGCTGCAGCATTTTGGATCAGCTGAAGACTCTGAAAAGATCATGAAAGAGGAGGTGAAGATAACATTAAAATTCAAAAAGGAAGATGAAAATATTGCTCTGAGCCCAAAAATAGTTTCTAAGGAAACAAAAAAGAAAATAGGGGAAGTTGAAATGGCTAAAACGCTGACAGATGGAAGCTTGCTAAATGTTTGTAAATTGGAAGAACAAAAAAGGAAAGCAATGAGTGTTGAGAGTATTGGAAATAAAAGAGTGGAAAGTAAAAGAGTGTTGGGAGAAAAGAAAGGATCCCGAGGAGTTATTTATGGAATTCCAGTTAATGAAGATCTAGAGAAATTAAAACATAAAATCATGTTAAAGTCAAGGATATAAAGAGATTGCAGAAAACAGTTAATAATGAGCGAGTTGACAGCTTATCTGTGCTTCTGGAATTTTCTACTCCAGAAGTTCCAGATAGAGTCAAAGTGGGTTTCTTGTGTTATTCAGTTAGGCCTTATGTTCCACCTCCACTTCGGTGTTTCAAGTGTCAGAGGTATGGTCACATTTGCTGCAGTGTGCAGGGGCAAACAGAGCTGTTTAAAATGTGGAGGGGACCACAAAATACAAGAATGTGGTGAAAATGTTCAGGATAAATGCTGTAATTGTGGTGGGGAACATAGGGCAACATATGGAGGGTGTGAAAGATTATGTAACTGGTAATTTAGTAGAGCAGATTGGGAGAAATATAAGGAAATAAGTGAAGATAAAATTAAGGAAATTGACATGAATCTTGGTATTGATTCATTAAACAAAATCTTTTGTAGTTCAATCATAGAAGCTGTTCAACAGTCAGTTCCAAAGAAAGGAGGGATACATAAAAAGAAGATAATTCCATGGTGGACAATAGAATGTGACCAGGCTATTAAATCCCGAAATAAAGCTTTTAAAATTCTATAAGGAAATCAGAATTTTCAAAATTTAATTGAATACAAGAAGATGCAAGCTATAGTAAAAAGAGTTATAAGAAATACAAAAAGAGAATATTGGAGAAATTATTGTAATTCATTAGGAAGAGAAACAGATATAGGGAAAGTATGGAAAATGATTAAACGAATGAATGGTATTAAAAGGGATTATAGTTATCCAGTTTTAGTTAGTGATAGAACAACGGCAGGTATTAATGAAGAAAAAGCAACAATGTTGTCACAAACATTTGTACAAATACATAGTTCCAATAATATTAGTGAAGAGTAGAAAACGGATAGAGCTATAACTTTATTGGAAAAAGGACATATGATAAACAGAGAAGAAGGAAATAGTATTATTAAAATCGATTTTTCTATAGCGGAGTTAAGACGAGCCATGAGGAAAGTTAAGATGTCAACCCCAGGGAGTGATCAAATATGGTATATAATGATAAATAAGCTAAGTGAATACTCAAAATTAATATTATTAGATATTTATAATAGAAAATGGGAAATGACCTAGAAGTTGGAAAGAGGCTATTGTGGTTCCAATTCCAAAAACGGGTAAAGATAGCTCAAAACCAGAAAATTATAGACCTATTGCTTTAACATCATGTTTAAGTAAAATTATGGAGAAAATGGTAATTGAAAGATTAATTTATTTTGTTGAATCAAAAGGGTACTTATCAAATTATCAAAGCGGTTTCAGAAGAGGAAGGAATACTATGGATCCAATTGTGTGTTTACAACATGAGGTACTAACAGCAAAAGTTAATAAAGAAAGTGTTTTGGCAGTGTTCTTAGATATAGAAAAGGCTTATGATATGATGTGGAAAGAGGGATTATTGATCAAATTGAGGAAAATGTGAATTTGTGGAAGAATTTATCATTGGGTAGAGAACTTTTTAACAATTCAATTCAATTCAATTTTATTTATATAACGCCAATTCATAAACATGTCATCTTGAGGCACTTTACAAAGTCAAAATCAATCATATTATACAGATTGGTCAAAAATTTCCTATATAAGGAAACCAGTTGATTGCATCAAAGTCCCAACAAGCAGCATTCACTCCTGGAGAAGCGCAGTGCTACAGGGGGAGTCGTCTGCATTGTCCATGGCTTTGCAACAATCCCTCATACTGAGCAAGCATGAAGCGTCAGTGGAAAGAAAAACCACCCATTAGCAGGAAGGAAAAACCTCCAGCAGAACCAGGCTCAGTATGAACGGTCATCTGCCTCGACCGACTGGGGGTTACAGAAGACAGAGCAGAGACACAACAAGACAGACAAAAAAGCACAGAAGCACACATTGATCCAGTGATCTGTTCTACATTAGATGGTAATAGTGGTGATCTGTCTTCCCTGGATGATGTCACAGTTAACAGAACGTCAGACTAGGTGTACCTACTATGAAGAAAAAAGAGAGAGAACAAAAAGTTACAAGCTGAAATGACAACAGTCATTTCAATGTAATGCAATGCAAAACTGGAGAACAGTAGAAATAAGTAGAGTGAGAGAAATAGGCCCTGATGTCCTCCAGCAGCCTAAGCCTATAGCAGCATAACTACAGATGTAGCTCAGGGTAACGTGAGCCACTCTAACTATAAGCTTAAATTCTATTCTTGATTTAACAGGAAGCCAATGAAGGGAAGCTAAAATTGGAGAAATATGATCCCTCTTGTTGATTTTCATCAGAACTCTTGCTGCAGCATTTTGGATCAGCTGAAGACTTCGAACTGCATTTTGTGGACTTCCTGATAGTAAAGAATTACAATAGTCCAGCCTTGAAGTAACAAATGCATGGACTAGTTTTTCAGCATCACCCCTGGACAGAATGTTTCTAATTTTGGCGATATTCCTGAGGTGAAAAAAAGGAAATTCTGGAAACCTGTTTAATATGGGATTTAAATGACATGTCTTGGTCGAAGACAACACCAAGATTTTTAACTTTATTTCCAGAGGCCAGAATGGATAATACAGGTAAGAGTTGGTAAGAGTCTTTCAGGGAGAAATTAAAAAGAACCACACAAGGCAGTATTATCAGTCCTTTATTATTTTCAGTTATGATAAATGATGCACTTAAAGAAATAGAAAATGAATTGGGTTGTTCATTGTTTGCTGATGACGGAGCTATTTGGAAACGTAGAAGGAATGTTAAATTTATTGTAGGGAAAGTCCAAAAAGCAATTCATAAGATTGAACAATGGTCTTACAAATGGAGTTTTAAATTTTCGGTAGATAAAACAAAAGTATTGCTTTTTACTCAGAAAAGAAATCAAGAAGTACAACTGAAGTTATATAATCAAGATTGTACTGTTCTCTCTATGTGTTTTGCTCTTGCGTGAACACAGATAAACAGCCAGCCAAACTCCTTATTCAAGAGCCAGGAAGTGAGAGGCTTGCTCCTTTATTATCTTCTTACACATTTAGTCAGCATTTCTGACTGCTTTGAATCCAGTGTAAAACTAGAAAAGAAAGATACAAAAAAATGGCTTAATAAACAGCCATGTAAATATCAGTATTAACGTATCAAAGTATCAGCTGCTTAATATTAACTCAACAGGTATTTTCACAGCCGGCTAGAAAAGCGGCAAATTAGCAAGTAAACACACACACACTCTGCTGTCACACAGACCACGACATTTTACCGTTGCTTTTATACACAAAATAACCATAAAAGATATTAACATATCTTATCGAATCTGTAAACAATGAGCAACACTTACAACCATTGCTTTCGGAGAGATTAACTGCATTGTTGCTGCCCTGAGACGATGCACACACGCTCTCTTCCTCTTGTTTGCGTCTTTACTTCCTACTTCCGGTTCGGAAGATTTTCAACATAAAAGCACCGCAAATTCATTTAAAACAGAGAACGGTATATTAACATTTCAAAGTAGTTTTTAAATGTCTTTTAAACATATTAAACATATTCAGGGCAGAACAAAGATCTAGAGAGAGTAAAGCAATTTAAATTCTTAGGAGTATGGTTTGATGAAAAACTATCCTGGAAAGTGCACATAGATAAGGTTATTGAAAAATGTAAAAGGATACTTAATATATTGAGATGTTTAGTTGGGTATGAATGTTACATTCCTGCAGTGAAAAAGAAAGGGTTCATAATAAGGTTGGACAATTATTCAGAAAGCTACAGAATTAGGATTAAATCATTTAAATATTAGTCCAACGGTACCATTATCAATAACACCACCATGGATTTTACCTGAAACAATAGTAGATTTAACAATATTGGAAAAGAAAAATAAAGATAAAATGTATATGTGTAATTCTATAATAGTGGAGGAATATATAGAACAGTTTTATAATTATGTAAAAATGTATACGGATGCATCAAAAAAGCAATTACGACAAACTGGAGTAGGTGTAATAATTCCAGAGTTTAAACTGCATATAGGGAAGAAATTAAATGAAGGAATATCTGTTTATACGGCAGAAATGATTGCATTATTAGTTGCTGTAGAATGGATTGAGGAAGTGAGACCATTAAGAGCTGTCATATGTTCAGATTCAAGTTAATCATTGATCAGTTTAAAAACAAATCATTCAGAAAGCCGTCCAGATATCTTATTAGTAATTCAACAAATATTATATCATATTCAGATGATGGGGTTATCAGCTGTGTTTCTTTGGGTTCCTGCACATATAGGAGTGAAAGGTAATTAAATGGCTGATAAGAAAGTAAATAAAAGTAAGAGTGATTAAGAATAGACATGGGTAAATCAGAGGTTCAAAGTATTATGCTGCCATCTTGTGGTCAAAAATAATACCCGTTTTTATGACAAAATGACATCTTTGATGAAAATTAATTGACTTTCTTTAGGGTTTACACAATTGGTCCAAGAGACTTTTTTGTAGGGACTGAGAAGTTACATCTGCTTACCGAGTTTCATAATTCTCAGACAAAGCATGGCTTGGGGCTTACTGATTTAATGCGTTTTTAATGGTTTTCCACAAACCTGATTTTTGCAATGCGACAGCTCAGGCAAATATGCATATTTCATAAAACCTTTGATAACTTTTAACCCTCAAGGTCTCATCTCCACGCTGAAAAAATTTGTAAGTGATAACTTAAAATGCCTAGGACTAGTTCGTTAAAGTTCGAGGCAAAAACCGTCAATATTTTACCCTTTGACCCAAAATGGCAGGCTTCCTGTGGGTTTTAGAGCATACCCACAATAGACTTTTTTTCATAACTTTAAAAAAGCTACCTAGGTAAAAAATTTCAGCTTTCTACGTGTTACGGTTTGGCCCAACTCACTCTAGTTGGCGCTGTTGAGCGGGTTTGCCACGCCCGCTTTCAATTACACTAAAATCATGCGATTTCTCACGGGGGACAATTTTGGGCAAAGTTTGGTGAGTTTTCATGCATGTTTAGGCCTCCAAAAAGCCGTTTCAAAAGTCCCAAGAATGAATAATAATAATAATTAAAGCCGCAAGCGGCGATGAGCGGCCCTCGCAGCCAAGCACCGCTGGGGTACGTGCACCGCCTGCCGCCAGCCACCGCAGAAGCTGTCACGCAATTTCCCTGCCCGTCCACCGGGCAATTCACACGAACCCGTTTGGCAGCGCTCCCCCACAACTCACAAAAAATCAGGTGCAGATCGGTCGATGCAGCGAGGAGATACAGCCGTTGAATAATGATAATGCATTTGGCCACCGGGCCGGACTAAATCGTTCAGCGAGCCTACCGTTTGACACCCCTGGTTCAAACATTAGTTTACTGGTTGAAATGCAGTTCAAAGTCTTCAGCTGAAAAGTTGTACACAAAAAAGGTGTTGCACACAAATAAAACTTGTTTTGCACACAAAAATATATGTTTCACACAAAAAAAATTAGTTTTGCAAACTGCCAACCTTGCGCTCAAAATATCATTTATAAGTTTTCCTCCAGTACAAAATGGTCTCTGCTCGACTACAAAACAATCCCACCCACGCTGCAGTAAATTTATGCCAAAAGTCACGTGATGCATTAAGAGTTGTTGTTGTTCAGACTTCCCGACAGGAGAGGTTAAACCATGTTGATGGAGATGAGCAGACAGGACGCTCTCGGGTAGGAGACTGAGTGACAGGCTGGTTGGAAACAGGTGCGTGCGTTGCTTCGTCAGAGAAATCTATCTGAAGGAAGAAGGAAAAGGTTGGCGGTAGGCATAAGCAAGTTTGTGACTGGATCAGGATGGCGGCTCAGGTTGTAGAGGATGAGGAAGAACTACATAGTGATATGGATACGGATAGTTGAACGCCAGTTGCTAGTTACCGGGGAAGTGGAAAATTCAAAAGTAGTGAAGCAGGCAGAGGTTCTGGGAATTCAGGAGACAAAGGAAATCTTGAAGACGACAGTACAGATGATGGAAGCAAGGGTGTGCATAAAAAGATTCAATTCAATTCAATTTTATTTACGTCAGACCAGGTGTACCTACTATGAAGAAAAAAGAGAGAGAGCAAAAAGTTAAAAGCTGAAATGTCAACAGTCATTTCAATGTAATGGAATGAAAAACTGGAGAACAGTAGACTGTAGAACCGTAGAAATCAGTAGAGTGATAAAAATATACCCTGATGTCCTCCAGTAGCCTAAGCCTATAGCAGCACAACTATAGATGTAGCTCAGGGTAACATGAGCCACTCTAACTATCAGCTTTGTCAAAAAGGAAAGTTTTAAGATTAGTCTTAAAAGTAGACAAGGTGTCTGCCTCACGGACCAAAACTGGGAGTTGGTTCCACAGGAGAGGAGCCTGATAGCTAAAGGATCTGCCTCCCATTCTTTTAGAGACTCTAGGAACCACCAGCAGACCTGCAGTCTGAGAGCAAAGTGCTCTGTTAGGAACATACGGGGTAATCAGAGAATGGGAAATGACCTAGAAGTTGGAAAGAGGCTATTGTGGTTCCAATTCCAAAAACGGGTAAAGATAGCTCAAAACCAGAAAATTATAGACCTATTGCTTTAACATCATGTTTAAGTAAAATTATGGAGAAAATGGTAATTGAAAGATTAATTTATTTTGTTGAATCAAAAGGGTACTTATCAAATTATCAAAGCGGTTTCAGAAGAGGAAGGAATACTATGGATCCAATTGTGTGTTTACAACATGAGGTACTAACAGCAAAAGTTAATAAAGAAAGTGTTTTGGCAGTGTTCTTAGATATAGAAAAGGCTTATGATATGATGTGGAAAGAGGGATTATTGATCAAATTGAGGAAAATGTGAATTTGTGGAAGAATTTATCATTGGGTAGAGAACTTTTTAACAATTCAATTCAATTCAATTTTATTTATATAACGCCAATTCATAAACATGTCATCTCGAGGCACTTTACAAAGTCAAAATCAATCATATTATACAGATTGGTCAAAAATTTCCTATATAAGGAAACCAGTTGATTGCATCAAAGTCCCAACAAGCAGCATTCACTCCTGGAGAAGCGTAGAGCCACAGGGAGAGTCGTCTGCATTGTACATGGCTTTGCAGCAATCCCTCATACTGAGCAAGCATGAAGCGTCAGTGGAAAGAAAAACCACCCATTAGCAGGAAGGAAAAACCTCCAGCAGAACCAGAACCAGGCTCAGTATGAACGGTCATCTGCCTCGACCGACTGGGGGTTACAGAAGACAGAGCAGAGACACAACAAGACAGACAAAAAAAGCACAGAAGCACACATTCAGTGTTGGGCAAGCTACTTGTCCAGTGTAGTGAGCTAAGCTATCAGTTACTCAACAATAAATTAAGCTTCACTACATAAAAGCTACCACCTATAGAAATATAGCAAGCTAAGTTACACAAATGTGTTAAAAGTAGCTTAACTACATTAGAAGCTACTTAACGTTGTACCAACCTAATGTCAGATCAATTCAAAATGAGTCTGATACACTGGTTAAAACATTTATTAAAGATCAGCCAATGACCTAACACAGTGTAGACAGTGCTTTATGAGCAGCATAATAAAATACAAACTGAAGTAATTACTGCTAGAAATAAAACAAAAAGGTTATTGGCCTAGTACGTGCGGTGGCGTTAATAACGTTTGGTGGCGTTTTTTGCATATTATATTATCAGAAGGTTGTCTTTTATGTGCTCAGCCACATGATTTAAAGGTGTTTTACCCAATAAGAACACTGCAGCACCAGACACAACCAGGAGGTCCCTGATCGTTGGGGAAAGGCAGAAAGAAGATGCACCATAAGCTTTTTCATATTTCTTTTGTCATTTTAAACATGAAACTACCAAAGCACAAGCCAAGTAGTAGAACTAAATGTTGAAAAGAAATTAAAAGCTAAATAAAATAAACCAGGTCACTTAATAAAGCTGCATTTTCTGTATGCTTTGTATTTATATTCACATGATAATATTTTCAGAATTAATAATAACATTTCTGTTAAAGATTTCATTTATCTTCTGCACCAAGGGCATAAGTAGGGAGAACAAGCAGAGTGAGTTTTGTGTAATATCAGACTTTATTATTGAACTAAGCAGGATTTAGACAGGATCAGAAAGGAAGGTGCATCTTCTTTCTGCCTTTCCCCAACGATCAGGGACCTCCTGGTTGTGTCTGGTGGTGCAGTGTTCTTATTGGGTAAAATACCTTTAAATCTAGTGGCTGAGCACATAAAAGACAACCTCCTGATAATATAATATGCAAAAAACGCCACCAAACGTTATTAACGCCACCGCACGTATTTTACGCGAGCGCGCGTTTTTTACGTCACCGCGCGTTCTGGCTGGAAACGCGCGGTGACTAAAAAACGCGCGGTCGCGTAAAATACGGGTTGGAACTGCACGTTATTGTAAGGGCGAGTATTTGCCTAATCGGCTTGCCATAAGTTCCACTGCCGTATGCATGCGCATGTTTCGATAGATACAGACAGGAGAGGCAAAGTAGAAGCTCGCGCATGAACATGTCCAACCAACAACTCTGATTGATTGTTCACTCTGAATGTTGTTTCAAAATAGCAAACCTGGTTTCATTTCTTAGTTATGTCCTGGATTTTGTAGCGTTTGCGGACGCTACGTCGCTACTTGATCAAAAAAATAACGTCACTACAGGAAAGTTACTTGATTCATAAAGCAGCGACGCTACGGTCAAGCTACTGGAAAATGTAGTTTAACTAATAGCTTCGCTACATGTAGCGGCGCTACTGCCCATCACTGCACACATTGATCCAGTGATCTGTTATACATTAGATGGTAATAGTGGTGATCTGTCTTCCCTGGATGATGTCACAGTTAACAGAACGTCAGACTAGGTGTACCTACTATGAAGAAAAAAGAGAGAGAACAAAAAGTTACAAGCTGAAATGACAACAGTCATTTCAATGTAATGCAATGCAAAACTGGAGAACAGTAGACTGGAGAACAGTAGAAATCAGTAGAGTGAGAGAAATAGGCCCCGATGTCCTCCAGCAGCCTAAGCCTATAGCAGCATAACTACAGATGTAGCTCAGGGTAACATGAGCCACTCTAACTATAAGCTTAAATTCTATTCTTGATATAACAGGAAGCCAATGAAGGGAAGCTAAAATTGGAGAAATATGATCCCTCTTGTTGATTTTCATCAGAACTCTTGCTGCAGCATTTTGGATCAGCTGAAGACTTCGAACTGCATTTTGTGGACTTCCTGATAGTAAAGAATTACAATAGTCCAGCCTTGAAGTAACAAATGCATGGACTAGTTTTTCAGCATCACCCCTGGACAGAATGTTTCTAATTTTGGCGATATTCCTGAGGTGAAAAAAAGGAAACTCTGGAAACCTGTTTAATATGGGATTTAAATGACATGTCTTGGTCGAAGACAACACCAAGATTTTTAACTTTATTTCCAGAGGCCAGAATGGATAATACAGGTAAGAGTTGGTAAGAGTCTTTCAGGGAGAAATTAAAAAGAACCACACAAGGCAGTATTATCAGTCCTTTATTATTTTCAGTTATGATAAATGATGCACTTAAAGAAATAGAAAATGAATTGGGTTGTTCATTGTTTGCTGATGACGGAGCTATTTGGAAACGTAGAAGGAATGTTAAATATATTGTAGGCTCTTCCTGGCTCTTATTCAAGAGCCAGGAAGTGAGCGGCTTGCTCCTTTATTATCTTCTTACACATTTAGTCAGCATTTCTGACTGCTTTGAATCCAGTGTAAAACTAGAAAAGAAAGATACAAAAAAATGGCTTAATAAACAGCCATGTAAATATCAGTATTAACGTATCAAAGTATCAGCTGCTTAATATTAACTCAACAGGTATTTTCACAGCCGGCTAGAAAAGTGGCAAATTAGCAAGTAAACACACACACTCTGCTGTCACACAGACCACGACATTTTACCGTTGCTTTTATACACAAAATAACCATAAAAGATATTAACATATCTTATCGAATCTGTAAACAATGAGCAACACTTACAACCATTGCTTTCGGAGATTAACTGCATTGTTGCTGCCCTGAGACGATGCACAAATGCTCTCTTCCTCTTGTTTGCGTCTTTACTTCCTACTTCCGGTTTGGAAGATTTTCAACATAAAAGCACCGCAAATTCATTTAAAACAGAGAACGGTATATTAACAATTCAAAGTAGTTTTTAAATGTCTTTTAAACATATTAAACATATTCAGGGCAGAACAAAGATCTAGAGAGAGTAAAGCAATTTAAATTCTTAGGAGTATGGTTTGATAAAAAAAAACTATCCTGGAAAGTGCACATAGATAAGGTTATTGAAAAATGTAAAAGGATACTTAATATATTGAGATGTTTAGTTGGGTGTGAATGTTAGAGAAAGGGTTCATAATGAAGTTGGACAATTATTCAGAAAGCTACAGAATTAGGATTAAATCATTTAAATATTAGTCCAACAGTACCATTATCAATAACACCACCATGGATTTTACCTGAAACAATAGTAGATTTAACAATATTGGAAAAGAAAAATAAAGATAAAATGTATATGTGTAATTCTATAATAGTGGAGGAATATATAGAACAGTTTTATAATAATGTAAAAATGTATACGGATGCATCAAAAAAGCAATTACGACAAACTGGAGTAGGTGTAATAATTCCAGAGTTTAAACTGCATATAGGGAAGAAATTAAATGAAGGAATATCTGTTTATACGGCAGAAATGATTGCATTATTAGTTGCTGTAGAATGGATTGAGGAAGTGAGACCATTAAGAGCTGTCATATGTTCAGATTCAAGTTAATCATTGATCAGTTTAAAAACAAATCATTCAGAAAGCCGTCCAGATATCTTATTAGTAATTCAACAAATATTATATCATATTCAGATGATGGGGTTATCAGCTGTGTTTCTTTGGGTTCCTGCACATATAGGAGTGAAAGGTAATTAAATGGCTGATAAGAAAGTAAATAAAAGTAAGAGTGATTAAGAATAGACATGGGTAAATCAGAGGTTCAAAGTATTATGCTGCCATCTTGTGGTCAAAAATAATACCCGTTTTTATGACAAAATGACATCTTTGATGAAAATTAATTGACTTTCTTTAGGGTTTACACAATTGGTCCAAGAGACTTTTTTGTAGGGACTGAGAAGTTACATCTGCTTACCGAGTTTCATAATTCTCAGACAAAGCATGGCTTGGGGCTTACTGATTTAATGCGTTTTTAATGGTTTTCCACAAACCTGATTTTTGCAATGCGACAGCTCAGGCAAATATGCATATTTCATAAAACCTTTGATAACTTTTAACCCTCAAGGTCTCATCTCCACGCTGAAAAAATTTGAAAGTGATAACTTAAAATGCCTAGGACTAGTTCGTTAAAGTTCAAGGCAAAAACCGTCAATATTTTACCCTTTGACCCAAAATGGCAGGCTTCCTGTGGGTTTTAGAGCATACCCACAATAGACTTTTTTTCATAACTTTAAAAAAGCTACCTAGGTAAAAAATTTCAGCTTTCTACGTGTTACGGTTTGGCCCAACTCACTCTAGTTGGCGCTGTTGAGCGGGTTTGCCACGCCCGCTTTCAATTACACTAAAATCATGCGATTTCTCACGGGGGACAATTTTGGGCAAAGTTTGGTGAGTTTTCATGCATGTTTAGGCCTCCAAAAAGCCGTTTCAAAAGTCCCAAGAATAAATAATAATAATAATAATTAAAGCCGCAAGCGGCGATGAGCGGCCCTCGCAGCCAAGCACCGCTGGGGTACGCGTACCGCCTCCCGTCAGCCACCACAGAAGCTGTCACGCATTTTCCCTGGCCGTCCACCGGGCGATTCACACGAACCCGTTTGGCAGCGCTCCCCCACAACTCACAAAAAATCAGGTGCAGATCGGTCGATGCAGCGAGGAGATACAGCCGTTGAATAATGATAATGCATTTGGCCACCGGGCCGGACTAAATCGTTTGGCGAGCTGTACGTTTGACACCCCTGGTTCGAACATTAGTTTACTGGTTGAAATGCAGTTCAAAGTCTTCAGCTGAAAGGTTGTACACAAAAAAGGTGTTGCACACAAATAAAACTTGTTTTGCACACAAAAATATATGTTTCACACAAAAAAAATTTGTTTTGCAAACTGTCTGCCAACCTTGCGCTCAAAATATCATTTATAAGATTTCCTCCAGTACAAAATGGTCTCTGCTCGACTACAAAACAATCCCACCCACGCTGCAGTAAATTTATGCCAAAAGTCACGTGATGCATTAAGAGTTGTTGTTGGTCAGACTTCCCGACAGGAGAGGTTAAACCATGTTGATGGAGATGAGCAGACAGGACGCTCTCGGGTAGGAGACTGAGTGACAGGCTGGTTGGAAACAGGTGCGTGCGTTGCTTCGTCAGAGAAATCTATCTGAAGGAAGAAGGAAAAGGTTGGCGGTAGGCATAAGCAAGTTTGTGACTGGATCAGGATGGCGGCTCAGGTTGTAGAGGATGAGGAAGAACTACATAGTGATATGGATACGGATAGTTGAACGCCAGTTGCTAGTTACCGGGGAAGTGGAAAATTCAAAAGTAGTGAAGCAGGCAGAGGTTCTGGGAATTCAGGAGACAAAGGAAATCTTGAAGACGACAGTACAGATGATGGAAGCAAGGGTGTGCATAAAAAGATTCAATTCAATTCAATTTTATTTACGTCAGACCAGGTGTACCTACTATGAAGAAAAAAGAGAGAGAGCAAAAAGTTAAAAGCTGAAATGTCAACAGTCATTTCAATGTAATGGAATGAAAAACTGGAGAACAGTAGACTGTAGAACCGTAGAAATCAGTAGAGTGATAAAAATATACCCTGATGTCCTCCAGTAGCCTAAGCCTATAGCAGCACAACTATAGATGTAGCTCAGGGTAACATGAGCCACTCTAACTATCAGCTTTGTCAAAAAGGAAAGTTTTAAGATTAGTCTTAAAAGTAGACAAGGTGTCTGCCTCACGGACCAAAACTGGGAGTTGGTTCCACAGGAGAGGAGCCTGATAGCTAAAGGATCTGCCTCCCATTCTACTTTTAGAGACTCTAGGAACCACCAGCAGACCTGCAGTCTGAGAGCAAAGTGCTCTGTTAGGAACATACGGGGTAATCAGAGAATGGGAAATGACCTAGAAGTTGGAAAGAGGCTATTGTGGTTCCAATTCCAAAAACGGGTAAAGATAGCTCAAAACCAGAAAATTATAGACCTATTGCTTTAACATCATGTTTAAGTAAAATTATGGAGAAAATGGTAATTGAAAGATTAATTTATTTTGTTGAATCAAAAGGGTACTTATCAAATTATCAAAGCAGTTTCAGAAGAGGAAGGAATACTATGGATCCAATTGTGTGTTTACAACATGAGGTACTAACAGCAAAAGTTAATAAAGAAAGTGTTTTGGCAGTGTTCTTAGATATAGAAAAGGCTTATGATATGATGTGGAAAGAGGGATTATTGATCAAATTGAGGAAAATGTGAATTTGTGGAAGAATTTATCATTGGGTAGAGAACTTTTTAACAATTCAATTCAATTTTATTTATATAACGCCAATTCATAAACATGTCATCTCGAGGCACTTTACAAAGTCAAAATCAATCATATTATACAGATTGGTCAAAAATTTCCTATATAAGGAAACCAGTTGATTGCATCAAAGTCCCAACAAGCAGCATTCACTCCTGGAGAAGCGCAGTGCTACAGGGGGAGTCGTCTGCATTGTCCATGGCTTTGCAACAATCCCTCATACTGAGCAAGCATGAAGCGTCAGTGGAAAGAAAAACCACCCATTAGCAGGAAGGAAAAACCTCCAGCAGAACCAGGCTCAGTATGAACGGTCATCTGCCTCGACCGACTGGGGGTTACAGAAGACAGAGCAGAGACACAACAAGACAGACAAAAAAGCACAGAAGCACACATTGATCCAGTGATCTGTTATACATTAGATTGTAATAGTGGTGATCTGTCTTCCCTGGATGATGTCACAGTTAACAGAACGTCAGACTAGGTGTACCTACTATGAAGAAAAAAGAGAGAGAACAAAAAGTTACAAGCTGAAATGACAACAGTCATTTCAATGTAATGCAATGCAAAACTGGAGAACAGTAGACTGGAGAACAGTAGAAATCAGTAGAGTGAGAGAAATAGGCCCCGATGTCCTCCAGCAGCCTAAGCCTATAGCAGCATAACTACAGATGTAGCTCAGGGTAACATGAGCCACTCTAACTATAAGCTTAAATTCTATTCTTGATATAACAGGAAGCCAATGAAGGGAAGCTAAAATTGGAGAAATATGATCCCTCTTGTTGATTTTCATCAGAACTCTTGCTGCAGCATTTTGGATCAGCTGAAGACTTCGAACTGCATTTTGTGGACTTCCTGATAGTAAAGAATTACAATAGTCCAGCCTTGAAGTAACAAATGCATGGACTAGTTTTTCAGCATCACCCCTGGACAGAATGTTTCTAATTTTGGCGATATTCCTGAGGTGAAAAAAAGGAAACTCTGGAAACCTGTTTAATATGGGATTTAAATGACATGTCTTGGTCAAAGACAACACCAAGATTTTTAACTTTATTTCCAGAGGCCAGAATGGATAATACAGGTAAGAGTTGGTAAGAGTCTTTCAGGGAGAAATTAAAAAGAACCACACAAGGCAGTATTATCAGTCCTTTATTATTTTCAGTTATGATAAATGATGCACTTAAAGAAATAGAAAATGAATTGGGTTGTTCATTGTTTGCTGATGACGGAGCTATTTGGAAACGTAGAAGGAATGTTAAATATATTGTAGGCTCTTCCTGGCTCTTATTCAAGAGCCAGGAAGTGAGCGGCTTGCTCCTTTATTATCTTCTTACACATTTAGTCAGCATTTCTGACTGCTTTGAATCCAGTGTAAAACTAGAAAAGAAAGATACAAAAAAAATGGCTTAATAAACAGCCATGTAAATATCAGTATTAACGTATCAAAGTATCAGCTGCTTAATATTAACTCAACAGGTATTTTCACAGCCGGCTAGAAAAGTGGCAAATTAGCAAGTAAACACACACACTCTGCTGTCACACAGACCACGACATTTTACCGTTGCTTTTATACACAAAATAACCATAAAAGATATTAACATATCTTATCGAATCTGTAAACAATGAGCAACACTTACAACCATTGCTTTCGGAGATTAACTGCATTGTTGCTGCCCTGAGACGATGCACACATGCTCTCTTCCTCTTGTTTGCGTCTTTACTTCCTACTTCCGGTTTGGAAGATTTTCAACATAAAAGCACCGCAAATTCATTTAAAACAGAGAACGGTATATTAACAATTCAAAGTAGTTTTTAAATGTCTTTTAAACATATTAAACATATTCAGGGCAGAACAAAGATCTAGAGAGAGTAAAGCAATTTAAATTCTTAGGAGTATGGTTTGATAAAAAAAACTATCCTGGAAAGTGCACATAGATAAGGTTATTGAAAAATGTAAAAGGATACTTAATATATTGAGATGTTTAGTTGGGTATGAATGTTACATTCCTGCAGTGAAAAAGAAAGGGTTCATAATGAAGTTGGACAATTATTCAGAAAGCTACAGAATTAGGATTAAATCATTTAAATATTAGTCCAACAGTACCATTATCAATAACACCACCATGGATTTTACCTGAAACAATAGTAGATTTAACAATATTGGAAAAGAAAAATAAAGATAAAATGTATATGTGTAATTCTATAATAGTGGAGGAATATATAGAACAGTTTTATAATAATGTAAAAATGTATACGGATGCATCAAAAAAGCAATTACGACAAACTGGAGTAGGTGTAATAATTCCAGAGTTTAAACTGCATATAGGGAAGAAATTAAATGAAGGAATATCTGTTTATACGGCAGAAATTATTGCATTATTAGTTGCTGTAGAATGGATTGAGGAAGTGAGACCATTAAGAGCTGTCATATGTTCAGATTCAAGTTCATCATTGATCAGTTTAAAAAGAAATCATTCAGAAAGCCGTCCAGATATCTTATTAGTAATTCAACAAATATTATATCATATTCAGATGATGGGGTTATCAGCTGTGTTTCTTTGGGTTCCTGCACATATAGGAGTGAAAGGTAATTAAATGGCTGATAAGAAAGCTAAAGAGTCGATAAATAAAAGTAAGAGTGATTAAGAATAGACATGGGTAAATCAGAGGTTCAAAGTATTATGCTGCCATCTTGTGGTCAAAAATATTACCAGTTTTTATGACAAAATGACATCTTTGATGAAAATTAATTGACTTTCTTTAGGGTTTACACAATTGGTCCAAGAGACTTTTTTGTAGGGACTGAGAAGTTACATCTGCTTACCGAGTTTCATAATTCTCAGACAAAGCATGGCTTGGGGCTTACTGATTTAATGCGTTTTTAATGGTTTTCCACAAACCTGATTTTTGCAATGCGACAGCTCAGGCAAATATGCATATTTCATAAAACCTTTGATAACTTTTAACCCTCAAGGTCTCATCTCCACGCTGAAAAAATTTGAAAGTGATAGCTTAAAATGCCTAGGACTAGTTCGTTAAAGTTCGAGGCAAAAACCGTCAATATTTTACCCTTTGACCCAAAATGGCAGGCTTCCTGTGGGTTTTAGAGCATACCCACAATAGACTTTTTTTCATAATTTTAAAAAAGCTACCTAGGTAAAAAATTTCAGCTTTCTACGTTTTACGGTTTGGCCCAACTCACTCTAGTTGGCGCTGTTGAGCGGGTTTGCCACGCCCGCTTTCAATTACACTAAAATCATGCGATTTCTCACGGGGGACAATTTTGGGCAAAGTTTGGTGAGTTTTCATGCATGTTTAGGCCTCCAAAAAGCCGTTTCAAAAGTCCCAAGAATAAATAATAATAATAATAATAATAATAATAATAATAATAATAATAATAATAATAATAATAATAAAATCTGCAGTTACAATAGGCCTTCGCAGCGCTTAGCTGCTCGGGCCTAATAATAATAATAATAATAATAATAATAATAATAATAATAATAATAATAATAATAATAATAATAATAAAATCTGCAGTTACAATAGGCCTTCGCAGCGCTTAGCTGCTCGGGCCTAATAATAATAATAATAATAATAATAATAATAAAATCTGCAGTTACAATAGGCCTTCGCAGCGCTTAGCTGCTCGGGCCTAATAATAATAATAATAATAATAATAATAATAATAAAATCTGCAGTTACAATAGGCCTTCGCAGCGCTTAGCTGCTCGGGCCTAATAATAATAATAATAATAAAATCTGCAGTTACAATAGGCCTTCGCAGCGCTTAGCTGCTCGGGCCTAATAATAATAATAATAATAATAAATAATAATAATAATAAAATCTGCAGTTACAATAGGCCTTCGCAGCGCTTAGCTGCTCGGGCCTAATAATAATAATAATAATAATAATAAAATCTGCAGTTACAATAGGCCTTCGCAGCGCTTAGCTGCTCGGGCCTAATAATTAAAACCGCAAGCGGTGATGATCGGCCCTCGCAGCCAAGCGCCGCTCTGGCCTATGGGCCACCGCTAGGGTACGCGCACCTCCCGCCACCAGCCACCGCAGAAGCTGTCATGCATTTTCCTCACCCGTCAAACATGCAATACACACGTACGCGTTGGGCAGCGCTCCCCCACGACTCACAAAAAACCTGGTGCAGATCGGTCGATGCACCGAGGACACACAGCCGTTGAATAATGAAAATGCATTTGGCCACCGGGCCGGACTAAATCGTTCGGCGGGCCAGATCTGGCCCGCAGGCCGTACGTTTGACACCCCTGGTTTAAACACTAGTATACAAATTTAATTAAAGGTATCTTACTAGCTGTTAATCCAGCTTCATGTGAAAAGTTAACAAAACCTTTTTAGTTATTTAAAGTTAATTATTTCATGTGTTTAAGGGTTTCGTTTCTTGCATTAAGACAGCTGTTATGAAAGTTTGACAGTTAAATTGGTGGATACACACCCAAAAGTAATAATGTAAAAGTAACACTTTAGCAATTGGAATATTGCTAAAGTAACACGTTAGCAATATTCCACATGTGTATGTTGTGTACAAACTTTAGTAATTTCTAACAGACCACTTCACTCTCAGAAAGCAGGTCTGCTGGTGGTTCCTAAAGTCTGTAAAACCAGAATGGTAGGCAGATCCTTTAGCTATCATGCTCCTCTCCAGTGGAACCAACTCCCAGTTTTGGTCCGTGACGCAGACACCCTGTCTACTTTTAAGACTAATCCTAAAACTTTCCTTTTTCCATCCATCCATCGTCTTCCGCTTATCCGGGGTCGGGTCGGGGGGTAGCAGCTTCAAGAGGGAGGCCCAGACCTTCCTCTCCCCAGCCACTTGGGCCACTTCCTCCGGGGGAATCCCAAAGCATTCCCAGGCGAGCATAGTCTCTCCAGCGTGTCCTGGGTCTACCTCTGGGCCTCCTCCCGGTGGGACGTGCCCAGAACACCTCACCAGGGATGCGTCCAGGAGGCATCCTAACCAGATGCCCAAGCCACCTCAACTGGCTCCTCTCAATGTGAAGGAGCAGCGGCTTTATTCTGAGTCCTCCCCGGATGACTGATCTCCTCACCCTATCTTTAAGGGAGAGCCCAGACACACTATGGAGAAAACTCATTTTGGCCGCTTGTGTCCGGGATCTCGTTCTTTCGGTCACGACCCAAAGCTTGTGACCATAGATGAGGGTAGGAACGTAGATCGACTGGTAAATCGAGAGCTTGGCCTTTTGGCTCAGCTCTCTCTTCACCACAACGGATCGCTACAGCGCCCTCTTCACAGCAGACGTCGCACCAATCCGCCTGTCGATCTCCCGCTCCATCTTCCCCTCATTCGTGAACAAGACCCCAAGATACTTGAACTCCTCCACTAGAAGCTGGCTCTTGGGACTTTCCTTTTTGACAAAGCTTATAGTTAGAGTGGCTCATGTTACGCTGAGCTACCTTTATAGTTATGCTGCTATAGGCTTAGGCTGCTGGAGGACATCAGGGTCTATTGTTCTTCAATTTTGCATGACTGTTGTCATTTCAGCTTTTAACTTTTTGTTTTTTCTATTTTTTCTTCATAGTAGGTACACCTGGTCTGGCGTTCTGTTAGCTGTGACATCATCCAGGGAAGACAGATCACCTGCTATTACCATCTAATGTAAAACACATTACTGGATCAATGTGTGCTTCTGTGCTTTTTTGTCTGTCATGTTGTGTCTCTTCTCTCTCTTTTGTAACCCCCAGTCAGTCAAGGCAGATTACCGTTCATACTGAGCCCGGTTCTGCTGGAGGTTTTTCCTTCCTGTTAATGGGGAGTTTTTCCTTCTGCTGTCACTTCATGCTTGATCAGTATGAGGGATTGCTGCAAAGCCATGTACAATGCAAACGACTCTCCCTGTGGCTCTACGCTTCTTCAGGAGTGAATGCTGCTTGTTACGACTTTGATGCAATTAACTGGTTCACTTATATAGGAATTTCTTTTACCAATCTGGATAATCTGACTTAATATGTATAATCTGATTGATTTTGACATTGTAAACTGCCTTTAGATGACATGTTTTATGATTTGGCGTTATATAAATAAAAACTGAAATGTATTGAACAAGAGTAAGTTTGTCAGTTTTCAAGCAGGATTTGTATATCTGTTCAACATAAATATATAAGGAAACCAAAGAGTTAAGATCACTTACTTACCAAGAGAGATTCCTTTGGGGTTTATTTGTGGTCTCTTGCTGCCCCCTGCTGGAAAAGTACGATCAAATACATATGCTTTACATGTCAACTTGGTATCAAAATTCAGATTTCAATCTAAAATGGCTTACTTCCTGTGATACTTGCACTATGACATTAATTGTAAATTCTGAGCATCTTGCTGAGATCTACAACTGTACAAAATTTCATTACTCTACGATGAAGTAAGTGAATAGCAAAAGGTCCTTTGAAAATTGCTTGGTGGCGCTATAGAGAAACTAAGTCCTGCTCACTAAAGTTTGTTATGGATTCCTGTTGGGGGGTGGATAAGGATGCATCCAAATGAGTTTTAAGCAGCTCGGCCCAAAACTGTGGAATTCAGAGCCAAACGTATGACAGCAGCGTTTGAGGTGAATATGCCACGCCGCCACGCCCCCCTGCTCCATCGAATCCAGTTGAGCCTGAAATCCACAACATACCAACATGTGTTCTGTCTGTGGACACAGTTTCATGTTGATTAGCTCAGAGGGGTAACATAGCGACCGCTTACAACAAAACATGACACTTCCTGTTGTCAGGGGGCGTGGCCTAAGCAATGTCATCATTTGACCATTGGATATTATAGGAGACCTGATGATGATCAATCACAGAAAGTTTGGTGCCTCTGTGTGTTTCTGTGTAGGAGATATAACACTTTTATTTTTTGTAGCGAATAGGTGAACTTTGACCCCTGCCAACGGCCCTTCAGCATGCTCAAAAACTCATCGTTTTGATAACATTTGATTGGCCATGCCTTATGATCAGACTGCCCGAGTTTCAAGCCGATCGCTCGATATCTCTAGGAGGAGTTAGATCTTATACCAATGCTGTAACTGTCAAAATTGAGGTCAAAATCAGACTTTCAGTCTAAAATGGCCAACTTCCTGTGATACTTGCACTATGACATTAATTGTAAATTCTGAGCGTCTTGTTGAGCTCTACAACTGTACCAAATCTCATGTCTCTACGACGAAGTAAGTGAATAGCAAAGGGTCCTTTGAAAATTTCTAGGTGGCGCCGTTGAGGCATTTTTCTTTAGATTTTTGTGACGACCTTAAAATACAAAATTTTTAAACAGTCACCATGCATCTGCAAAGTTTGGTGAGTTTTTGAAAATGAGAAAGCCCCCAAAAAGGCCCCTCTTTAGGGGGGCAGAATAATAAGAATAAGAATAAGAAATAATAATAATTAACACTACAGATACAATAGGCCTTCGCAGCGCTTAGCTGCTCGGGCCTAATTAACACTACAGATACAATAGGCCTTCGCAGCGCTTAGCTGCTCGGGCCTAATAATAATAATAATAATAATAATAATAATAATAATAATAATAAAATCTGCAGTTACAATAGGCCTTCGCAGCGCTTAGCTGCTCGGGCCTAATAATAATAATAATAATAATAATAAAATCTGCAGTTACAATAGGCCTTCGCAGCGCTTAGCTGCTCGGGCCTAATAATAATAATATAAAATCTGCAGTTACAATAGGCCTTCGCAGCGCTTAGCTGCTCGGGCCTAATAATAATAATAATAATAATAATAATAAAATCTGCAGTTACAATAGGCCTTCGCAGCGCTTAGCTGCTCGGGCCTAATAATAATAAAATCTGCAGTTACAATAGGCCTTCGCAGCGCTTAGCTGCTCGGGCCTAATAATAATAATAATAATAATAATAATAATAATAATAAAATCTGCAGTTACAATAGGCCTTCGCAGCGCTTAGCTGCTCGGGCCTAATAATAAAATCTGTAGTTACAATAGGCCTTCGCAGCGCTTAGCTGCTCGGGCCTAATAATAATAAAATCTGCAGTTACAATAGGCCTTCGCAGCGCTTCGCTGCTCGGGCCTAATAATAATAATAAAATCTGCAGTTACAATAGGCCTTCGCAGCGCTTAGCTGCTCGGGCCTAATAATAAAATCTGCAGTTACAATAGGCCTTCGCAGCGCTTAGCTGCTCGGGCCTAATAATAATAAAATCTGCAGTTACAATAGGCCTTCGCAGCGCTTAGCTGCTCGGGCCTAATAAGATCTTTTGAAGTCAGTGACTGCAATTATGTATAACACGTCACCATAATAAAGGAAGGGGAACAATGTAGCAGATAAATGTCTCTTTTTTCACTCAGTGAAAAACAAGATTTATTTCTATAATAACAAAGCTACAGTAATAATTTTATAACATCTACATCAGATTAATGATAGGTAAAGTAAGCTAACAAGCTGCTGCATGTTCGCTTTGATCTTCATGTTACTGTCCCGATCAAAGCATCTATATAACAGCAATGATCGCTACCAATACTAAGGGGAAAAACAAGATAGTCAATAAGACACGTTTAATATTGTGCTTTCAGTCTTACCTAATGAAATCACGCTGATTTCTGATAGGTAAAAGTTTGGTAAGGTAAGCTAACAAGCTGCTGCGTGTTAGCTTTGATCTACATGTTACTGTCCTGATCAAAGCATCTATATAACAGCAATGATCGCTACAAATACTAAGGAAAATAAAGATAGTCAATACGACACGCTTAATATTGTGCTCTCAGTCTTACCTTATGAAATCGCACTGATTATCAGTGAAACACGTCTTCACCTCCCAAATTTTCTATGTAAAAGCATGAAGCCGGATGTAGAGATACCCTACTCTGCTTCAAAACGGAAGTTGAGTGACGTCATGTGAAAAGGGTCTATTAAATTGAAACACAGAGATTAACATGGCTTGAACGAAAAATAGTTCAGCTTTGTTAGAAATTGGAACTGGTAATAAGCTGCACATAAAACTTAGTGATACAATTACTGAGATCTCATTGCTTGTAATAATAATTCATCACAAACCAGTCCATTTGACAGGAGTTTAGATATACATAATCTTTGATTTAAATAGATGTAAAAAAACTGTGCTTTGGGTTTGAAGAAAACTGTATGGAACTAAATATGGTTGCTTTTCTAAGGGTTTTCTATTCATTTATTTTATTTCCTTTTAACTTGGAATTTGAATGCAACTAAAGAGACATTTAGAGAATATTACGAAGGCCACAGCGCATAATCAGTTACAAAATCATCTGATGTTATTAGTTATGCTGAGCTGAGGCGAACCTCAGAGGGACAGTTTAAACTGAAACAGGACAAAAGATATGCAGGGGCGGATCCAGGATTTTTCAAAGGGGGGTGCGCACCTAAGGGTCATGTCAAGACAATGTGAGGCTAAACGACCAAAGAATGCCATCTTTACTCTTTCACACTACCCTAATTATTCATCTAAGGGTTTTTGAATTGATAATCATTTTACTGGATGAACATAAGTGGAATTAGCATGATTACATTATTGTAATTGAAAAAAAAATTTTAAGACAAAATTTCTTGGTTTTTACAGCATGCACAAGGTTAAAAAGTAGTTTGAAGAAAAAATTATCCTTATCAACAATTAATCAAAAAAAGATTTTCTTTATTTCCATAAATGATATTTAATTAGTAAAATGAAATAAAAAGACTCAAGGACTTAGAACAGTTTGTTATGGTTCAAGTGATAAAGGAGTTTTGAATATATTTTAACGACACAAACTATGTTGAGAGAAGAAAAACTTTAAGGTAAGTTAAACCAATAAACATGTATGGTGAAGTTAAGCCATAAGCCTATAATAGAACAGTAAGACTTGACAAAGAATATTGTTCTCTTCTACAACACCTTCAACTTTATGATGACGATGATAATGGGTCATCGTCCCATGTCAACCTTCTGGGATGCTTCTGGGCAAATATGTCTATGATTTTGTTGATGTCTAAATGAATGTCCTTGTGGACATACATAAGTAGCAAAACCACAAACCTTTCTTGTCCCATTACCGACCTCAGCAAAGTTTTCACTGCTTTAAGGCCCGAGTTGGCACGTTCCACAGAAGCACTCGTAAACTGACAGAAGGTGAAGAATCATAGAAATGTTTGGGTAGCACTTCATATTTGTTATACTTGTTATAATTTCAGGGAGAGAGCTGGGTTTTTCCACTGATGATGACCACTTTGTGTGCCACAACTTCATTTTCTGCTTGAATGTTGATCCTGATGGTAGAACATTTTTATATGATGTAAAGATCTCTTTCTCACTCTCATCGTTCATCATATGCAAGTTGCTTGGAAATAGTTTTAATCGCGTTGTAATAACGCGAGATCTGAGCTGTGAGCAATTCAAATTCATGCTTGGACAGACCCGGCTGCAGAAACGAATTACAGGGGGGCATTACATTTTTCAGGGGGGCACACTTTAAAGGCCTATTGTAACTGCAGATTTTATTATTATTATTATTATTATTATTATTTATTCTTGGGACTTTTGAAACGGCTTTTTGGAGGCCTAAACATGCATGAAAACTCACCAAACTTTACCCAAAATTGTCCCCCGTGTGAAGGTAGTATCCAAGGTGGTACTGCTGGTAGTGGTACTGTTGGACTGAACATTAAATCAGTTAATTCTAATTCCATTGCTTTTTGTCTTACTGTCTACCCAAAGCTTTTTCTCTCCCTCTTCTCCATTTCCCAACAAGATGTTAAAGTGCTCTGTGCTGGATGATCTTCACTATGACCCTGTAAATTAGCCCAATAGTTTAGAGATAACTGAATTCTTCTCAATGTCGGGAAGTCTGAACAACAACAACTCTTAATGCATCACGTGACCTTTGGCACAAATTTACCGCAGCGTGGCTGGGATTGTTTCATAGTCGAGCAGAGGCTGTTTTGTGTGAGCAGAAGCTGTTTTGTGCGAGCAGAGACCATTTTGTATTCGAGGAAAACTTATAAATGATATTTTGAGCGCAAGGTTGGCGGACAGTTTGCAAAACAATTTATATTTGTGTGCAACACCTTTTTTGTGTACAACCTTTTGGCAGGAAACTATCTCCTGTTGCTGCAGCATTTTGGATCAGCTGAAGACTTTGAACTGCATTTCAACCAGTAAACTAATGTTTAAACCAGCAGCAGGACCCGCCGAACGATTTAGTCCAGCCCGGTGGCCAAATGCATTATCATTATTCAATGGCTTTATCTCCTCGCTGCATCGACCGATCTGCACCTGATTTATCGTGAGTCATGGGGGAGCACTGCCGAGCGGGTTCGTGTGAATCGCCCGGTGGACGGGCGGGGAAAATGCGTGACAGCTTCTGCGGTGGCTGGCGGCAGGCGGTGCGCTCATCGCCGCTTGCGGCTTTAATTATTATTCTTATTCTTATTATTCTGCCCCCCTAAAGAGGGGCCTTTTTGGGGGCTTTGTCATTTTCAAAAACTCACCAAACTTTGCAGATGCATGGTGACTGTTTAAAAATTTTGTATTTTAAGGTCGTCACAAAAATCTAAAGAAAAATGCCTCAACGGCGCCACCTAGAAATTTTCAAAGTTTTATTATCTAATTTCCTAATTTTTGATCATATTTTCTTTAAAATCGCAGACTTTTCGCTATTTTTCATGTAAATCCTTGTTGGCGCTTCATAGCGAAGCCGGTTAGGCTGCAGCGAGCTTGGCCTCCCCTGGGATTGCGCAATCCCATGTTAACTGCGCTGACTTCCATTCTGTGAATGCATCTTCCTGTCTCTAGATCATAAATTCAATTGTTCAAACAGTTATGAACTGATTTTCCACAATTTAATATATGTGGATTACGAATTGTGTTTTGGTCATCAAACTGTGTGCAGATAACATGTTTTCGTGGTGCTGACCGATCATAAACAGCAAAGAACTGGTTGTAGGTGAGGCCGGCAGTTCCTTGGCCGCTAGGCAGGGGGCGCTCAAGGGGCACCGCTCGTGATCCCCAAATAGTAGAGTCACAGCAAGTTATTGATGTTTTATTAGCGAGTTTTGCTAAACAAGTAAAGCACTAAAAAGACTCTAAACATACAGCTGGAACAGGACTGATCAGGGAAGGCTTTCCTCCCTGGCAGTGAGCTCCACTGAGACTAAGAGAGTTTTAAATCTGAAGAAGATAAAGAGAACTTTTACCGGAAAATGATGATATTTTTGTTCAGAAAGAGCGCCGCAGGGACTTAAATTATAAGTAGAGGTAAGACAGCGATACTTATTCATGTTTTGTTTTTGTGATAAAATGTGCGTAATGTGGGTTATAGTTTTAGAATGTGTTACAAATGCAGAAATCCAAAAATTTTGTATTTTAAGGTCGTCACAAAAATCAAAAGAAAAACGCCTCAACGGCGCCACCTAGCAATTTTCAAAGGACCCTTTGCTATTCACTTACTTCATCCTAGAGACATGAGATTTGGTACAGTGGTAGAGCTCACCAAGACGCTCAGAATTTACAATTAATGTCATAGTGCAAATATCACAGGAAGTCGGCCATTTTAGATTGAAGGTCTGATTTTGACCCCATTTTTCACGTTTACAGCATTGGTATTTGATCGAACTCCTCCTAGGGATTTCGAGCGAGCGGCTTGAAACTCGGGCAGTCTGAACATAAGGCATGGCCAATCAAAAGTTATCAAAACGGTGAGTTTTTGAGCTTGTTGAAGGGGCATTAGCAGGGGTCAAAGTTCACCTACTCGCCACAATAAATAAAACTGTTATATCTCCTACACAGAAACACACAGAGGCACCAAACTTTCTGTGATTGATCATCATCGGGTCTTCTTTAATATCCAATGGTCAAATGATGACATCACTTAGGCCACGCCCCCTGACAACAGGAAGTGTCATGTTTTGTTGTAAGCGGTCGCTATGTTACCCCTCTGAGCTAATCAACATGAAACTGTGTCAAGAGACAGAAGACATATTGGTGTGTTGTGGATTCCAGGCCCAACTGGATTCCATGGAGCAGGGCGGCATGGCGGCGTGGCGAAGTCACCTCAAACGGCACTGTCATATGTCCAGAGTTCCATAGATTTTGACAAATTTAATGAAAAGTAACTTAAAAGTACCTTTAAAGGACAAAATTTTGAAAAGTCAAAAGGCTTATTTAATGCTTTGAGAACATCTCTTCTATTCGGCCACAAAATCAACAAAAAATTTAAGATATAGGACCATTTTTAAGATGCCAATACAGATTTTAAGCGGGCTGTTTCGGCACCTCATTGCTATTGTGGCACTATGAAAGAGTGAAGTACATTAAAACAGTAGCCCCCCATTTTATTTTAAGGTCTAAGGACAATTTCTGTTGATGGACTACTGTTAAAGTATACAGTATTAGTAAAACGTATGATATGAGTTTCGCCAGCAGAGGGCGCTCGGTGCCGCTTGTACCAGTTGCGGACGTTCTGGCCAGCAGAAGAAGTTGGCCAGCGCAAGAGTAAACAGTTTGGAGAAGACGCACTGAGCAGCTCTGTAACCTGCGGTATTTCTCTGTTTTGCAAGTAAGCTGGGTGGTAAATATATGGACTCAAAATAAGATTAGTCATACCATAAGTGTTTTGGTAAGAAGAAGAATAGTTAAAGAAGGAAAACTCGGGCGAAAAGTGTTCTGCTGTGGCGTTGTTAAGGATCCTGCAGCCTGCTGGTCGTGTGAGGCAGTCACAGGGCTGAGCTGCAGACCCCTTTACATGAGGGTTGTAAGTTAAAGAACATGCTGTCCTGTCATGTTCTCCACCCCACTTTCACATTTCTCTGGTAAAAGAGAAGTTGTGCTTCAATTAGACTAAATAAAGGCTTAATATCTGATGGGTTCAGGTGGTTACCTTATGTGCTTGTGGGACGGGATAGCTGGCACACATGTAGAGATGCTGATTTTAAGAATTTGCACCGGTCTCTTAACTGATTTCCAGATCTGCTTATATAAAGTTATTTTTTCTTTTAAAACTTTCACTTTAAAAAGCTATTAAATAAACACCCCTTCAAACTTAATTGAAGTTTTCATTATCATGTTGTGCAAAACAATATTCCCTTATGTCATTCTGCTCTTTGTAGAGTAACACTAGAAGTGGAACGATGGAGTCGGGATTTTTAGAAACAAGCCAAATTTATGGACAAGCTCTCTAGGGAGACAATAGAAAGTGAGCTGCAGATAAAAGCTGTTATTAATTTATTTTACTGGGTTTTACATAGGTGCATACCGGCTTCTCTTTTGTAACTCTGCTGAGTGAGACGGAGAACAGGTGCAAGGGGACAAGCGCAGCTGAGGACATGTGTTGTGATTATATGATATGTGTTGTGATTATAATACCTGCAGATGTTAGGCACGGGATTGCCTAGTAGGCAACAGCCCAAGGCAGGAGTGTCTAAACTATTTCCAGGGGCCATTTGAAGCCCTTGAAAAGAATTTCTCTTCAACCTCAATTCAAGAATGGCACAAATTTAGCTCGAAACCAAAACTCAAAACTAGGGGTAGATGGACACAGATTACGTACAACTCAGTTTTCTTGTTCAGCAGGTAAAACTGAAACACAAAATACTATTTTAAAAACATTTTGAAAATAAAAGATACAATTTTGCAGCCCGTGAGTAATTTCCACTTGACCGTTTTGCCCGGTGGGGCGAAAAAGTTTAGACACCACCAATCTAAGAGGAGGGTGGTAACTCAAAAAGACAGGGTACAGCCTGCAAGTTCGCTGCTTAACATACACGGTGCTCCTAGCTGGCCTTTTGGAGTTTCAAAACACTGTTACATTAACAAGAATGACGAGTGGTGCCATTTTAGTTCCCACGCCATGGCTGTAAATGTTTTTGCAAACAGATGTTTTTTTTTTCTAGTTGAAAGAAAAGTGTAGTCAACACTTGAGGAGGGGTATGACTGCATTTCCCCTGACCACTCTGGCACTTTGTCAAGCGTCTCACTAAAGGATCTCTAACCTGTAGAAATGATGGGAGGGAAAGTTTTAGCTGTTTTGGAAGAAGAGTATTTTAAATCCGGGTAAACTTTGATAGCGGTAACCGGCCCATGCCTACTTCTGACCCAAACACTTGATGCACTTTGAGAAAAAGTTGCCAAACTGGTTCAAACGATAGGAACCAACATAGATAAATAGACTAATGATACACCTATCATCAGTCATTTTCTTTGGACAAGCTCTGCATATCACAAAGATCGGCTTGGAACTGTTTCAGAGGTCGGTGACAAACACTCTATTTCTCGGAAATCTTATTCTTGCGGGTTTATGCAAAGAATAAGTATCTTGTTCTGATAAAAAGTCTCGGACCTTTTCAACTGGTACCCTCTTACCAGGTTTCACTTTCCATAGCTCTCTGTAGTCTATCTACCCCACCGAAAGAGCCGGGGTGCGAAGGCGTGTAATATACCCACTTCATTAATTTTTTTTTTAGGCCATACCTTCCCACACACACGTAGTGATGATGAAGGACAGGACGAATGTGGTTGGGTTTTATATATTTTTTATTGACATAATCAGTCAGGAAATTACATTCATTTATTATATCACAAACTAATTGTAAAAACACTAATTTCATATAAAGAAAGAAAGATCCGAAAAGACATTATTTTAATATGATGTCATAAACTAATTGTAGAAAAAACTAATTTAATATATCACAAGCTAATTGTAGAAAAGACTAATTTAATATATCACAAACTAATTGTAGAAAACACAAATTTAATATATCACAAGCTAGTTGTAGAAAACACTAATTTAATATATCACAAGATAATTGTAGAAAACACTAATTTAATATATAACAAACTAATTGTAGAAAACACTAATTTAATATATCACAAGCTAATTGTAGAAAACACTCATTTAATATATATTAAAGAAAGACAAGAGAAAACAGGCATGCTTTGGTTTCAACAACCCTGCCAGTACTGCGAGGCGGCTAGAAGCTCTGAATTCCGGACTTTCTTGAATCACCTGTTCATACACCTGATTGATAGGGTCATGCACCCGCTTGACCAGCGTCAATTCCTACGAGTAAGCTTGTGCTACCGCACTGACTGTGCCGCTGTCTTGATGGATGTTGCGAGCGGCTAAAAACTGTTGAATGGCATCGATGAAACGTGCATTATAAAGTACTTGCATTACACGATAGTAATTGCTTTCAAAGAACCCATACTCAAAATGCTCCCAACATTCATGGTCTCTCAAACTAGGACAGTCATTGTTACATCTGTACCACTTATCATGCATGTACTTCTTGATGTGGTTTTCACTGCTGTGATGAACCCGAAGCGAATCCAGCCATCGTATTCGTCGGAGCCCCTGTCAACATCTCCTTGGCTCGTCGTAAGCTGTGAGTCCTCAGGCTGAGAAGGGTCCGGGTAGGCAGGATCTCCTTGGCCGGAGGGAAGCTGTGAGTCCTGGGATACCCCCGGGGAGGCTGGATCTCCTTGGCCGGAGGGAAGTTGTGAGTCCTGGGATACCCCCGGGGAGGCTGGATCTCCTTGGCCGGAGAGAAGCTGTGAGTCCTGGGATACCCCCGGGGAGGCTGGATCTCCTTGGCCGGAGGGAAGTTGCGAGTCCTGAAGCTGTGAATCTTCCTCCTGGGTCTCTGACAGAGACGGCATGGCAGGAAGCCTGGAATTCTTATCCCATAAAACAAAGATCTCTAGGTGTAGGTTCACACCTCTGGGGGGGCCTGGACCAGTCGACGGTATGCCTCTGCAGCAATGTGAGGAGACTCTCGCTGTTGCTTTGGGAAGAAGACGATTCAGGGGTTTGCGAGGATGCAGGTGAAGGTGGGTGGTACGGTCCCGGGAAGAATTTGTCGCTGTCCGGGGAGCCATGCTGCGGTGATGTTGAAGCGGATGAAGCGGTTGAACCAGTTGAAGGAGACGGCGGTGGAGTAGGAGTACTGCTGCCCGCGTAGTTCCTCATGGTTTCAGATGTTAGAAGTCTGGTCAGTGAAGTTGCATGGAGTCCCCGATGTTTGTGGTTAATTTTGAAGTGGCGGTATTGGCTGTTGTGAGGGGGGCGGGTCTAAAAAGCGAGCGCTTTCTTGACCGCCAAAATGTCTCTCCAGTTGCGACATTCGCGAAACAGCGTTGAAATCCGGTCTCCTATTGCAGTTATCTTGTCACGCCACGCATCAAAGGGAATGGCTAACAAAGTTCTGAACACGCCGCAGTCTGCATTATAATAGTCAAGCACAAAAATAACCGGGGTTGTTTTATCTTGAGCCTGTCTCAGACTTGCACGGAAAAACCATCGGCCGGTAACCCCCGTCTTTGATTGCCATGTTGCTGAGAAGATTCTATTTGTTGAATCTGCGTCAGTTTTGTTCAGGCGGGTCAGCGCCCGCTTGCAGCGCTTAGTGGTGGGTGAATCCATGATTCTGTCATCGGTTTCCTGATGAGCCCGCTTGCAGCTCTTAGCGGGGGTTGAATCCATGATTCCGTCATCGGTTTCTTGATGAGTCCGCTTGCAACGTTTAGCGACGGTTGAAACCGTGATTCTGTCCACGGTTTCTTGATGAGCCCGTTTGCAACGCTTAGCGATGGGTGAATCCATGATTCCGTGATCAGTTTCTTGATTCACAGTGGGGTCTGCCACGTTCGAGTCTTCGGGGTCTAGTCTTCGGAGCATGACGAGTCTCAGAACAGCCAAATCGTTTGAGGTTAGCATGCACAAAGAGTGGATAGATTGCAGCTTGTCGGCTCCTTCATCCAGCTGATAGAGACACATATCGCCGGATTCGTACTTGAAGACGTATCCCCATTTACCGCGAGCTCCATAGGGTTCCAAAGACCATTCTTCATGCAGAGGTAGGGTCGGGGGCATCTGAGTTCTGCATAGAGAGAGTGTAGCCTTGCGAGGGGTCTGCTGAGCTTGCCAAACACCGTCCTGATAGTTGTAGATCGTGACGGGTGTGTCGGAAATGATAGATTGAAGCTTGGTTGTTTTGGACGCCATGTTGAAAAGGATTCAATCACTATCGAGGCTTGAGAAAAGGGCCTTATATTATGAGAGTGGCGACCGGGGGCGGGGTGTAGGGGGGAGGGTGTGAAGTCCGGGAGTGGGGGATGGGTCTGGAATTGGGGGAGGGGTGTGAATTCCGGAAGTGGGGGATGGGGCCGGAAATGGGTGGGGCCGGAAATGGGGGAGGGGCCGGAAATGGGGGGGGGCAATAAATAATCCATCAACTCGGTTAATTAAAATTTGACAGAAGGTGTCTCCTATTAGTGCGTCATGTTAAACCTTTAAGTTCTTTTTTTGTAAATATTTTTTCATCACTTTTTTGTGAATAAACCACCTGCTGCACTGGACATCTTTTGCCTGACAGCCTTCTTTAGCCACTTTGGCCAGGCTATCTCACATTTGGTGGCAGTGGTGGGGTCCAAGCCAAGGAAGAGGCAGTGGAGAAGATGTCAACCAGGTCAAAAAGGGCCTTCTTTCCAGACTGTGAAGCGGAAGAATTTGAAGAAGCCAGTGACCAACAAGGGGCAGTAAGTGGCCATGTTACCGGATAAGAAAAGTGGCTAAAAGTGAGGAAAAAATAGGTTTTCATTTTTAAAGTCAGATTTTCACCATGTTATACATTTGTAAATGTCACAGTTCCAAACAAAATGTTTAATTACGCAGCTAAATGTTTAGATTGTAAACTATATATTAAGATGCAAACCAAGCATTTAGTTTTCAGATTAAATATTTAACTCCAAATTAAATGTTTAGTTTACAACCAAACGTTTACTTTGGAGCAAATATTAAGCTTGTTATTTAAATATTTAACTTGGAACTGTGACATATTTATAGTTTTATGAATAACAAAAATATGAATAATGAACCTTGCCTTTTATGTCTTATGACAGGCTAAAAATATTTTGCCGTAAAATCTTTCATTGAATAACTTTACAAACGGAACCCCATAGACCCTACCAGCAGGGATGAAAAATATTCAGATAATAATTTACAGAGAGAACAAAGCTAAAGATGGCTGTCTTCATGTGAACGCGGTGTCTGCTCTCCTCTTGACGTCTCCTTGTTTTTGTTGGAACTTTGTAGCCCAGACACTTTTCTGGCATCGTGTGGTCTTCTGTTGGTCTTTTGTCCACAAAATTAAAAGAACAAACATACCATTGTTTGGGTGGTTTCTTCAAATTTCTCATTCTTCGGCTGGGGGTGAAGGAAGTAGGGCGCCTCGCATCCTCAGCTCTTGTACACGGTCGATGATTAAAACACTCCTTCTCCATGTAAACCCTCCTTTTACAGCAGTTATTATGACAGCCTCTAACACAAACAATCCCAGTCTTCCTCGAAGTCATAATGACGAGTAATTTGGTACAAAGCAGCTGCATGAGTCGCTTTCCAGCTAAGTCGCCAGTGACAGGAAGTGACCGACCGGAAGCCTCGCACAGAAAACTGTCAACTCACTGTCTCCATATTTCCGTTAAAAATAAGGTGGATACCGAGCATAAAGTAAAACTTGATCAATTCCTGTAAATTTGCCATTTAACTTCCCGAGTAGATGACGCACATGCTTCTTCTTCGTCTTACATAGACATAATATAATATTCTGATACCTTTTTTGTTTGGTCCTTGCTACTAGTGAACTACAGTTCTATCATATCCAAAATCAGTTCAGATTATTTTCAATTTAAAGTATTTGCAGTGTTTTCATTACTAGCAATGAATGCCATAGTTTTATGATGAGTTAGA
This sequence comes from Fundulus diaphanus, assembly GCA_037039145.1. Taxonomy (NCBI): domain Eukaryota; kingdom Metazoa; phylum Chordata; class Actinopteri; order Cyprinodontiformes; family Fundulidae; genus Fundulus; species Fundulus diaphanus. The sequence continues at coordinate 55,605,677 of CM073128.1, forward strand.
ATACTTGAACCATATCACATATAGAAATGGAAATATTAATACTGTTAGGGAAAAATATTAGGATCCAAGAAAGGTCCAGTATGAGGCTCAATGTTATATTTTAATTCCCACATATTAAAATTTTTGCAAAAACTTCTAATAGTAAGGATGACTCTTTAATGGCTCATATGCTCAATGGAGAAAATGTTCATGAAACAGGTTCATGAAAGAAGGAACGTATTTACAGAATACATTTTAATCAAATATTTCGAAAGCTTACTTCATCAAAATTAAATTAATAATTATGCTGGGGAGGAACGCCCCAATCTGCGGTCTGCAGTCAGGGGCTACTTGATTGGTATGTCCATAGCCATTATATACGTAGACGCCCCCTTGGACGCAGGTTTGCACGTCAACGTCACTGCCATATTGTATGTGGCAGAAAGTAGTGAACCTCTATGTTCCCTGTATATAAGTATTTAGATAGAAATATATAGATGGAGCTTATATATACTTGTAAGAAAATATATAGATTAATTGATGGAGATTGGCAGAACTACAAAAGAGGATTAGGGCCATTAAAAAAAAAAGTCTATTCAATTATGACTTCTTTTTTTCTTTTTTTTTTTGAATGGCCCTAATCCTCTTCCGTACAGGACAGAGAGCTTTTGATTGATGTTTTTAGATATAGATGTGCACACGCCCGCTGACAGGGGGGACAAACGAGTCAATTGTCCCAGGCCCAGGACAGAGCGGGGGCCCAAAACTGACACTTTGACCATTAAAATACAGGCAAAGTAATTTTTCAGAAAATATTTGTGTGAAAATATTTAATATTAGAGTAACTAAATATATACATACATATCTGCATTAGGTATATGTAATATGTTTTCTTTAACTAAGGGACCATTAGAACTCCCCCCACCCCAACATAAAATGGTTTGACCATTAGGACAACGGCTGGCTGCAACTTTTAAAGTTCGTTCCGCTGCAAACTAATGTCAGGTTTTTAGATGTCCGGCGCACAGAAATCAAAAGAGGAGAGAAAAAGAGATGACACCAAAGGCTTGAGGGATTTTATGAGTAAATATTTTTTTAAACTGAGGATGAGTCAGGAACAGGTCCAGGAACGGAATTGCAGAGGAATGATGCCCATCCAGAGCCATGTAAGAAGCAATGGGTTTATCAGTTTTAAAGTATAGCAACCGCTAGCTAGTGTAAGGGGAAAAAAACACATTTTCTTTTACAGAAATACTTGAGCTTAGCGCGAAAAGAGCAGAAAGCAGAGAGATGGCAGAGGTCCAGGTACAGTCTGAAAGAGCCAGCTGAGGCTCTTTCAGGAGCTTGGTGGACTGAGAGAAAGGAGGACAACGTAGCAGTTCTCCCGTCGCAACATGTGGGTTCAGGGGGGGGGGGGAGAGAGAGACAGCGTGTGTTTCAGGAGGAGGCAGAGAGAGCCATCCCTACCGATAACAGAGACAGTGCCGGTGGGGGGGGGGGGCTCGCTGCCCGATCGGCGAGTCTGAGCATAGTGGCTCAGACATGGATCACACCGTCGATTTCAATGATCCCGCGTTATGGCCAACAAAAATGACTGATTCTGATCGAGTGAATGTTGTGCGTTTAATGGCAAAAGGAAGCCTTTCTCAGAGATGGAAAATGAACTGCCAGCAGATTCAGAGGGTCTAACCACATTTATGAAGTGAAGTCATCTATGACTTGTTTGGAGGACAAAAACAATATTTCTGTAAACAGCAGGTTATAGAATAACATAAAAGGCATATGAGAATGAAGTATACAGTTAAGTTTACTTTTTTGGCGTGTTTGTGTGTGTGTGTGTGTGGTGGCGGCAGGTGTAGAGGGGGGGGGGGCAAAAAGACTGTGTTGTCCCGGGCCCTAGCAAAGCTGTCACTGTATGCATACTAAAAACCTTGAAAAAGAATGGTCTTGCACAGCTTTTTTCTAGTGTTGCCACTCTTCACCTTTAGTGTGTCCAGTTTTGCAACATGGGGCAGCCTTAGTTTATAGAAGGCAGATACAAGTAGTGAAATCAGACCAAATACATTTCCATGCAGCACAGGAATGAGGCATCTTCTCTGATCCACGTTCACTACAACAGAACTTAACTTTTTTTCCACATACAGTATGGCGGTGACGTTGACTTGCGAATCTGCGCCCAACGACGCGTCTACGTATATGATGTCTATGTTATATACGTAGACGCTCCCATTGGACGCTGCCGGCCGCTAGGCCGACGTGCCTATACGGCGGCCATCTTGAGTCAGACCACAGATTAGACAGCTGCTGTCAGAATGAATAGGAGGCAGCTCAGATCAAATTTTAATCAGATGTTCACAATGCTCGTGGCCTTTCAGTTAGATTACACATATTTATTCAGAACCAAAACAATTTAAACTAAATTGCAGGTGTAGAGGGCCCCCCCTCTACACCTGCCGCCGCCACCACACACACACACGCACGCACGCACGCACGCACACACACACACACACAGACACACACACACACACACACACAAAGTCAACTTAACTGTATACTTCATACCCTGGAAATCTCTGTATTTTATACTGGATGTTTTCAACCCATCTATTGAATTTAGTGCACTAGTTGATCTTTTCTTCATAAGAGAACAGCGAGCACTGCAGCCAGAATATGGCCTTTTATGACCTGCTGTATATTAGCCAGTCCCTAAGCTTGATGTATCATGAAACTGTTGACCTTTTGGGTTTTGTGATTTTTATTTTATTATTACAATTAAATAATAATAATAATAATAATAATAATGTTCATAGTGTTTTTTTACATTTTCTGTGTGGGCTCCAGTAACATATGATAAATAATATCTATTATTTACTTGATTTAGTTTACGGTATTAAAATACCAAACGGAGCTACTTTCCCTCTCTCTCCCAGTCTGAGCAGCGCAGCGCGGTTGTTTGTCAGAGACAGCTGAGTGGGCGGGCCAGGCTGAGCCTGCGTGCTGATTGGCCGGCGCCGCTGAGCCATGTACGAGAGGGGAGGGGGAGTGGCAGAGTGCTGCCGTGACACAGACATGGAGACTTTGGATGAAGCTGCGTGCTGACTGACACTCTGACTCATTTTAATGGCCACTCTGACTGACCATTATAATGGTCAGTCAGAGTGTGAGTGTCAGTTTTGGGCCCCCCCCTCTGTCCTGGGCCCGGGACAACTGACCCGTTTGTCCCGGGCACATCTATAGACCCAAACGGGTCTATAGATGTGCATATATAGATTTTCAAGTATTATAAATAAGCCAAATAAATAACTGTGTGATTATATATATATATATATATATATATATATATATATATATATATATATATATATATATATATATATGTATATATATATATATATATATATATATATATATATATATGTGTGTGTGTGTGTGTGTGTGTGTGTGTATGTATGTATATGTGTGTATATATATATATTTGTGTGTGTATATGTGTATGTGTTATGAATATAAGGATCAATTTGTTAAATCTAAACATTGTGGTCTTCATTATTTCATAAAACCGTGTCACATGTGAAGCTTTAGGAACAGACTTTTTGGGGGAGTATTAAAGAGGTAAAATTACTAATATGAAAAAAAAGGACAATAAAGTAAAAAAAACATAAAAGTGGTAATGTTATGAGAAAAACGTCATATTATGAGAATTAAGAGGGAACATTTCCAGAATAGTCACAGTTTGCAGAATTATTACACTCCTGGAGTAATAGAGCCAAGTTGGATTATTTTAATTATTTTATTCTTTACGAGAATAAATTCAGGAGAATGAAGCTAAAGGGATACGAAAATAAACTTGTAATATTACAAAAATATAAATATTACGAATACAAAGTATATTCTGAGATTAAAGTCCCTCTGATACTGTTTAAGTGACTGAATAACTGCAGATTTGCCACATTTAACATGGCGGACGCTCTGACGCATCACAGCATAGGCAGAACCCACCCAACGACGCGTCTACGTATATGATGGCTATGGTATATAATGTCTATGGGCAGATCTATGAAGGTAATTTTGTTTCAAAACTATTTGTGCATTGTAAGCGTGAATTTGATGTTGTAGAGATAGTTACATTACAGGTTTTGTATTTGTAGAATTAAAAAAAAATTCACAAGTACAATATTTTTAACACCTGTTCAAATTTTAAGTACAAGTACAAAAATTCTGTTCTACAAGTTGCACATCAAAAACCTCTTACATTTTCAGTTTTGCTCCAAATGGTCCAGAACTATTGTTGCAAAACTATTTGGACATTGTAACTTTGGTGTTTTGTAATTATAGATTTTTTTTATCTGTCACAATTACAAAAAAAAGTTACACCTCTTCAAATTCTTGAGTACAAGTACACAAATTGTGTTCTGTGAGTTGCACATCAGAAATGTCTTCCATTCAGTTTTTCTACAGTTGATCTAAAACAAATAGTGCAAAACAAATTCAGGCATCAACCCCGCATCGACCACTTTCGCCTATGGGCACTGACGGGATTTGGGGACGCCATCTTGGGGCGGTCGACAGCTCAGCTCAGTGTAATGTGTTGACCAGGCGCAGAATCAATTTTAATCAACTATAACTCGTTGAATGTTGAACAAATGGTCCAGTGCGTTTAAATAATCTTAGTGGGGTTAAAAGTAATAGAATATTCTGACAGGATGTATGTAGGTTTCAGAACACAGCTTCTTTATTACTATATAAACAAACACATTTGTACATGTACACATATGTATATGTATATATATATATATATATATATATATATATATATATATATATATATATATATATATATATATATATAGGACTGTCTCAGAAAATTAGAATATCGTGATAAAGTTCTTTATTTTCTGTAATGCAATTAAAAAACATGAAATGTCATACATTCTGGATTCATTACAAATCTGAAATATCGCAAGCCTTTTATTGTTTTAATATCGCTGATTATGCCGTACAGCTGAAGAAAACTCAAAAATCCTATCTCAAAATATTAGAATATTTCCTCAGACCAAGTAAAAAAAAAATTATAACAGCAAAACAAAATCAAACATTTGAAAATGTCCATTAATGCACTCAGTACTTGGTTGGGAATCCTTTTGCACAGATTACTGCATCAATGCGGCGTGGCATGGAGGCAATCAGCCTGTGGCATTGCTGAGGTGTTATGGATGCCCAGGATGCTTCAATAGCGGCCTTTAGCTCATTTGCATTGTTGGGTCTGGTGTCTTTCAGCTTCTTCTTCACAATACCCCACAAATTCTCGATGGGGTTCAGGTCAGGGGAATTGGCAGGCCAATCAAGGACAGTAATGCCATGGTCAGTACACCAGTTACTGGTGGTTTTGGCACTGTGGGCAGGTGCCAGATCTTGGTTGTGCAGCGTTTCCTGCCACATTTCCCCCTTCCAACACACTTTTTGTGAATGTGCTTTGAAACTGCACTCTGTGAACAGCCTGCTCTTTGAGAAATTTCTTTTTGTGTCTTACCCTCCTGATGGAGGGTGTCAATGATGGTCTTCTGGACAGCAGTCAGATCAGCAGTCTTCCCCATACTTGTGATTTAGTTTACTGAACCAAGCTGAGTATTTTTCAAGGCTCAGGAAACCCTTGCAGGTGTTTCGAGTTAATTAGACGATTCAAGTGATTAGTTGAATAGCCTACTAGTATACAGTACATTTTCACGATATTCTAATTTTCTGAGACAGTCCTGTATATATATATATATATATATATACAGTGTTGGGGAGTAACGGATTACATGTAACGACGTTACGTAATTTAATTACAAAAAAAGAGTAACTGTAATTCGTTACAGTTACAATGAGAAAATATGTAATTCAGTTACAGTTCCGAAAATATTAAGAATTACAAATTTAGTTACATTTTTTTAAAAAATATAAAGAAAAACCTTTGCGAAATATGTAATGATATTTTTATTGCTTCGCGCCCTGTATCGCCGTTTCCCGCTACGGCTCCTTGTCTCTATCACTCTGATGATCCATCCTGTGCTGGTGGCGCCTTCTAAAAGAACAGCAAGCGAGCGGACGTTTCACGGTTTTATTTCAGCTCAAGCAGCGCATCAAAAATGACAGCCTTCAAGCTTGTTGACAGCCACCTCTTGTTATTCACACACAACAATAAACCGTGAGAGCCGACGTGTGTTGTGAAACTGCAAAACATTGTCTTAAGCGGAAAATCAAATACGCGTCTACACAGCTCAGCGTTCACAGTGTTGCGTTCGTGAGCGTCGGTAAGCTATGGTGCATTCAGGAGCATGGGACATTTCAGTTTTACAATGAAAAAGGCAGAAAACGGAACAGAACTTAACTCATACAATAATGTATTTATCCAGAAACAGTGTGGGCTTTCTTACAATACTGAATGCTCTATAATTGTATTTCTGTTATTTTTGATTATGCACATCTGCTAGCTCTTTATTGTAAAAAATCTATAATATTACAGCAGCAAATTATCAAAGTTTTTCAAAGCCTGTTTAAAAGCTCCAAATGGGGCTTCAGATCATACAGCAACAATTGTGCTGTCATTGTTTTACAGGGCAGAATTTGCATTTGCTGACTCTTGTCCTTTAACTACTGATGGATATACAGGAATAGAGTCATACAAGTGTCAATTCCCAATTCCGCTTTTTTAAGGTTCACATTCAGTTCTCAAAAATTAAATGTTGAACATGGGTCAATACTCATTAAAACCTTAAAGTAATCAAAAAGTAATAAAAGTAATTAGTTACATTACTTTTTAAAAGTAATCGAAAAAGTTACACTACAATTACATTTTAAACAAAGTAACTTGTAACTGTAACGGATTACATTTTTAAAGTAACTTACCCAACACTGTATATATATATATATATATATATATATATATATATATATATATAGATATATACACAACGCTCTGGTGCCTTCACAGAGCAGCTGCAATACATATATACATATATATCTTTAGATAGATAGATATTTTTTTGTTATGGCCTGGCTCTTGGACCATAACAAATCAAAGGGAAACCCTGCATGGGATAACTTAAAATGGGATTTATTTAACAAAACTCATAACTGGTTGGAGAGGAGAGGGAAAGAGAGAAGTAGGTGGCAGAGAGAGAGAAAGAATGAGCTGAGCTCCTCCGAGCTGGTCTGATCTGAGCTGCTCCCAGCTGGGGTTGATCATCAGGTGCTTGCCCAGCAAACACGTCCAGGTGGGGCCCATATGGGCCTTACTTGGGCTAGATGGGCTTCAGCTGGGCATGGGCTCAGGGTGGGCTCTGTTGCTGGGACCCATGTGGGCAGTAGATGGGCTAGACCAAGCATGGGCAATAGGTGGGCTCCAGTTGGGCACGGTTTACAAATTCAAAATGGTCAAATCGACATGTTATATAACAGACACTGAAAGGTCTCCTTTTTTATGCTATTTTATTTATATATTTTTAATAAGTAAACGTCTTTAATCACACACTAATCCAGCCTATTTAGATGATACATTTATAAATTATTTAAATCATTTAAATTTAAATCACTTCACAACCCCCCTTTCAGTGAAGCGGCTGAAAATTTAGATCTCAAAATTTTACTGAGATGACAGATCAATATGTTTCATAATAAACCGGCCCTGATCAGTATTTCATATTCTTAAAGTTTTTAATGTCTCTTCCTTTATTGTTTTCACACAGGTGAATTCTACTTTCATATTGATACACTGGAATTAATGTCAGACCAAAAAGTATGTGCATTGTTGTTTTATTATTTTATGTATAGCGTAATGATTTTGTACACTTTTCATTTAGTTAATTCTGTTCTAACATCACCATGCTGTGGATTAAGTAGCTTTTAAGAGCTTTTTAAAAAAACATGTTTTGCTAAGATGTCTTGCAAACGAAGGATGCTAAGAATTTAGTATTTCATTAATTGTGGCCTTTATTAACAAACTTTAGAAGGGGAAAAATAAATTACCACAATTCTCAATTTAGTCACTAGGGGGCAGTGAACACGAGTGAGGGGAACGTTTATAATGTTCACATTTTAATAATTTCACAACTAAATTAGTATCTTAAAAATCACCCAAGCTAACTAAACAAATACGAAAATTGTCTGTAACAGAACTAAACCTTGGATCGTCCAGGAGCATCCAGTAGTCTCGCTATACAAAACAGTATTATTTACACCATGCTTAGCCGAAAGTTAACAGGCGGCATCTTGTTGGAAGGACGTTGTTTTTATCCTTGGAGAGGAGACGGTATTTCGGATGACATACAGGTAAGAATATGCCTCTACATCTAATAAATACTGTTTTTCGGAAAGTAACTGTAAAGAGTGCAGGAGCTAGGTTTAAAGTGTCTGCTGCAGGCATAGTTTAGAGAATTGGTACCGCCGTCGGCTCGGAGCTTCGGCTGTGCGGCACATTCTACCGTCTTAAAGGAATCAGAGCTGGACTTACACTATTAGACCTTAGCTTCTTGGGCTGTTTAGTGTATTTATTTATTTATTTATTTGGCAGTTGGTATTTGACTGAAAGTTAAAAGGGCCGTGAGTAGACCACAACGCCGACCGTTTTTAACGCGCGTTAATGGTTTTTTCCCTCGCCGCGCTGGACTTTTTTTTTCTTTCGCCTCGACGCGGTAGTTCCAGTGACCCGCGCTCACTGTTTCCAAGCCTGATTATTTTATACGACTTTGAGTTTTTTTTTTTCTATTTGCGGGTTTCTGTTCTTTGGTTTCGTTTCTGAAAGTGAAGTCGCTTTTTGACTCTTAAATAAGTGACGATGCAGTGCATATAACCAGCTGAAATCCCTCCGCCTTATAATACACACATTAGCCTATATCACCTCTGTGATGCGATAAACTCAAAACAAATCTATCTTCATTTTACATGGACTTAGATCTGTGATTCTTTTCTGGACCAATGATTAATTCAGTTGGTACTTGAACAGTATAGATCTTACAATGATGGACAGACGCTGATCTCCTCTTCTCATGGCAATAACTGTTTTTCTGTTGGGGGAAATGTTGTTATTGTAGAACCGTTAAAGTACTGTGTAATTCCTTTGAAAACGCCCAACCGTTTTTCACCTATTCAATGGACTCCTCACTTGTTGGAATTCTTTTTGTTCTCAATTTATCTGAACACTTGCAGCTACTACCTGTGGAGGACTTAAAAACAAAAATGGTTCTGTTACCACACAAGACTGGATATGTGGCATTGCCACTCCTGCACTAGTGTGCTACCTATTTGTTTTTTTTTGTTTTTTTTATTTGTTGTTATGCATGTATGACTTTCTATTGATGTGTATTTTTTTTCTTTAAGCATGTTGCCTTTTGCAATTGTTGATTTTGAAAATGGTGGAGGATTGGCAGTGATTCCGACCATATGGTTTATCGGGCCTGAGGAGGATGAATGCTACTGGGTACCAGCAAGAGTTAACATTACAAAGGCGGTCATAGAGCAACAGGACCCACACTCTGACTGAGCAACCTACAAGTTGACTGTCAAGAGAAAAGCAGGTAGTGTAACCATCTTTCTCAATTAATGTATGATATGATGCGACATGATGAGCTCACCATTGATTTGGTTAGAATTTGTTCTCTGAAATGAAAGTAATTGTAACTCTTTCTTTTGTATCTCTCGGACAGCAACATATGAGGTAGCCCGTATAAAATTGGTTGAGTTTGAACAGAACACAGATGTCCCGACAGATTTTGATTCTGCGGAAAACATGGGAAGGGGGAAGCGCAAAAAGAGGTATATGCACAACTGTGTCACTTGTTGTACAAAATATATTGTTTTTGTATTCTGTACCCAACTACTTTTAAAACACTTCAATTCATTTAACTGTAACAAATGAATTATCTGATTTTGCTGGTATATTTTACAGGTCTAGGAGAGTGATTCTGTCCAGCGAGGAAGAAGATGATGATAGCCCTACACCTCCACTATCTCCATCCACCCTCAGGTATGTACTGACACCTCCTCTGCCTCCATCCTCCCTCAAGTCTGTGCTGACGCCTCCTCTGCCTCCAGCCACCCTGAGTTCCGCCCTGACACCTCTTCTGCCTCCATCCACCCTCAGGTCTGTGCTGACGCCTCCATTGCCTTCATCCACCCACAGGCCTACACCTCTTCTGCCTCCATCCACCCTCTGGTCTACACCTCCTCTGCCTCCAGCCCCCCTCAGGTCTGCCCCGACACCTCTACTGCCTCCAATCCTGACACACAGTGATGCGAGCAAGAGAAACTGATAAGAATGTGTACTTTTCAATCGTCCCGTTTAATTGTCTGATTGAAGTGTCTGTGCTGACATCTCCTTTGCCTCTATCCAACTGGTCTACAATGACACTTTTTTGCTTGTACTCCTCCTTAGGTCAGCCATGTCACCACCCGAAACCCCGCAAATGCAAATAAGGGACAACATCCTTGTTCGCATCCTGACAGTCCTTGAGGAACTCAAAGAAGACAATCGAGTCACTAGAAGGATGCTACAAACCATGGCACAGCGTGGCAACAGTGGTGCATGATGGATAATAATAACTGTAATATAGTAACTTTTGTCGAGAGAAATTTATACTCATTTATTGTGACCATAACATATATTTCCTGCAGGAGCTTTAAAAAAGAACACCTTAACCAGCCAGATCACCAGGAAGGATGTGGAGAGCGCAGTTTCAAAATGGCTGATCGGATCAAGGGAAAGGGGAGGCAATAGACCGGTCCGACAGGTCCCTCCTTCTCCCACGAGATCCACTTCTTGCTCAGCGGAAGAAAATTTGTTATGGGACCTTTTTTTTTTTCCTGTTCCATTTTTATTCTTGATGTATAACACTTTCATAACTGGTTATAATGGTTATTATAATCTGTATCATATTGTGTGTGTGTGTGTGTATTATGCATCTGATTTAATCTGTAAAATACTATTATTGCTTTTCACTTAATAAAAAAAGCTTGATTAATGGCATGGCATTTTTATTTTATATAGTAGATAGAGGCAACTCACAGTTGACTGCATCAAAGTCTTGACAAGCAGCATCCACAAAAAATAAGACATAATACAATAATAAAACAAAATAAGAACCCACTCCAAAATTAAATAGCCTGTAATAATAAAGGCTAGCCTGGGTACAGTGTAGGACATAAGGACCCATAATCAGCCCAGGGTCCAGTGTGGGTCCCATGTGGGAGAAAACCGGGTTGCCCATGTGGGGCCCATGTGAAACCCACCCTCAGCCCATGTGGGCTTGCCCACAAGGGGCCACCATGGAACCCCCATTCACTCACCAGCCCACATCCAACCCGCATGGGCCCCTCATGGGTGTGTTGACAGGGTGGGCTGGAGCGGAGTTTGGGGCTTGCGCTGTCAGGTGAGGAAGTTTGCCGACGTCAGTCTGGCCAGCTGCCTCCACTTCCAATCAGCACCAATTAGAAGCTCTACACAATGACTCAGAGAAAAAAAAAAAATAAAAAAAAAATAAATATATATATATATATATATATATATATATATATATATATATATTAGGGCTGGGCAACGATTAAAATATTTAATCGCGATTAATCGCATAATTTGCCTGATTAATCATGATTAATCGCATTGTATTTACAAACTCCAAGAATTAATTCAAAAGTAGTGTAAAGAGCACTTTTATTTTAATGTTCTGCTGCCATATGAACAAAAGTGTTGTAACATTTGTAGCACTTATCAGTAAAACATATTTAGTGTAAAGCTCAACTTAAACATGTAAAACAAAAAATAGCAATAATAATAAATTGAAGCTTATTGCCACTGACAGGGAATTCTCTTTATGGGGAAAAAATCTACCAAAAACTGGCAGCATTACCATTTTATGTTCAATACCAAAGTTTAACTTGGCAGTGGTTACAACTAACTTGTTTCTGTCATATTCAATGCTGGAAGAACTTTAAACTGAAATGCTTGCTAACTCGATATGCTTGCATGGTTATTTGACGTTAACACGCGGTTTTTTGTTGTTGCTTTCTCGCGTGCATATAGTGAATGGCAGGGAAAAACAGGCAAAAACACATGGCTACTTTGAAACGAGAAGCGACTTCACCGACGGCGTCGATGCAGACCCCGCTCCGCTCCGCACAAAACTTGTTCCGGCCGCCAACTCACCGCCTCGCCTAAGCAAATTCCTGCGGGAAACACCGCCTTCCGCATGTTGGCTTTGTTTTTTTCCGGCCAGCACCTTTCTTCCTCTTTGAATCCGAGGCTGGGCTGACAGCGAGGTTATTGGCGCATTATCGCCACCTACTGTTCTGATTCAAACCCCTACACCGCAGCAACAGACCTTCACAAAATAAAAGCATGTGAGCCCGCGTTAAAGTAAATATCGCCATTAATAGTCTAATGAATTAACGCGATATATATATATATATATATATATATATATATATATATATATATATATATATATATATATATATATATATATACAGGCCAGCGGACAGCTTTGCTCCCCGCTAGAGGTGTGCGACACTGGGAATTTTTAATCGATCCGATACCAAGTAAATACAGGGTATCGGCAATATCGATACGATGCTTATACTTTTGACATTTAAGCTTGATGTATCATGAAACTGTTGACCTTTTGGGTTTTGTGATTTTTTTATTTTATTATTACAATGAAATAATAATAATAATAATAATAATACTAATAATAATAATAATTTTATGTTCAGTGTTTTTTTCCTAATCCACCTCTTATATCTTTCAATCCTTATGTAATTTTGTCTGTGTTGTGTGCACCTGCCTGTTGCTTTAATCCTATAAATTTCCCCGTCGTGGGATAAATAAAGGATTAGCTAATGTTATCTTAAATAACACTTTTTAATAGGATATATGTACTGGGTTCTTTCAAGGTCTTAATTACATTTTCTGTTTGGGCTGCAGTAACATGTGATAGATATATCTACTTTGAAAGTTAACATGAACTGCTGCTGAAGATGACCACTCTTATCGACCTGGATGTTCTCTGGAGGACTGAAACGCCTCAGTCAGTGACGTCAGTCTGTGGGTCTGGGTCTGTCGGGGCAATGAGTGAAGTTTCATCTCCTCTCTCTGTTTCTGTTGCTCGACGTTTTCTTGCTCATGGTTTTCACGTGTTTATATACATTTGTTCAGTGACGTGCGGTAGGGTTCATAGCTGGTGAGGCACTGACGTCATCAGCGAGATTTACAAATATATACACTCTTCTACAGAGTAGACTCTTTGCAAAGTGCTGAAGGAGACTGATTGTGCCAAATAAATTCTCCAAGAGACATGAAAAAATTATTGATTCTTTGATGAAAAAAATTATAAATTATTTGTCATTTGATTGGTAACAGTTTATGAGTTATGATATATTTCTGCATTTGTAACACATTAAAAAACTATAACCCACATTATGCACATTTCATTACAAAAACAAAACATGAATAATTATCGCTGTCTTACCTCTGCTTATAAATGAAGTCCATGCGGCGCTCTTTCTGCACAAAAATATCGGTCACTTTCCGGTAAAAGTCCTCTTTATCTTTCTTCAGTTTTAAAACTCTCTCAGTCTCAGTGGAGATCACTGCCAGGGAGGAAAGCCTTCCTTGATCAGTCCTGTTCTAGCTGTATGTTTAGAGTCTTTTTAGTGCTTTAATTGTTTAGCATAACTCGCTAATAATACAGCCTTAACTTGCTGTCACGTTACAGTTTTGGAATCACAAGCACTGCTCCTTGAGCGCCCCCTGCCTAGAGGCCAAGGAACTGCCGACCTCACCTACAACCAGTCCTTTCCCATTTATGGTCACGCAGCAGCACACGAAAACATGTTACCTGCACACAGTTTGATGATCAAAACACAATTTATAATCCACATACATTAAATTATGGAAAAACAGTTCATAACTGTTTGAACATTTGAATTTATGATCTAGAGACAGGAAGATGCATCCACAGAATGGATGCCAGCGCAGTTAACATGGGATCACAGGGGAGGCCAAGCTTGCTGCGGCCTCCCCGGCTTCACTATCAAGCGCCACCAAGGATTTACATGGAAAATAGCGAAACTTCCGCGATTTTGAAGAAAATATTATCAGAATTGATCAAATTAGATAAAAAATTAACTCTTTATTACAAATGACTGAGTGAATCACAATTTATATTATGTTATCATCATTATATATTTTCTTTCTTTCCTTGATGACAAGTGAGGCCTGGCCTCACTTGCCTCCCCTGACAGCACGTCACTGAATTTGTTGTGTTTCCACTGAATTTAACCGGCTTTTTACAAAACATACAGCTTGTTATCATTTATGGTATTATTGGCGACAGTCAAACAAACTCTGCGTCGCCGAGCGGCTGAATAGGGGAATTCTTGTTGACGCGCTCGCTATTCAAAACTTCAGTCCAAGCTGCGGTTAAGATCCTTTTATTGTTGTTGATCTTCAAAACACCAGTTGCAATGAAGCAAAAAATGAATCCACAGGTTCAAGCCGTGATCAAAGGCAAAAAGTACAAAAGGCATCCAATGCTTAAAGCGGTCAGCAAAAAGTAGACATCCCCCATCACCCACTCACTGACAACTACTCAGGTGAGCAAAACAGGTGATCTTACAATCACTGCTGACACCACGTGATCAATACCACACCCATCCACCACATTCCGGCCCCTAATTATTACATCATTACACAGTAATAATTACACATCCAACACCATATACATTATATCAGAACACTGAATGAGACATTACACATTGAAATAGTCCATAAACTCATTTCCTTTTTTCTTCTTTTGTCCATATGTGGTCAGTCAGTCATAGGCCAGAGGTTACCAGCACTTAGCCTAATATAGTCAGTCTGCGATGTACATCTAGTAGTATTAAAGTCAAGTCAAAGAGTCATGTCAAACCAGGTCGAAAAAGTGTTGTCTTTATTGGTCGGATCTCTCCTGAAGAAGGCATATCTTTGTGATGGGTCTGCATAAATGGCTGGTTGGAGTCTTAACCCAGACCTGGCGTACAAGCCCCCTTTTGTCTGGTACAGTTTCTGTGATTTTGCCGATGATCCAGGAACCACGAGGTGCAGAGTCATCCACTATAAGGACCACGTCTCCAGGAACAAAGTTGCGTTTAATTTTCATCCATTTTTGGCGCTGTTGAAGCAGTGGCAAATATTCTTTAATCCATCGTTTCCAAAACAGATCAGATATGTATTGGACCTGTCTCCATCGTTTGCGTGCGTAAAGGTCACTTTTCTGGAACAAACCAGGTGGTAAGCACGGGTTAGACTTGAGCAGAAGGAGGTGGTTTGGTGTTAGAGCTTCCAGATCATTTGGATTGGTAGATTCCAATGTAATAGGTCTACCGTTGAGGATTGACTCCACTTCACAGAGAGCAGTTTGAAGTCCTTCTTCGTCCAAATGCTGTGTCTGCAGGGTGGAATTAAGGACCCTACTGATGGAACGAATCAATCTCTCCCATGCTCCGCCATGGTGCGATCCAGCTGGAGGATTGAAGATCCATTTCACACCCTTCAACAACAGCGTATCAGTGATCTTTTCCTGATTCCACTCTTCTATGGCTTGTCTCAGCTCCCGCTCCACACCCACAAAGTTGGTTCCATTATCAGACCGCAGCTCTTGAACTTGGCCTCGCCTTGCAATAAAACGGTGTAAGGCATTAATGAAGGAGTCTGTGTCAAGAGATGAGGCGACCTCAATATGTACAGCTCTAATTGCTAAACACGTGAAGAGAACTCCATACTTCTTCACAAGACTTCTCCCACGCTTGACTTCAAATGGACCAAAATAATCAACTCCAATAAAACTAAAAGGGGGTTTCTCAGGAGTCACTCTGCTTTCAGGCAAGTCAGCCATTTGCTGCTGGCCTGTAGCTCCATGAAGCCGTCTGCAGGTCACACACCTCGACAGGATGTTTCTAATCAAGGCTCCAGCACCAGGAATCCAATATTTCTGATGCAGCTTTGAGAGCATGTAGTTCCTACCACCATGACCCACACTTTTATGGATATGCTGAAGAATGAGATCAGCAATGTGAAAGTCCTTAGGAATTATGATAGGATGTTTGGAATCTTCAGCCATGACAGCCTTGCTGAGACGTCCTCCAACGCGCAGCACATTATCCTCTAGAACAGGATTCAACTTGTATATGTGACTGCTTCGCTTCACGCTCTTTCCCTTTTGGAGACAGGAGATCTCTTCAGCATATCTTTTCCTCTGACAAAACTGGATTATCTGCATCTCAGCATCCTCAATCTCTCCCAATGAGAGAAAGTCATTACAGAACTCAACCCTAGGATGAGCACATTTAGACAGAGCTGTATTAGATGCAGGCTGGAAATGTGTCTTGTTCTTCTTGCGATGTAAGAGCAATGTTTTGAATCTCAAAATCCAACTCATCACCCTGACAAGACGAGTCCAGGATGAGGTACGATGAATCAAAGAATCCAATGGATGGTCATGATCATGTGTGGGTGAGACAACCACAGAGGCACACATCTTGACTTCACGGTCTTCAGGTGAAAGTTCCTGCAAGTTCTCTGGGTTAACAGGCCATTCTGTCTCTGGCTGTGTAAGGAATGCAGGACCAGATAACCATTTAGTGTCACGCAGAAAAGATTCTGCCTTCATACCTCTGGAGGCAAGGTCTGCAGGGTTATGCGTTGTATTCACATACCTCCACTGTGATATTCCAGAAGACGTGAGAATCTCAGACACTCGGTTCACCACAAAAACACGAAACCTCGTAGTTTTGTTATTGATGTATTTCAACACTGAGGTGCTGTCTGTCCAAAACATTGAGTCCAAAAGAGGTAGCCTCAGCTCTCTTCTCCAAAGTCTGTCCATGCGAACTGCTAGCACAGCCGCTGTCAATTCCATACGGGGAATTGTGACTGGTTTTAAAGGTGCCACCCTGGACTTCCCCATTATGAAGGAACTGTGTGCCTGTAAGAGACTGTTGTGCAGCAGCAAATAGGTAACAACACCATACCCCTTCTCACTCGCATCTGCAAAGTGGTGCAACTGAGCAGTAGTTTTTTCTCCAAATTCAGTTGGTTTTAAAGATCGTTTGATGCTGATGTTGTCCAACAGGTGCAGTTCTTCCACCCACCTTTGCCACTCTTGAGCAACATCTGATGGAATAGCATCATCCCATCCAATCCCCCTCTGACACAGATCTTGAAGTATCCTTTTAGCTGTGAAAATGACAGGAGCAAGGAATCCCAGAGGGTCGTAGAAGGAGCTGACCATAGAAAGAATTCCTCTCCGGGTCAATGGCCTGTTTGGGATGGAAATGGAGAACTTAAACGCATCTGACTGTAAACACCACCAAACTCCTAATGCTCGCTCAATAGGTAATAGGTCACAATCCAAATCTAGATTTTTAACTTCCTTAGCTCTCTCCTCCTCAGGTATTACTGCCAGGACCCTGCGGCTATTACTTATCCACTTTGTTAAGTGGAAGCCTCCCTTGGCGCAGATGAGTCTGAGGTCTGTGTAAAGAGAGCTTGCTTCCTCTTCAGTGCCTACTGAAGCAAGGCAGTCATCCACGTAGAAATTATGTAGAATGGTGTCAATCACCTGCTGGTTGAAGTGTGCTTTGTTGTCTTCCGCACATTTCCGCAGAGCATAGTTAGCACAACTCGGAGAGGACGTTGCTCCAAACAAATGAACGCCCATCCTATACTCCTGCATGCTCTGATTGAAGTCACCTCCCGGCCACCAGAGAAACCTCAATAGGTCAGCGTCTTCCTCTGGTACGTACACCTGATGGAACATGGCTTCAATATCAGACATCAAAACAACAGGCTCTTTTCGGAACCTAGTCAGCACACCAACCAAATTATTTGTCAAATCAGGACCACTTAGGAGCTGTGCATTAAGAGAAATGCCCTGGAATGATGGCGCACAGTCAAATACGACCCGAATCTTCCCTTTGGTAGGATGATAAACCCCGTGATGAGGGATATACCAAACCTTCCCATCATGTCGCTCCAAGTCTGCAATTGGCACTCCTTTTGCATAACCTCTGGATATAAGATCTTTCATGAACACAGTGTAGTCTTTGTGGAAGTCTTTATCTCTGATGAACCTTTTCTTCAAGCTTAAGGCACGTTGTTCAGCAATTACACGGTTATCAGGCATTCTTATGTCTCTGTCTTTCAAAGGCAGGGCAATACTGTAGTGTCCATCCTTCAAGGTCACGGTCTTATTAGCCAACTCCATAAACCTAGAGTCTTCCTGTGACGGCCCCACATGCTCATCATAGCTGCTCTCAGGGAAGTCCATCTTGAACTGTTGTTTCCATAACTTGTCCAATGTAACAGCAGATATCCTGTTGGTAGTGACTGTTAATGGACAATTTGGTTTTCCACAGCATTCTTGTTCAAGTGGCCCATTCACTGTCCAACCGAGCATCGTTTTAATGGCAAAAGGTCCGTCACCTTCACTTCTGATGACCTCCAAAGGTTCTAGAGCTCTGGGCATGTTCATGCCAATCAGAAGCTCCACCTGTGCTTTTATCTCTGGCAAATGAACATCCTTCAAATGTGGCCATTTATCCAGGTCGCGTTGCTTTGGGATGTTACTCAGGTCTACAGGCATTCTGTGCTGAGTGAAGAGGTCAGGCATGTCACAATACATATTGCTGTGCAATCCAGCGATTTCCAGTTCAGGTACAATAAAGCTGTCCATCACTTTCTCTTGTCCCATGGTGCGCAAAAGAATCTTTGTTTTTCTCCCAGTGAGATTCAGCTTGTCCATAAGACCCACTGTACAAAAGGATGCTGAACTCCCTTGGTCTAGAAAGGCATATGTTTCCACTGTTCTTTGACCTTTCTTTGATTTTACTTTGACTGGCACAATGGAAAGCTTACAGTCTTGTTCCCCGGCCCCAGTAAGACCACTAGTCTGGACTGTGACAGGAGTGTTATCTGCTTCAGTGTCAAGTTTGACCTTGTTCTTCTTGTGATGGATATGAAGTATGCTTGCATGTCTGAAACCACAGATTTTACATAAAAGGCGATTTCTGCATTCTTTGCTGATGTGCCCTGTGCACAGGCAACCAAAACACACATTATTCTTCCTAAGAAATAAAATCTTCTCATTATGAGGTTTCTTATCAAACACAGAACATAAATCCAGTTTGTGTCCACCTTTGCAAAACAAACAAATCTTCACAGCAGTCTGATGTTCTTGAGCCTCTGAAGAATTATTTCTCTCGACGGCAGAGATGGTTGTGCCAAAGCTACTTCCTCTAGTTCTTGGACGAGGACAACATTTCTCTCCATCACTTTTTTTGACTGTTAAATATGTTGATGGAGCGTCACATAGATTTCCAAAGACAGGATCTGTAGTAATTTTAACTTGACGCTCAAGGAAGAAAACGATGTCAATAAATGTAGCTCTGCGATGCTGCTTCTCCTGGATGTCACATGCTGCTGTTCGCCATTTATCTTTCAACTTATAAGGCAATCTTCTAATCACAGCAAGCATATTGGCAGGTGTATTTAATTCAGAAAGATCATAAACCTCCTCCATCGCATTGCAACATGCACGTAGAAACAAACAGTATGCCTGAAGAGCTTTTCCATCTTCTGATTTAATCAAAGGCCATGAGTGAATTTTATTCAGATAAGCAGATGCAATAATATGCACATTTCCAAAGTGCTCATACAACATAGTCTTAGCTTTTACATATCCAGCACCATCAGGCATATGTTGACAGCTTTTGACAAGTTCGCAGGGCTGACCCCTAGTGTACTGTGCAAGATAATGCAGGCAATCATCCGGATCGTCTGTCTTTCCTTCAATAACCTGCTCAAATGAACGCATAAAGGCCTGGAAATGAAGAGGATCGCCATCAAAGGGTTGAATTTCTCTTCTAGGCAGCGAAGAAAGACCTTGCTGACGTACCAACATACAAGTTAACTCGTTTTGTTTCTCCATGATGGACAACAGGGTTTCATTGGCTACTGGTTGAGCTGCTTCCTGCAGAGGCATATATGAAGCTGTCCTGGTTAGAGGATCAGGCCCCATAAGAAGAGGTGCAGGTTTTTCCCTTGTCGCATTCTGTTGCATTGTTTTTACTTGTAGCTCTGCATTTCCAAAATCTTTACTTCTCCTGGGAAGTGTCTGTGAAACAAAAGTCTTTGAATCTGCTTTAAGGAGCTCAAGAGCATTTCCTTCTGTTTTGAAATAGGTTTCCATTCCGTTGGATTTCCGTGAAGCTGTGCTTTGCACTGCAGATCCAGTTTTCAGCACTTTTACTTTTGCAGCAGTTGCAGCTATTTCTGCTTCAAGCTGAAGCTGTTCTTTCCCTTTCCTCAGTTGCTCCTCTTGTTCTTCCAGAGCGTGTTTTTCTTTGAGCATATTTTGACGCGTGAGCAAGGCGGCCATTTCAGCTTCTGCCCTGAGACGTGCAGATGAAGTTGATGATACTTTAGAGCTTGACCTGCTCCCTTGATTTGAAACACTATCAGATGGCAACACATCCTCGTGGTTGTCATGCTGGGGATTAACAGACAATTCAGGTTCCATATGCTGTTGAACCTCCGCCTTTCCTTCTACTGGGGTTTTCTCTGACTGTAACATGCCGGAGGACGGCCTGCTTGAGCATTTATTGTTTTCAGAAAGCCATATTTCAACATCTTCAATAAACCCCTTGTTGTATTTAGTGATGCTTGAGAACCATGTGTTTTGCTTATGTTTCTCATCAAGTGGAATTAAAGTCAGCAGCGAGTCATGCAATGCATTGGCATCCTTGGAGAGGTGTCTTAACTCATCCAACTGTAACATTACTTGTGAATAATTTTCATCATCTTTCATTAGATCTTTAAGAGACACAATTACACCTTTCATTTTATTTACATGCCTTTTCCGCTCTGTTTGGATCGTTTCAATTTTATTTGCGAGAGCTTTCTCAGTAAGAACGATAGTTCTTTTATCCTTTTCAGGTTTTTCACCAACAGATGCAGCAGATGATCCACTCATTTTATGTCATTTGCCAAAATCCAAATGAAAGGAAACTTCAAAGCATCAGCTTGCTGAACTCATGCAGAGCCACGCACACACGCACACCAAAATCCCGCAGCCACAGTCCAACAGCAAAACGTAGCGGGGGGCGGGGTGTGTCACAACAACAGCTTCACCTGGCGGAACCAAGCTGGGTTTAAACGGCACAAAAACGCGCCGGTTACATACCCCCGTTGTCTTCTCGTTCTCCGTCTCAAGTGATCCGCTTTCGTAGGTGTAGGATGGCGGGGTTGTGCGGGCTCGCGTCGCAGTTCCTGATGTGCGAGAAGCTTGCTGTCGAGTTTTTTGCTGACAAATATTGGCGACAGTCAAACAAACTCTGCGTCGCCGAGCGGCTGAATAGGGGAATTCTTGTTGACGCGCTCGCTATTCAAAACTTCAGTCCAAGCTGCGGTTAAGATCCTTTTATTGTTGTTGATCTTCAAAACACCAGTTGCAATGAAGCAAAAAATGAATCCACAGGTTCAAGCCGTGATCAAAGGCAAAAAGTACAAAAGGCATCCAATGCTTAAAGCGGTCAGCAAAAAGTAGACATCCCCCATCACCCACTCACTGACAACTACTCAGGTGAGCAAAACAGGTGATCTTACAATCACTGCTGACACCACGTGATCAATACCACACCCATCCACCACAGGTATTAAAATATAGCCAGGCGGCGCTACTTTCCCTCTTCATGTTTTTCCGCTCCTGCGGTCTCTCTCTCCGAGTCTGAGCAGCAGCAGCGCGGTTGTTTGTGTGTTGAGTGGAGAGAGAGCTGAGTGGACGGGCCAGGCTGAGCCTGCGTGCTGATTGGCTGCCGCCGCTGAGCCATGTACGACAGGGGAGGGGGAGCAGCAAAGTGCCGTGACGGGGAGACTTTGGTGAAGCTGCTGCAGTCAGAGTGCGCGGCTTCAACTATATATTTAGTTACTCTATATCTTCAACTATATATTTAGTTATTCTAATATTAAATATTTTTCACACAAATATTTTCTGAAAAATTACTTCTGCCTGTATTTTAATGATCACAGTGTCAGTTTTGGGGCCCCCCCTCTGTCCTGGGCCCTGGACAATTGACCCGTTTGTCCCCCCCCTGTCAGCGGGCGTGTATATATATATATATGTATATATATATACAGGACTGTCTCAGAAAATTAGAATATTGTGATAAAGTTCTTTATTTTCTGTAATGCAATTAAAAAACATGAAATGTCATACATTCTGGATTCATTACAAATCCACTGAAATATCGCAAGCCTTTTATTGTTTTAATATCGCTGATTATGGCGTACAGCTGAAGAAAACTCAAAAATCCTATCTCAAAATATTTGAATATTTCCTCAGACCAAGTAAAAAAAAAATTATAACAGCAAAACAAAATCAAACATTTGAAAATGTCCATTAATGCACTCAGTACTTGGTTGGGAATCCTTTTGCACAGATTACTGGATCAATGCGGCGTGGCATGGAGGCAATCAGCCTGTGGCATTGCTGAGGTGTTATGGATGCCCAGGATGCTTCAATAGCGGCCTTTAGCTCATTTGCATTGTTGGGTCTGGTGTCTTTCAGCTTCTTCTTCACAATATCCCACAAATTCTCGATGGGGTTCAGGTCAGGGGAATTGGCAGGCCAATCAAGGACAGTAATGCCATGGTCAGTACACCAGTTACTGGTGGTTTTGGCACTGTGGGCAGGTGCCAGATCTTGGTTGTGCAGCGTTTCCTGCCACATTTCCCCCTTCCAACACACTTTTTGTGAATGTGCTTTGAAACTGCACTCTGTGAACAGCCTGCTCTTTGAGAAATTTCTTTCTGTTTCTTACCCTCCTGATGGAGGGTGTCAATGATGGTCTTCTGGACAGCAGTCAGATCAGCAGTCTTCCCCATACTTGTGATTTAGTTTGCTGAACCAAGCTGAGTGTTTTTCAAGGCTCAGGAAACCCTTGCAGGTTTTTCGAGTTAATTAGACGATTCAAGTGATTAGTTGAATAGCCTACTAGTATACTTTTTCACGATATTCTAATTTTCTGAGACAGTCCTGTATATATATATATATATATATATATATATATATATATATATATATATATATATATATATATATATATATATATATATATAATTTTGGAGAGACTAAGTCACAAAGACTTGGACGTGTAGACCTGTATCTCTCTTCCTAATATTAGGAAAATCACATTCTAATCAAAAATATAAACAATATCTTTTCATCTTACTTGTGAAAAGTTATCCCTCAAGCCCTGACGTCAATAGTCCCGCGATTTAAACAAAAATAAGCCGCACAGTGCTGAGGCATCACTCGTATGTTCATCTTGAATCAGCAAGATTGGGTAGCAGGACTATGGGTACGTCCCTTTTTTCTGCTGATGCACACTCCTTGCCAGCAGGTGGCAGTAAAACAACATTTTAAGAAGTTTGAGACGTTACGCTTGCCGTACTTGTTTGGCTGCAACATTTAGCGCGAGTTTTTACACACAGATACCAAGTTGTGTACACTGTAGGTTTTTGGTTGTAATGATCCTATATTTATATCCAAGAGGACGTGCTGTTTAGTAAGCAGCGCGACCATGTAATGTTGCAAGTTCTTCATTTAGAGGAAACAGCAAAAATGGTAACGAGCTCTTGTTTTTACTGCATTATTCTGTTTGTTCTGAGGGCTGGTTTTCAGAAAACCAAGATAACGGATATAAATGATCGGGAATTTCCGTGTAGGTTTAGTTAATCCATGTGCCTTATTTGTGCAGTCAGCGGTCACGCTAATGCGTTTTGTCAGTGATTCTGTTTCCTTATCTGTTTTTTTTTTTGGTATGTAATCAGCCTGCGTGAAAATAAGAGTGATACATATTGGCATTTAGTCAAGTACTTTTATTATTTTAACATTATGATGATTGGCTATACCATTATTAACTTTATTATCCACGTGGGCATTGCTACTGGTCGATTGTGTTTTTGAAGACTGCTGTTCTAAATTCGACAGAAATTATTGAATGCGTTGAATGGATTAGAGAAAAGGCTGATAAAGAAGCAACGGTATTGTCAATAGGGATGCAAGTTAACCATTAACGACTTAATCTAAAGTTTTATTGATTTTATTGTAGCATACTTGATGTGAAATAAACTCGCCGAACTATTCTCAGTGGATTTTTATTTGCCAAAATTTGAGACAGCCTACTGTAGGGCGTACTCACGGTGCATCTTCCTTTGCCTGCTGGTAATATGGTGATGCTTTGGTCCTGGCTAAGTGATGTTATGGCTTTCCTTTCCTGTGCTGTGGTGTATTTTGCATGTTATTTATATTATATATATAAATAACATGCAAAATATTTCAGCACATGACTTTCTCAGTACTTGATAGTTTTTAGTACATAACATAAAAGTATATGGCATTTGACATTTTAAAAGTCTTAAGCCCCCCTGAACATGAGAAAATCATCGTTGTTCGATGCTGTAGCGCACATATTCCCTAGTTACTGGAGGAAAATAGGGAGTACCAATATGGCTGGTGGCTTCACAGTGAAGTGTATTATATACGGCCAATGCGCAATCCAGTGAATAAATAGAAAAAAAAAGAAGAACCAATCACAGTCATGCAAGTCATTGTCATAGCAACCAGGGTAGACAGACTAATACTGCATTGAAAAGACACACGGAAATTAATTTTGGGCACTTAGGGTTATAACTAGAAAGACCTCAGCTTAACATGGAAAACATTTATCATTGCACAACACCCCCTTCCCTCGCTCACGATGGGCACATAAAAGTCGCGCAGATGGGAGGGGACCCGGCAAACCCTCTGGGGTCATTGCCTTTGTGGGGCAGGGACAGGAAGAGCTGGGGGCTAAAGGAAGGGACTTGTGGGGCATGTTGGGGCCAAATACTGGGACTAGGCATGGTAAAGGTGGGGGAGCTGGGGATTTTTACAGTATTGGGGAGGGCAGGAACTAAAGGGAGAGGCTGCACTTGTGGAGACAATAAAACATTGCTTATAACTTGAACAACCTCAGCTTAACATTGAAAACATAGATGATGTAAAATTCAGCATATGTGCTGAATTTTACATCATCTAAGAGATTATTATGTTTCAGTTTATTGTGTTGCCTGCATTAAATACTGACTGAATAAACCCTCTGGGGTGCTGCCCTCTGCGGCCATCCAGCAGGGGGCAGCACCCTCTGCTGGATGGCCGCAATACTACAACACTGAAAGACGTTCTAAGTGGATTTTATCAGTTAATCGGATGGAACAAACTTTAATCTAACCATTAATCGACAATTAATATATAAAGGTTAAAAAGGCACAGCAGCGGAATAAAATAGCATTTTAGATGCAGCTCACGGGAGGATATTGCTATTTTTAGAATAGGCTCGCTTTGGATGCGCATTTACCTGAATTACTTAGTGAGATTGACATAGTCGCACCTGCTGAGCCTGGTTTGGCCTCCGTGAAATGTATAAAGCCAGGATACACTGATCACACTAAGTCAACCCTAGCTTTATCCGGGATTTCTAAATTCTGCTTTTGTGAAACAGCCCTCAGGTTTGTACTGAATTGCTGATGTGTTTGTCTGTGGCAGAGGAGAAGCCTGGCTCCCAGTCAGTTGGCTAAACGCAAACCAGTCAGAGAGACCAGCGGTGACAGCGAGCAGACAGGAAACACTGTAAGCCCAGCTTTCTGAATGTTTTCTCACCAGGTTTATGTTTCTCTGTAAACTTAGTTTGAAGCAGCTACCTCCCACATCACTTCAGTAAATCGTCACTGCTTTAATGAATCAGGAGCTGCTCTGATTCTGAATAAATATACTTTCTGCAAAAAAATAAAACAAAAACAAAAAAGGTAATGCTAATCATTCTGTATACTGGACATTTCAAGCTACTAAAGGCCTTTATAGATCTTAAAGTGTGTTTCAGTGAGTTTCAGTTTAATTCAGTGTAGTTTAGACTTGTCTAGATGTTTCAGATTTGAAGGAGAGATCAGTGCACATTCACAAAGATTCTCAGCGTTCTGTAGCCAGTCCCAAACTCTGGAATGATTTTCCACTGCATGTCAGGCAGGCTTCCTCTTTGATCATTTGTAAATCTCTATTAAAGAGTCATCTTTTTAACTTGGCTTTTAATACTGAAGAGGATGTTGGTGTTTGTTGATTTTATACCAGTTTTTCTGTTTATTTTCCTATATTGTTTTTATCAATATTACAGATTTGTATGCTGTTTATATTTGTGTGTTTTTTTGTTCAGCACTTTGGTATCTGTGTTTAAAGTACTTTATAAATACAGTTGGATTGGATAGGGAACAGATGTGGTTGACCCTGTTGCTAGGTGTGATGCTGTTTTCTAAGAGCTGTGATTGGTTGATACAAGAAACAAAAAAAACACACACACAAACACACAAATTGGCTCCTAAGTATCAAATTATTAAATTAAATTAACCAATTAGACTGGATTAAGAAATGTGTGACATGATGAAACTCAAACAATCAAATAATTGTCACACAACATTATTTTGATTTACTTATAATAATACTTGTTATTTTACAACTTTATTTTAATGTCCTGAGTGCACGTCAATATTTTACTGTGATTGCCTAAACGGCAGACATAAAATGGAGAGAACAAGGGTTGAGAAAACTGAACTGGACAAGAGGCGCACTAATAGTAGTGTTAAAGTGAATTGATCTGCGGGATCACGGTGCAAAGACGCATATTCTGAAGCATTGCCGCAGATCAATGAGTGTTGTGCCTGTGTTCATTGTCAGAGTTCCCTGAGGGGGCTCCTGTTTTAGCTTAAAAATTCCCTACCTAGGAATTTTAGTTTAAGAGTACTTCAGATAGTTGTTCAGAGTGACTGAGTAACGAGACGACAAATTTTTATCTTAGAGAGGAGGTTTGGTTAACCCTGTTGCTAGGCATCACGCTGTCTTTCAAGAGCTGTGATTGGTTGATACTACAAGAAAAAAAACACAAATGCTATCCTAGTAATCAAAGGAGAGAAATTAACCGATCAGACTGGATTAAGAAATGTGTCATGACAATGAAACATAAAATTAATTAATTGTCACACAGCATCAAAATGTTTAAACCCACCTTATTTACATCTTCATCATTACTTTGATTTGCTTATTAATTTTTACTTGCCAGTCTTTTTCTGCTTTATCTATATATTAATGCACACTCATCTGTCAGCATTTTTCTAGGATTGCCTGCTTGTATAAAGCGGTTCTATTTGGCAAAACGATCAACATAAAATTGAGAAAAAAAACTAGGGCTGCAACTATTAGTCTACATTATTGATAATGTCGATAATGAAATTTTTTCGACGCAAATGTTTGTTGCGTTCACGCGTCGTTAAAAATACATAACCTTTGCTGCGGTCTCAAAGTTTCACTTTCAGTGGTAGTTTCAATCACATGCAGATCACTAAGGCTGCAGCAGAGGGCAGTATAGCGAGCAGAGAAACTGCATGACCCTCTCGCATGGCTGAGGCTTCATGTAGTATTGCATTTCTGGAAAAATCGCAAACTCAACTTTTAAGTAGTATACAAAGTATATATACATTGTTACTTGTTAATCCTCTGCCTGACTTTACCCCCATTTTTAACACTGATGTCTGGAGATTCCATTTTGCTCTCAATGAAGATATTTTTAAGTACAGTATACAATAATGGTAAATAGAAATATTTTTCTTGTAGATATTCATATATACATTTTAGTTAAAAGCGGAGGGCATGGTTGGACTGGTGCAAATCTGTATGGTATCAATATGGGCACTTAAGCACTTAGGTATTCATCAGATTGACAACCTAGGGGACGAAACTGTCTCTGTGACAGCTAGTTTCATTTGATATAACCAGACATGAATTGAAGCATTTGTTTCAAAAGCTATCCAGATGACTAATTTACGGATAAGCTTGACTCTTACAGGTTTGTGATTGGTTTCATACAAAATTAAACATAAGCTTGTGTAGAAATGACCAAGAGTGTTATTGATTGATTGGATTTCTTCTCTCAGGAGAAGGTAAGAAAAGTGGATAGGATAAGGGAGAGCCACATGTCTCCCTACAGAAAGCCTCTGAAACAACTTAACTGGCCTGAATGCACGGGCGCTGACAAGCATGTAAGCATTATTGAAACTCTCAACATCTCTGAATACATTTACCTTGACAAGACACAGTAAATAAAACTCTTTTCTACAGGAGGCATCTATTCGGAATATTCTCTCCAAGCCTTTTAAAATTCCTATTCCCAACTACACAGGTGAGTTTTACCAGCAGTGTGATTTCAGTCTACTGATGAAGAATGACTTCTCTGTTTGTCTTCCTTCACTAATGGCTAACAGGCTCACTCGGAAGCAAAGCACTTGGTCTCAAACATGCAGGAGTAAGGAAAGCACTCCATGATCCCTTTGCTGAAGATGCTTTGGTACTTTATGAGCCCCCAACTCTAAGTGCTCATGAGCTGATCAAAGCTGACAAGTAGGTTCCTGGATTCCTCTTTCTGCTGAAATGCAGCATGGCAAAAAGGCACAAAAAGCCTTCCAAAACCATAAATATTATACAGATCTGATAGAGGTATTCATACGTAGTAAACAACCAACTGTTGCCAAACTTTAACTGATAGGATAAACAAAATTACTTTTTTTTTCCAGAGAAAAGCTCCCAGTTCATGTTGTTGTGGATCCAGTATTGGGAAACGTACTTAGACCCCATCAGATAGAGGTATTCCTAAGATTTCTTACTAATCTAACAACAATGAAGATCACAATGTTACATTTTCTTGCCTGCATTAAAATTACTTTGATTGTAATTTTCCTCAAACTAAAACAGAACTAGAGAGCAAACTAAGTCCACTCTGATAAATGAAGGAGCAGTCATCTTTTTAGAATAGAAGTATCCTTTATTGTCCTTCCCTCCAGACAGCCAGGACCCACAAAACAGTTTTTAATGAATGGAGAACTTTTTTACTTTAGAGACAATATTATCTATTATTAAAAAAATACAAAAGGCTATGTCAGCAGAAGTTCTGCAAAACAGAAAAAAAACTTTTATTTTATGTCTGAGTTTAATAAGAAAATATTACAACAGACAAATCGGTTTTATTATTATTCTACCGCTGCGTGCATCAGTGTCATGTCAAATGCGACAGCTGAGCAGAGCTTCTCCAGCCCTGTTGACTGAAAACTTCCTCCAGTCGTTGGAAGTAATATTGATTGAAAAAATGATAACATAAATAGATCTGTCCATTATTAACCCCGCCTCTCCCCCATTGACCGTTGGAGGTAGGCACCAATTGCGGATTATGGATAAACTGGTATAGAAAATGGATGGATGGAGGGAATGACATTATAACACTTATGACTGTTATTTATAGGGCTCTTTAAGTTTCTCAAAATGTGACTAACACAAGTACTAACTTCTAAAGATTACATCTCAATCATAAAACCTGGAACAGCTGTCTTCTCCTCCCTGACCACCTCTGAGTCCAGAAAGGAGTCATACGGTCAGACTTACAGCAAGATTCATCTCTAAACAGCTGGACAGTCACTTGAGCCAAGATATTATACACCAAAGTAACTCCAATATAATTTAAAACAATTACACACACACACACATGCCCCATCAGATCTGCTCATCACCCTCCCCTCCTCATTGCCCCTTTCTCTCCTCTCAGAACGACTCCGTTCCATTCCAGTCACTGCAGTCCAGCATGGTAAAATGTTTTGTCCAAGGGTTTTAACAGTCTTTAAAGCTGTTCTTAGGAGGTGGTTAATATTCAGCTTTGTTTATTCAAAAGCATACCACAATGTTTACGATCAGATGTGGTGTTTTTCGCCTTGATTTAGTTATTGCATGAAGATGGTCAAGGTTTCTTCCTATTAAAGAGGATTTTTCCTTTCCACTATCGGTAAATGCATACTCTGTATGAGGTGTTGCTGCATAGTCAACAACACAATTCAAGCAATTGTCCGCTGTGTCTACATGCTCATGCAGGAGTAGTGAATGATGCAAGTAAATGACTCGATACAATCTCCTGGGTTTCTTTAGATGGAAAACATTTTTACCCACTGCCATGGTAAACTGATCTTCACTGCATTGTTTTATAAGCAGGGTCCCATTTAATGTAATAGATGTATGTAATACTTATGATCTGAATCTTACTATATATTTTCCTATCTTGTAAAGTGCTTAGAGACAACATTTGGTGTTAATCAATACTATCTAAATTAACTGAACAAAACTAAATTGAACGATTGGAAGTAGTTATACAAGTAGTCATACTTTGTGAAAATATGAAGAGAACCTTCAGCTGCAGTGGAAAATGAAAACAAATGTAATTTATCTTTATTAAATTAAGTACATAAATGTTGAACATAAATGTCTTTTTTGATGTCTTTAGGGAGTAAAGTTCCTGTGGGATTGTGTGACTGGCAGACGCATCCCTGGATCTTATGGCTGCATCATGGCTGATGAAATGGGCCTGGGAAAGACACTGCAGTGCATCACTCTCATATGGACCTTGCTACGTCAAAGCCCTGATGCTAAGCCAGAGATAGACAGGGCCATTGTGGTATCACCTTCTAGTCTGGTTCGGAACTGGTACAATGAAGTAGGAAAGTGGCTTGGAGGTCGCATTTCACCAGTGGCAATTGATGGAGGCTCAAAGGAGGAGATTAATAAGCATCTAGGTAGATCATCTACAGCAACCTTTGTGAAAATTAGTCATCAACCTAACACTGTAGGCAAAAGGGATTTGCAAACTGGTGTCTGAATATATTGAAATAAGCAGCCAGGTAGTTTCTTCTGTCTCATCATGAATATTCAGAGACACCTATTATTTGACAGAACTTTGTGTCAAGGAAACCTCACAAAGTGTTGATGGATATAATTCATTTTTATTCTCATAAATTACCCTATTTTATATTCAATACTGGGAGCACTGAGCTTTGTTTAACCTGTTTTATGTTTTAATAACAATGAAAATAGCATGATTTCTGTGATTTCTAGTGAACTTCATTTCTCAGTATGGTTTGAAAGTGGCAACACCCATCCTGATAATTTCATATGAGACATTTCGACTTCATGCGGACATCCTGCACAAGGGGAATGTCGGACTTGTGATCTGTGATGAGGTATTGTGGATTATACTCTTCAATTTAGAAATGCAAAGGAATTTTGAATGCTGAATGTTACAGTTTCCTCTTCTGCTATTAGGGCCATCGACTGAAGAATGCTGACAACCAGACTTATCAAGCTTTGAATGCTATGAATGCCCAACGGAGAGTGCTGATATCAGGCACTCCAATCCAGAATGACCTCCTGGAGTATTTCAGTTTGGTCCACTTTGTAAATGCTGGAATCCTTGGTAAGCTGCAGCACCCATAGAACATCTGAACCCATCAAATTTATTTCTTCTGCTCATTGTTTTTGATGGCAGGCACTGCCCAGGAATTTAAGAAGCGATTTGAGCTTCCCATCCTCAAGGGTAGGGATGCAGATGCCAGTAACAGAGAAAGACAAGAAGGAGAGGAAAAACTCAAGGAGCTCATCAGCATTGTCAACAGGTGAGCTTTGTTCTATGTTGTTCCAGTTAAATGTATAATTCAGTATTTCACAACAAAAACAAGTGCAGGTTTACATTTAAATGCTAGAAATGTTGGGAACTATGTGGTCAGCTGTTTTCATTTCATTGTTCTCCAGTTCTGAATCCCTCTGTAAGACTCAGCATGTGCTCATTCAACAGGTGTTTGATAAGAAGAACTTCTGACATCCTGTCAAAATACCTTCCTGTGAAAATTGAGCAAGTTGTGTGCTGCAGGTAAGATGACTTGCTTGATTTGTATCAAACTGGAAGCCAAAGTTTTTTTTATGGAATTGTTTATTTAAAAACAGCTTGTAAATAAGTTAAAGTCATTCAATACTTAATAAAATAACTCTCGGTATGTCAGGTATTGTCCTGTGACATCAGCCCAATTTGGCTTTGATATTGGAACAGTAAGTGATGAAGGATTCTGGCTCTAGCATTCTCTAACAGCAAACTCTGCACACATATGGAATAAATGACAACTTCTCTTCTAATGTAAGAATTTCTTAACAGAAATAATTCAACTTCAGCTCAAACATTTGAATGAAACCTTCTTGCTCTCATTTTATTTGTTTCTTATGTGTAGAATCTGTCTAACCTGACATCATCTTTGAATTATAGTATCTGGTTAATCAAGTGTCACTATGAAATGGTCAATGTCAATTGTAAATGCGGCAGATGGGGTTGAGCGCTACTGATCAAC
Source organism: Fundulus diaphanus (assembly GCA_037039145.1). NCBI lineage: Eukaryota > Metazoa > Chordata > Actinopteri > Cyprinodontiformes > Fundulidae > Fundulus > Fundulus diaphanus. The sequence continues at coordinate 55,638,018 of CM073128.1, forward strand.
TTCAAAATGTTTCATGACAACTAATTTTGGGGGGTTATTGTTTAAAAAAATGTGGTTGCTATGACAACATGATTGGGAAAGTGATCCTGTGTGTAGGTTATGTGGTTGCGTGATTGTACATTTTGTGGGGAGCTTGTATGTGCTATGTTGTTTTCTCTGCTTCAGTGCAGTTACGCACTAATAGCATTGTTTCATTATGTGTATAATACTTCTATGCTTTCAACATGAGTTCAAGAGGTTGAGATTTGGGTGGTTTTTTTGTGTGCCTGTGTTTTACGTTGAATTTGGACTAGAAACTAAAGTCACATCTAGCAACACTGAGTGTTGTGCCGTACTATAAACATAAACACTGATGTCAGGCTAGGAGAGCTAACAACAGCAGCAGGGAGGAACACAAGGATCAGAATGAAGCAGTGTTCACCTTCTCCCTGCAAGTAACCCACGTTTCTTCCATCTGGCTCAGTTTCACTGCTCGGTTCTGGTGTTTTTGCTCCCTCGCTGCCTTAGCTAACCCACCTAGCATGAATGTTTACTCCAGTTTTGACCTCAGTGCTTATGTTTCCAACTGAAATTAATGTCTCTGCTTCCTGTTCGCTCTCGTTTGCTTCATTTATTATATTTGTTTTGGACTGAATATGCACGGCGCACTAGCAACAGTGACCATAGTCGTCTCTGAATACCAAGTAGGCTACGAATATGACTCAGTGACCCAACCCCTTCGATCTGTAGTTGGATAGCATGTTACCTTTGGTTGTGGGTTTGATTTTTGTATTGCATAATTGACAAATAGAGATAGGTATAACAGAAGGTTGGCCACTCCGAGGCAAAAAACATAACCCAAATATGCCTGTGAAAATTCTCAGTTATCCGGGTCATCGCAACAGCAAACAGGCTTATTCAGAGGCAACCGGACTTTTGCTCAGTTCTTTCTGAAAACATTTCGACACCTATCCAAGAGTCTTTGTCAATTCTGGTGGCTTGCATGTGAGCAACCTGCAGTTGGAGCACTGCTGTTTTTAAAAGTCACAGAGGTCCATCCTCCTAAGCGCATTCTAAGTCAGATGCAAATCAATGACACCTGGATAAAAGCAGCGGACATCGTTGGGGAGCTTCTTCAGGAAACAGTGCCCTGCGGCCTCGCAACATCTCACTGAAAAGGAAAAGGTAGAAAGCGAGTTGGAGAGATATTTGAAATCACCAGGTGCAGACTCCGAATGTAACCCATTGCTGTGGTGGAAGGACAATAAGCATCCATTTCCAAGGCTAAGCCTACTTGCTAAAAAGTACTTATGTATCCCAGCCACCAGCTCCCCTTCTGAACAGATTTTCAGTTCCGATGGGAATGTTGTGACATGCACCAAGGCTGCTTTAAAACCACATAAAGTGAAACAACTTGTATTCCTTGCCAACAATTTGCATTGAATAACGTGAAAGCCAGCACTACTTTTTGTTTTTATTTAATTTTTTCAGATTTTAGGTTCATATACTGGGTTGTGGGCAGTTTCACACTTAGTTTTAAAAATTGAGAGAAAAATGCTGAGGGGCCAGCAACTTCAAAGTAAAAACTCGAGCTAAAGTAGGAAACTAAGTTGAACCATAATGAAGGAAATAGGTCACTCTTCGTCAAATGTGCTACTGCCAGCAGCACCTCCAGAAGAATGGGAGTGAGAAAAAAAAATACCCCATAGTGATGCTAGGCTAAAGGGTGAGTTGATTTTTGCTTACAGTTTGTGTTGTTCTTGTTGAGTTGAGTTTGTTTACTTGGTAGCCTAGTCCTACCATTTTTTAATTACCACAAGCTGGTAGTGTACTATTCCCACCTAAATAGGCTATTCTATTTATTTATTTATTTGATATATTTATTTTGGTCACTTTAGTCTTTGTCAGTATTTACTAACATCACTCAGGTCCAGGCCAGCAGACAGCTTTGCTAAGGGCCCGGGACAACGCAGTCTTTTTGGGCCCCCCCTCTACACCTGCCGCCACCACACACACACACACACGCACAAACCATAAAAAAAAAAGTCAACTTAACTGTATACTTCATGCCCTGGAAATCTCTGTATTTTATACTGGATATTTTCAACCCATCTATTGAATTTAGTGCGCTAATTGATCTTTTCTTCATAAGAGAACAGCAAGCACTGCAGCCAAAATATGGCCTTTTTTGACCTGCTGTATATTAGCCAGTCCCTAAGCTTGATGTATCATGAAACTGTTGACCTTTCGGGTTTTGTGATTTTTATTTTATTATTACAATTACAGGGTTTCCGCGGGGCATTAAAAGTCATTAAATGAAATTTTTTAAAATTAAGGCCTTATTTGGCATTAAAAGTCATTAAATGTGATTATCTGTGGCATTAAAAATGCGTCATAAAAACAGTTTCGTCAGATATATTATCAGATATAACTGATTCCGCGTGTTTGCGCGGAACTGCTTCCGGTTGATCGTAAAGCCGTATGTTTTTACAATGTTCGGAAAAGGCGCTCGAGTTGGCGAAAGAGCCAGAGAATGCAAATTTTAACAAAAGTGGATGGAAAACGAGGAATTCGGGACATGGCTGCAGCCTGTCGACGGTAAAGATGACGAAGGATTTTGGCGTGTTTGTAAAAAAAATTAAGCTGCACAATGGTTGTCAATGCTTTACGGTCTCACATGAAGTCGGACAGTGTAGTCCAGGGTGTACGCGGGTATACGCCGTATACCCACTTATTTTTCAGTCAGAATTACGTATACCCACTTCTGGAACGACATTTGTGTCTTTTGTTTGAGCGCGCAGTGAGACAGGTATTCAGAGTTTAAACATCACGCGCGTGCGCACACAAACCTGTTTGTCGCACGCTCAACTCTGATAAACTCTTCTCAACCCACTATGCTCGCTCGCGCTCAGTTCCGTGTCTGCCCGTGACCTGCTACTTTCACGCTCAACACCAGCTATCTGTCTGCTCGTGACTTCAAAAACTGTCCACCTCACCAGCCAATCACAGACATGTTTCTTTCCATCCAATCAGAGTAGGGCTTGCAAATACTGCATTCAGATGGATTAAATGAAAATGCTGCAGCTTCTGGCAGAAATTACTAAACATAACGGTGGGATTGAAGAAAAAACAACAACCAATAAACAGTTTAATATTTTAGCCTAAAATATTTAGTTTAAAATAATTCCTTGAGTTACTAAGTGAGGTGTGAAAAATCTTTTTGTCTTTCTTTCCAGCTTCTGGTTGATGATGCAAAAGTTTCTTGTGATCATAATCATCATCATAAAGGCTCAACAGTTTAAAACAACAACATTAATAAGCTGTTTAAATCCTTAAAAACAAACAGAAGTTCTTTAAACTGAACTCTAAGATAAACAGGCAACCAGTGAAGGGAGGCCAGGATGGGGTAATGAGCTTTATTTTATGTTTTTCCATTAAAAGGTGGGCAGCAGCATTTGAACCAGCTGCGGACATTTGAGTGAGGACTGACTGATTCAGAGATAAAGAGAATTACACAAATCCAGCCATGATGAAATGAAGGCTTAGAGTAGTGCTTCCATATTTTTTGCCTTGAAAGAATAGGTTTTACCTTTGCTTTGTTCCTTACATGATAAAAATGACTTACCTGAGGTCTCTTTTTGACTGTTAAGTTTAAATCACCGTCCATTTTAAAATCGAGGGGCTAAACATTCATTGTCAGGGTGTCTAAATCAACAGGATCAACAGTTCTTTGTGTGTTTCAACTGGTATATTTGACAATTCATGATTTGCAAAGACAAAGACATTTGAGTTTTGATGTTCTCTTCGTCATTAACTTTATCTCTTTCTATAGATTCTCTTTCTCATTCAATTTAGGACTTTCCATATGCCTTATCATCTAGGTCTATATTGAAAAAGCTACAGTAAAGTACTGAAATGTTGATTCTGGATGTAGTGTAGGAATTCCTTCAATATAAACCAAAGAAAATTTTACATTACCTGCCAGAAGCTGGATAAAATCTTTAAAAAAGAGACAACAGTATTTTCACACCTCACGTAGTAGCTCAAGGAAATATTTTAATCTAAATGTTTTAGACTAAATATTTTAGGCTAAAATGAGTAAACCCTAGTGATGAATTTTTGGGTAAACTAAATAGAGCAGTGTTACATGTCATTGTTTCTAAAACAGCATTTTTCTGAGCTGCATCTAAAAGGGCAAACATTGAGAGTATACCCACTTCTCCAGGGACCATTACACCACTGCAGACAGCCCCAGATCAGCTGCAAGGGGCAGACAACAGCTAACAACGTCAAGTTACCTTTCTGTAACCAACGCAATCACGTCCGCAGTAGCTAACGCAAACAGCACAGCAGCAGCTGGAGCAAGCTCTACCGCCACTAATGTCGGGAAATCAGACGGTCTTCGGACAACATTTGGTTCCAATGCAACACTGCATGCTGAGGTGCTCTGTTGTCTGAACACAGCCATCAAAGAGTACTCTGTCTGTCTGTCTCTCTGTCTCTCTGTCTGTCTCTCTGTCTCTCTGTTTCGTGATCGTAGGTAGTGGACGTGAGAGTGGCGCTAGTTTCAAATGGTGATTCTTTCCCTTGGGTATTTCGGTTTCAAACAACTTTCCAACTGTTCTGAATGCACTAAAGCAGGTAAATCAGGTAAGAGTAATTTGTTTTTTTCATGTGAGTGTTAGGTAAGTAAGTGTTTGGTTAGACAGGTGGGTGTGAGGAGGCATGGCGTCCTCCGAGACGCCTGCTCCGTCCATCAGGCAGGGGGTCCGGATTGTCCCTCCGGACGCCTCTGTGGAGGAGGTGTTGTTGGCTGTAGGAGAGCAGGTAGGTTACGGTAAATTGTCTCATGCTTCGCGCATGAATAAGGCGGTTGTTGTTTTTTTGAAGGATGAGTCCACCGTTCACCAGCTGATTGAGTCCGGAGTAATTATCCGGGACTCTTTGGTGCAGGTTAGCCCGCTGGCTGCGCCGTCTACGCGGATCACCGTATCCGGTGTTCCGCCGTTCATCCCGAACGCCCTTCTGGAGAACGAGCTCCGTAGGTTCGGAAAAATGGCGAGCGGGTTCCGGACCGTTAGTTTGGGCTGCAAAGACCAGAAACTGAAGCATGTGCAGTCTCTGAGACGGCAGGTGTTCATGTTTCTGGAGTCCCCCACGCAGACACTGAAGGTGTCCTTCCGCGTGAAGCACGGTGAAGGGCTTTACATGGTGTACGCCAGCTCGGGACACATGAAATGCTTTGAGTGTGTAGATGTCGGACATAAAAGATCAGCGTGTCCACACAAACAGCAGGAGAATGGGCAAATGTTGGATAAAGATGGTAGCTCTGCTGCTCCCGGGTCCGCGCGCGGCGCTGCACCCGCGGGGCTCGCGGCGGTCCCCGCGGAGCTCGCGGCGGTCCCTGCGGAGCTCGCGGCGGTCCCCGCGGCGATCCCCGCAGAGCCCGCGCCGGCCGCGGAGGGTCCGGAGGCGGCGAGCCAGATGCCCGTAGCCGGGGACCCGGTGGTCACAAGCCCCGTGGTCTTGAGTCCCGTTTCTGTAGCTGGGAACTCTGTGGCTGTTGTGGAGGCTGAGGTGGCGGAGTGTAATGTTGAAACGGAGATAATTGAACCGATTGAGGTGGAGAAGCAGCAGGAGGCTGCAGAAAGTGTAACTGAGATACAGGTAGAGAGCACTGAGGACAGAGCTAGCACCAGTGGGACAGGACAGGGGGAAGTCTGTGTTGTGGATGGGCCTCCCCACAACGTAATGATTTGCACTAAGTTCTTCAAAAATTCTAAGTTCTTGGTAAGGCAGTTAAAAATATCCAACAGTAGTCAAAAAGTGAACAAAGGTAGCTGAGTCTCAGTCCAGGGTGGTTTATTGCAACAACACAAGACAACCACACGTGAGATGTGCTCCGGACAACATCTGACAATATACAGAAAGCGGTCAGTTTAAATACATTCTCTGGATCTTTGGGCTCCTCCTTTGAGCCCCTCCCATTTTACATAATTTCCATTGCTTTTTCCACGGATATCTTTGTTAATTTTTTACCTATCAGTGGAAACTTCCATAGGGTGTGCTTTTTTAAAAACATGGTTACACATCACAGCTCCTCCCAATCATGGCCCCCCGCTACTGCTCATTTCCATATGGTTACACGTCATTACCTTTTCCGAACCTGGACCATGCATTTTCTGTGTTCATTTTGCAGTCTTTCATGTTCTGTTTTACATTGCAAATGGCTTGCCCTTTTGACCCAGAGGTTTTTCAATTTCCCCTGGTTAATTCCATTGACCCCCTGTCTCTCACTCTGGACTTGTAGCGTGACACACACACACATGTTTCTTAGGTGAATGTTACAGCACACCTTATAAACATGGTGATAAGAATATATTTATTATAAGATATTCATTGTGAGATATTAATCCACTACATTCCCCCCTGTGATCCTGAAAAGGGTCACAAAATAAATCACACTCTACAAATGATTGTCTATTTATCATGACTATGAATTTCTAGAGTAAATATTACTAGCACACCAAAGGCTAATTGTAATTAATACTTAGCACATCACAAACGTACCATGATTAATACCAACGTCTAAGATCAAAACACACTTCTACTAGTAGTGAGGGATACACAAAACTATGATCACACAGTAAAACATAAATTTTATAGTTAAACAAAGAGGGAACCCCCCCTTGGCACTCTTGTGAGGACTTTTCCTCTTGCTTACTTTTTTTATAGAAGGATTTTCAGGATTTGTTTCAGCAATGATACTGGGCCTCAGGTTGACATATCCGTGCAGCTTGAACACCTGTTAGGACACCACAACCCTTACCCAGAGGGCCCTGCACACCCCCTACATCAAACGAGTTGATGTTTAAATATTAATACCAATACTCCATCATGCCCGCTGTATCAGGCTAACCAGTCACTTAATGGTCAGTAGACCTTCATTACAACCAACATATGAGCAATCCTATCGATGCTCCCTGCACAGCATTAGTACTGTCACATAGGTTATAGACATACATAATTATATTTATCTTTTTAAGCATGCACCATCATATTTATTATTGAAGTATACATAATCATTTCATCATTCACATCAGCTTAGTTTTCTCTTTTCTTTTTTGTTCTTTTTTTTTTTATTGAAAGTTCTAAGGTTGGGGATTAGCAGTGTTTCCCGCAGGAATTTGGTTATGCGAGGCGGACCGACTCGCGGAGCGGGGGGGGGAGGGTGGGGGGGGGGGGGGTGGATGGACGACACGTTGTCCGCGGACCGACTCGCGGAGCGGGGGGGGGGGGTGGATGGACGACACGTCCGCGGACCGACTCGCGGAGCGGGGGGTATCCATGTGTTTTTTCCCTGCCATTCACGCACGCGCGAAAGCAACAACAAAAAACCGCGTTTTAATGTCACTTTTTTTTTTTTTTTTTTTTTTTTGGGAATGTTGGCGAGGCGGTAGCGTGAGTTTCGCCAAGATAGCGCTGCGGGAAACCCTGGGATTAGGGAAAACCAACCCCCTTGGAGGTCGATTCCCCAGTCCTTCTGTGGAAGTCCCAGGAGCTTGTCCCTGTAGCTGTGCCAGTGTCGTAGTAGCTAAACGCCACTGCAGTACTTGCCGTCTTGCTGTGTCCCGTTCTGCTGTCATTTGCAGCAGTTTTTCCTGTAAAGTGACAATAGTTTGTTGAGCCTCTTGAAGTCGTCGTGTCAGATTGTCCTGTTCTTGGGTTAACTGGCATACTCTAGCCCTATATTTGGCTTTGTATGTGCTGCGGCGAATTGCGAATATGTGCTTCTTTGACGCCGGAGATAGACCTTTGACCAGCAGAGTGTAAACTCCAGTATCCATGGAGGCAATTTCAGTTTTTAGGTCCTGGGCGGTTCTGTAACGATCCAGAGGGCTCATTAGAAACCCCTGGACGTGGCTCATCTCGAGGGAGCTCAGTTGCATCTGCTGAAAAATATTAACAGTCGGCTACAGTGCAGGATTTCCCATTGCGGTTGGACCCGTCGTCATCGTGCCCGATGTAGATGGCCTCTCATGACCAGCTCTGTTTGGCCTTCCTTGGCCCGGTGTGGATGGAAACTCCAAGGCAGCTGTGTCCGGCAATCCTCGGTCTGCTGGGTCCTCGGGGCTGATTGGGCTGAAGATGATCCTCAGGGCCCCTGGTGATGGTGGGTCATCCATCCGTAGCTCTCCCAGGTCCACCATTCCTCCCGGTAGTGCAGCGCTAGGGACCTCTGCTGGATCGTCTGGACGCCTATTAGGGAGACCAGTGCCTGTACCTACATATGCTTGTGTGCCTAACGACGCATGTGCGGCGTCTGTGTTTCCTCTATTTGCACGTTTCTGCCAATCCTCAGCGGGTGTGTGGTGTACATTAAAATAAGCGTCCGCCATTTTCAGCAGTCTGCATGTGGAGACATAGTATGTTATAGGTATATATCCACATGAGGCACATACTTTTCCTAAAAGAATTTATAAATACTTTTAGCATGCAAATTACTATTTCTAAGCTAATCTATAAATACTTGATATACAAATAACTACATCTACAGTTGTTTATAAAGACTTGGCATGCCATGTACTATATATGTAATATCAAAAAAAAAATATGCACGTACCTGGTGGGGGTGAGAGGGGATCATGGTATTACTTTATATGACTTGGTCTATCTGTACCTCTATTATGGGGAATTGACCAGTTACATTCACAATAAGTTTTGAGACCAACCCCCGAATGAGGGGTACGATGCAGCAGACAACTACTAATATTATCAATATTATAGTTCCTAGTATTATTCCTGCCGCTTTGAGGTATCTTGTCCACCCAAGCTTATTGAACCAATCCCAAAACCCCTTCAGCTGAGTGTTCCAGTTTGATCTCTCCACATGTTCATCTCTCTCATGCGCTTCATTTCTTGAAGAACACCTGTCAGGCTGCCGTTAATATCAGTATGCATAGGGATTAAAGTACAACAATCTGTCCCGATACAATCACATAGCCCCTGGTCCCCGGCCATGCGGGATTCCAGTACGAACCTATGTTGTAAAACCATTAGTGATGTAGCATGTAATTGTTCTTTTATAAGGTCTACGCCCTTTATTGTAGAATTTATAAACCTTTGTTGATTGTACCATAGGAGATTTATCCACCTACTATTTCGAGCTATGTATTGCGCATTGGTAATTGCTCCGAAGAATGGTAACGAGCCGACTCCTCTCCCAGATTTTATCCAATCACTTCCTATAGCAGCATATTTCTCTGGCACCCCTAATGGGACCTGATCCCATGTAATGTATACTTCATCTGACATTTGCCAATTCTGTTTGTGCTCAGTAGGAGTACTTCTTTTTGTACGGTTTCTCATTTCATTAGGTGTTTTGTTGCTGATTTTTTGATTATCTATTATTAATTTTAGTTGTCCTGTAAGCATTACTGGAGCACAGATACCTTCCCACTGAGGAGGCAGGATAGTATTTGCTCAGTATTATGACACAACCAAAAAATGTCTCCTAAAGGGACAGATCCTTGCGCCAGACTCTTTACTCGGTATTGAGCTACTGCTGTAGGTTGGAGGTCATAGATAATATTTCCTCCATCTGGTACTACTTGTTTACAACATATATTACTTTTAAGGCTAGTTTCACATAGTTTGATGTAGCTAACGTTCCCTCCTGCTGCCGGTGGGTACCACGGTATTTTATTACATTTCACCATCTCATCTGCAGTCTCCATTTTGCTAGAGGTTCTTTCGGTCACCTCTTCTAATTCTGTTCCTCGTGCTATACAAAATGGAAAGCTTAGTTTAGCCGGCTTTTGCACTACTGGAGGGAGGGAAGATGTACTCATTACTTTATTTATTGAGGAGGTTAGTGCTTCGGGGCATCTTTTCCTGTCTTTTGTCCATGATGGTAAACCTGCAGCCATATGCATAACACAGTGAGCAAAACATTCTGATATGTCTGGGCAGTCGCCTATTTTACTTCTGGGTATACTCTGAAGGGTCGGTAACTGCTTAGCATTATAACAGGCTATACAATCATCTTTAGGGCGCTTTTTAGCTGTAAACATAGCTTGAACCGAAAATTGTATCCATTGTTGAAACATGTTCATTTTCCATTGTGACGTTTTTAATTTATTCAGATCCCTTTTCTGTCTTTTGTTTATTAATTTTTCTACTCTATGAGCTCTTTCTATCGTCATTATTTGTTTTGTTAGTATGTTTTGGCACATGTTTGTTTTGCATCTTACCGTAATGATGACCATCCCATCCCCACGGCAGTCCATGCTTTGTGGAGTTCCAAGCCAATGTTTTCCCATTGACTCGTCTCCTAAAATTTCCTCAGACATCACATAGTCATAACCTTCGGTTTGCACATGCATTAATGATTTATTCTCCCCACCGTTATTACTGATTATCCCCTGGTTAGTAGCTAGTGTTATCATTGCTAGTGCACATGTCTCTGTTTGACGCTTTACATGTGAGTGTGCATTGTTAGTGGTGAGCTTAATAAGGTCCCCCCTTGTTAACCCGAAAAGGGTTAACAACAGAAGAAAACTAGTCAGATTCGGAAGAAGACGCATACGAGTGACGCCCAGACGGCGATGGAGTGGGCGGACACGACCCGCTCGCCGACCCAGACGTGCCGTCCGAGGAAGTGGAAAGGGAGGGAGGGGGTGGGGAAGGTGAAGGTGAGGGATGTGGAGAAGGGGAAACAGTTCCAGCACTGTCTGATGAGTGATGAGAAAAAGGTTCTTCCAGTGCCTCAGAGCTGGGTGAGTCTGAGACAGACCTGCTAGGAGTCTGAGTGGCAGGAGAATCAGCATTACTGCTGCCAAAGTCAGAAGGCGAATCGGAAGCAAAAGAATGAACATTATCATTCTCAGAGTCCCCTGACAGTGAAGCCCGTCGGGCTGCCAAGCGGGCTGATCGTCTCTGGCCATCAGACGATGACGGGGTTGAGGATGCATCAGTGCTCGCCCCAGGTACGACATCAGACGCCTGTGAATGTGCTATGGTAGTATGCGGAGGGAGACTTGCTGCTGCCCTTTCAGCATGCGCAGAGCCCGTCGGTCCTGGATCAAGGCCAGGTGGGTCTGGTGGACGATGACGTGTGCAGTGGTTCTTATGGAACCAGAAGGGCTTACCTTCAACTTTTAGGGCAGTGGGAGTGGTAAGAACAACTTTAAAGGGCCCTTCCCTACGAGGTTCGTTCCACTGACGTCTAAATACTCGTATGAACACTCTGTCACCGACTTGGACGTCTCTGACGTCCACTGGAATACGTGTCTCGTCTCGGTTGTGAGCTGCTTTCACCTGTTGAAATATAAGTCTGTGAGTACGGGTTAGTGACCTGAGGTAGTCCCCCAGCTCACGTTCGAGTTGCGCCAGGGAAATCTCCTCCTGGGGCCCTCGCACCTGTGGGAGAGGCATAGGTCGACCTGTAAGCATTTCATGAGGAGTAAGATGGGTTAATCGGTTAGTTTGAGAACGCATTGCCATCAGTGCAATCGGCAACGCATCCACCCACGTCAGGCGGTTATTGCTATCAGCAATAATCTTTGCAATCTTGGTTTTGAGCACACCGTTGGCTCGTTCGACGGAAGCCTGTGACTGGGGATGATAAACACAACCAAACTTTTGTTTTATACACAACTGGCCGAACATCGCCTGGACGACCTGTGAAATAAAGTGAGGTCCGTTATCAGACGAAATAGTATCAGGCATACCAAACCTGGGAAACACTTCTTTACATAAAAACCTTGCTGCTGATTTGTGATCGTTCTTAGCAGTGGGGCAGGCTTCTATCCATCTGCTGAAACGACAAACGACCACAAGCATGTATCTCTTTCCCTGCACACGAGTTAACATGTCAACATAATCCATAATCAGATGACAAAAAGGGCCATCCGGCATGGGGCTATGTGCTAAGGGTTGTGTGAACATTTTTCGCACATTGTACTTGGGGCAGTGTGGGCATATAGCTAATTCTATGTCTACCATAGGTGTCAAATAAGGTGACCACCATACTGCCTGCAATTTTCGAACAACTTGGGCTCGCGAACAATGATCAGGTTCATGCATTATTCTGATAGCTGTTGGTAATAAGGACAAAGGAAGTACAAAATGTCCTCGGAAACTTCGCCACAACCCTGCATGGGGGTGTGATGTGCGTACCGCCCCCCTTTGCACCCACAATCGTTTTTCTGCTTCAGAGACGCTGTTCTGCGCCTCAATTAATGAGGCTAAATTAGTGATGGGTCCACAGTCAGCTGCAAGAACCATTGGTCCTTGTATTGCAGGTCCTGTGGCTTCTTTGGCTGCCTCATCTGCTAAGTTATTTCCTATTGCTATCGGTGTTTTTGCCGTCTGATGTGCAGTACATTTTACAATAGCTAACGCAGATGGGAGCTGCATGGCTTGTATTAATTCCATGACAGCCTGCCCATGTGTCACCGGGGTGCCATCAGTTCGAACAAAACCTCGCTGTTTCCAGATGCTCGCGTTTATATGGCATACCCCATACCCATACGCACTGTCTGTATAAATGGTGACTCTTTTACCTGTAGCTAATTTACATGCAGCTGTTAATGCTTTTATCTCTGCCAATTGGGCAGAGCAAGGTTGGTCAAGGCTCATGGACTGAATTTTTGTATAGGTGCCGTCGGGGTCAAGCCGGACCACTCCATATCCTGCTTTGTTCCCCGTCTCACCTCTGACGCATGATCCGTCAACAAACAATGTTAGATCGGATAGGATTGGGTGATTGTATAAATCCTCCCTTACTTTCATGAAGGCGTCCGTCTCCTTGAGACAATCATGGGGCTCACCTTCTGTTGGCAATACCATTCTTGTGGCCGGGTTGATCGTGACACAACGTTGCACGGTAAGGTCAGGTCCTGAAAGCAGAACTTCATAACCAGTGCGACGAGCTTGGGTTATCACGAAGCGTGGGCTTGTGAGCAGTGCATGCAATTGATGTGATGTATACAAGAAAATAGGGTGGCCCATAGTAATTACTGAGGCCTTTTTGTATGCAAATGCCGCTGCTGCTGCCAAGCCTTGATAACAAGGAGGCAGGCCTTCTTCAACTCCATCTAATTTTGTACTGTAATAAGAAATTGGTTGTTTACCTGTGGGGGTGTCTTGCATCAATACTGCACATGCATACCCTTGTCGCTCTGCCACGTACAGATGAAATGGTTTGCCATAATCTGGATTGGCCAGAGCAGGAGCCGTTTGGAGATCTTGTTTTAGCAGCTGAAACGCTCCCTCTGCCTCGTCTGTCCACTGTAACTGAGCCGACTGGTGTCCTTGGCCTGCGGCTTTAATAAGTGCTCTCAAAGGAGCAGATTTGATGGCGTAATCACACACCCACAGTCTGCTGTAACCTGCCATGCCAAGGAAAGACAACATGTGACCAACAGTTTGAGGTTTGGGCAATTTGGTAATGGCTTCTATTTGGGACGGTGCGATAGACCTCTTGTCCCCACTGAGTTGCCTGCCGAGGTATTCTACTGTTTGTTGGCAGAATTGTAATTTTTGTTTACTTACTTTGTGTCCTCCTTCTGCCAATGCAGTCAACACCGTAATGGAGTCTTTTTCACACTGCTCTTTTGAGGCAGAACAGATCAAAATGTCATCAACATACATCAACATGGTGGATGGTAAGTCTAAGTGATTCAGATCATTTGCCAGCACACGATTAAAAATAGATGGTGAGTGTACAAACCCTTGGGGTAATCGTGTGTACGTATATTGCTGACCTTTGTACGTAAATGCAAACAGATACTGGGAATCTGGATGCACAGGCACACTGAAAAATGCTGAACACAGATCTATCACAGTGAACCATTTTGTACCCGGGGGTATGTTGCTTAACAGTGTATGGGGGTCTGGTACTATCGGTATTTCTTCTGCTACAATGGCATTGATTAATCTTAGATCATGGACTAATCTATATTCATTACCATTAGGCTTTTTGATGGGAAAAATTGGTGTGTTACAGGGGCTTACTGTCGGTTTTAGAACGCCTACAGTTTCTAATCCTGTTATAATGGGCTGTATGCCTTCTACTGCTTCACGTTTGAGGGGGTATTGTCTTTGAAAGGGTAATTTAGCATTTAATTTGGTGGTGAATTTGATGGGGTCAGCTGATTTTACTAAACCTACATCTGTTTTGCTTTTGGACCACACCTGCTCAGGAACTTGTTCTAATAGTGATGCGTGCTCCTCAGTCACCGCCATTTGTCTTTTCCCAGGCACTTTGATGTGTTCTGCTATTACTTCATCTGCTTGTGAAAATGAGATTTTGAAGAATAGTCCATCTTTGGATACACTAATCCGGTTCCATGCCGTATCGATCCATTCCGTGACTTTCTTGGCTTCTTGAATCATGGGACCCAGGTCATGCGACTCGTACTGGTCAGCAATCAGCAATGTGACATGCGGCGCTGAGTCAGTGACCTGGAACCATTCGGCAATGTCTTTTTCAGGGAACTTGACAACGGCTGCGGCTCCTTGTGGCCCAACCATTATGTCAGCATATTGGATGACAGTTGTTTTGTTGTTAATTTCTTCATCCCAGCTTTTCTCATAGTCTTCATGTTTCTGTCCTTTGTCATAAAACATGGTGCAATGGAGGGGTAGGAAAGGCTCTTTGGATTCGTCGTAGTGGTTCATTATCAGAGGTCTCCATGTTTCCCACTCCAATTGGAGGAAAGAAGTAGGTGACGTGAGTTTCATCCAAAATACTTGGTCTTCGGGGTCATGATTTTTCATTTGTAGGGTCATCTGTGGGCCCAGTGGCATCATGAAGGCTTTGCTGTTGTCAGTTGCTTCAAAATAAATTCCATTTGGAGTGCATTTAATCTTTGCGTTGAGCTGGCATAACACATCTCTGCCCAGCAGATTAATTGGCGTATCTGCTGAATAAAGTAGTGGTGCATACACAGTCTTTTCTCCTATAATCATGGGAACTGGCTCAGTCATGGGTATTATTTTGGTCTTCCCAGAGAAACCTACTGTTCGAATCTTTGATGCTGAGAGAGGCAGGCCAATACCACTTTTTCCTATGCAGGAGTACGCAGCACCTGTATCAATCATGAATTGATGATGGCTGTCGTATATTGTGACATCAATTGTGGGTTCCGTTTGTGGGCGTTGTGTTAATACAGGTAGAATGGCCTCTCTTTCAGGTTTCTCTGGGCACCCCTATTGCCAGTACGCTTCAGGCCCTGCTCCACCGCTGGCAGGTCCCGTGGCAGGGTGCTGGGGTCCCATCCATGGATTGGTTGGGCAGTCTCTTTGCATGTGTCCGACTTGTCCACATCCCCAGCACTGCAGCCTCAGCTGCTGCTGTCCCATGTCTGGACCCGCCTGGGGCATCTGCTGGTATTGTCCGTGAGGGGGCCTCCTCGGGGCTCCTTGTGGTCCTCTCCATCGTCCCCGCATGGGTGGCCCCCCTCTTCCTCTTCCAGTCATCACGTGCTGGGGACCTGTTCCTTGATTTAGATGCACATGGATGGGAGGGACCTGTTGAGTTTGGGCCCCACCTGCAGGTGGTGCTGTTGGATACTGCATCTGCTGTGTGGGTGGAGGGATAGTGGGAGATATCACTGGGGCTTGTACGACTTCACCTCCTGCTGGTCCACTCTCAACTGTGGGAGGGGCTGCCACTGTCAGCGCGGCTTGATGTTTGGGCTTCTCTCTGTCTCTCTTTGCTTTTGCTAATTCTCCAATTTGCAGTTGGGCCAACTTTGTGGCCAGCATCTTGCTTTGGTCTTCAAGCGCTTGTTTTTCAGCTCGGTGCATGTTTACATAATGTATGACATGCTCCGAGAACGCAGGCCAGTCCATTTTTATGATTCCCACCACTCCATCCAGTTTGGCCTGTACTTCTTTGGGCATGGCACCTTTGACGTACATTTTAAATAGTGCCTTGGTTGATTCTTGCTCATCCCATTCGCTTCCTGTCTCTGCTTTCCACATTTGTTGAAACTTGTGCAGAAACTGGGCTGGGCTCTCATCATCTTTTAGACATTCTCCTTTCAGCTTGGTTGGGTCTCTGCGTGAGGGATATTTGTTTCTCAGGGCTTCCCATACTCGGGGTCTCATATGGTTGAAGGGTAACCCGTCACACCGGTGTCCGCGCATGACCCCTGGAAGCCCGGCCTCCACAAACACTTCTTTGGCTGCCGAGTGTCCTGCCATTTTTATTAGCAGTGCTTTGATGTCTCCCGCTGCCAAGTTGATGCCCCCCGTGATTTCTTCTAGCTTTTCTATCCATCTGTCTGCTCCGTCTGCCAGCGGCGTCAGTCTTCCTGCAAGCGTTATCATGTCCATAAATGACCATGGCATGTATCGGTCCTCATTAGGTCCTTTGGAAATTAAGGGCATGATCTTTGCCTCCTGCCCCTGTGCTGCTGCATGCAGCTGTGCCTGCGATCTCGTTTCCATTGCGTGATTGTGGTGCTTTTCCACCTCCACGTCCACCTCAAGTTCAGTTGAGAGTTGTTTTTTCACACCTGAAAACATAGCTCTCCTTTCCGTGACCTCCCGAGGTCTTATAGCTGGGCTCTTCCCGCTCTGTCTGGTCCTACTGACAAAATGTGGGGATATTATGTCGTTCCCATCATCCAGACGTTCAGCTGTGTCCCACAGTTCCATATTTCTTTCTATTTCGTCCTCTTCCCCTTTTTCTGCTTCTGTGAGCATAGTTTTGATGTGCTGGTCAGGGTGGTCCGCGAGGTCAATCTGGGCTGCCTCCTCCATCCGCTGCTCAACCTCCTGTCTTTGCTTCTCCTCTCGTTGCTTTCTTGCGCACCTTTGTAACTCTTTTAGGTTTTCCTCATATTCCCTTACTTCTTTTCTCAGTCTTTCCACCTCCTCTTGTTCCTCTTTTTTTCGACTTTCTGCTTCCCTTTGTCTCTCCAAACGTTCCCTTTGTTTCCCCCAGCTGCGGAATAATGTAAGGCGCTCCTGCAATTCCTCCAGCTCTGCGGTTGTTCTTTCTTCCACCGATTCTGACCTTTCTTTTGGATTTGATTTTCTAAGTGCCTGAGGGAGAGTCGTGGGCCATCCGACTGATGCGGGCAAATGAGCCCTAGGAGGTGTCGGTGGGCTGGAGCAGGCACTATCCTCCTCCTCATCTAACGAGCAACTTGGCATCTCTTCTTGGCTTATATTTCCCCAATTTTCCTGCTGTCTATCTCTTTTTCCTTTTTCTCCCTCCCCCTCGTTATCCATTACTAATTTTAACCTCCCTGTGATTTTACCCCTACTAATTTTATCTGTACACACTGGGTACTGTCCTGCTGCTGCGGCATGGTAAGGAGGTGGCTTAGAAGCAGTAAACTCAGGTGCTGTTGGGTTTTTATTACTTTCGACTTTAAAATATCGCAAGATATCTCTCTGTTCAGCATGTTTCTGTTTTTTACGCAATTGCGTTTGGTCATTTCTTGCATCGTTATGCCGCAGCCTTTCTTCTACTTCATCATAGCATAACGGGTCAAAGCTACCTTCTATAGGCCAGCGATTTTTTCCAGATGTAATCTTATGCCATTCCATCATGCATTTTTGAATTCTGCGTTTGTTAGAAGGATGTGTTATCATTACTAATTTAGCAGGCGTCAGTTCCTTAGTCTGTTTGCTCACGTTGGTTCCCATGGCACTCAGCAGTCAGCGGACACTGTGGCCTGTGTCTTTTTACTTAGGGCTGAACGACTTTGGAAATAATCTAATTATGCTTCTCTTTGCTACTGTAATTTTAATGTGATTATTTCCAATCTAATTTTACTCACATACAAACAACAAATCTACTTTGTTTCCTTGCTATGCAGCTCAATTGTTAAAAGACTTACCGCATCTAAATTCAGAACAGCAATGATTGTGTTTTAACCTAACTATATTTTAACCTAGATTGCAATTTTTGACCTTCCTCTTCATTAATCGTAGGTAAAGAAAGAATGGCCTATACCTAGAGTTGTTTGTACACCAGGACTAGTTACACCTAGAACCTTTATTGTTTCTATTAATCAGAATGTTATTCAATAGACTAGCTTTTAGTTAATTTGGACATTTAATCCTTGTTAACTTTAAGGTGCAGTCTACAGGCAAGTCTAGCTTTAAACTAATTGATCTGTATTTTTATGACTTCCAAATCCAGTAATAAAATTAGATTATCTCCCTGCTGCTATTGTCTTTCTTTTTAGGTGGAGGCAACCCCACTTTTAACGTTTTACCAACACCTAATGGACACGTTTTAGTTTCCTAATTGTTAGTAGCTACAAATTGTAGACTTTGTAGAAATTGCGTTTATATTAAGACTGCTATTAATTGTCCAGCCCAGCTATTTACTAATCCCTTTTAGTCCCTATTTGTCTGATTTTTATCGGGTCCTGCTCTTTCCAATATAGATTTTTCCTTTTTTTTTACTTTTTTACCTTTTTCGATCTGTTATATTTCAACAATCTAGGGTTAGGGTATTTCTGTTATGCTGAACTTCTTGTTTTATCCTTTATTTTATAGTTTTTATTATATATATATCTTACTACTACCAATTCTTATTGTTTATCATTATCTTATCTTTTTATGTTTTATTGCTTAAATTTTATTTTGTTCTATACCTTGTTTCTTTCGAATATATATCTGTATCCTTATCACTGTCAATTTATTATTTATTATTATCTTATTTCTATGTATTATTGTTATAGTTCCCCTTCCCCTTATTTCCCTTTTTAACAATTAATCTACACTTCACACAAACTAACACAGACAGACATATATTTTAGCTCTCACCTATTGCACTTCTTGTGCTTTACTCTGCAGGCTTATATTATTCTTACAATAACTTTCCTCACTGTCTCTTACAGTGGCATACGCGTTTTTCCCAGCTTCCAGGCCTCACTTCCTCGCTGGGCAAGTGAGGGACGTCTCCTTCGAGCGGTACTTTTATACTCTGGACTATCGCTTAGCCAGGCCTTTTTAATCATCAATACTTTTGCACAACTTCATAGCACACTTCGACTATCACTTAGTCACCAATACCCTTATTCTGCCACAAATATGAACCATACACTAAATGCATCCACTGCTCCGAGCGGCTGTCTCATCAGACTTATGTCAATCACTTTGACCGGTCTGTCCCTACTTCTCTACCTATTATCTATTTCAGATACAAAACAGTTCTTTGCATCAATCAATACCTTACACAAAAATGCATCAGTTTTTCGTTAGCCATATATTCATGCACATATACTTTTTCATCAATTGATACCTTAAACAAAATTGCAGCAGTTTACATTAGCCATATATTCAACACTTTAAACAAACATGCAGCCACATACAATTAGCCATATATTCACATACACATAAAACAACAATGCAGCCACATACACTTAGCCATACATTCACATACACACCTTAAACAACAATAGCCATACATTCACACACACCTTAAACAACAATAGCCATACATTCACACACACCTTAAACAACAATAGCCATACATTCACACACACACACACACACACCTCTGGACCGCTCTCCAGCCTATTCTGTTCTTCTTTTATGTTATTTTTGTATATATTCTTCTTGTTATGTTATTGTTTTGTGTATGTTACTAAATTTAGATTGCTAGGTTCTTTTAGGAGAGCTGTGTGATTCCTGACGTCCACTAGCCGCCTGCCGGAGGCCGGTTCCCCACAAATTTAGATCATTGTAACAAATTAGTATTTGAGAAAATGGTAATGGATCCTGTAAGCAAAAACCTTAGGAAATTATACAGCAGAGGAGCAGGGATTCCACTTTCTCCAACAGCGCAGAAGGACAAAAAAAAAAACACTCCCATATTGAAACAACCCAGCTTTTAAAGCACCAGCCTGTACCAACTAATAAAAAAACAAGGGTGAAATCCTTTACAACATTTACAATTTCTATTTAGGGAACAATCAAACTAAATTAAACCTCTAGAGGAAAAACAAAAACCCATTTACATTCAACTTCAACAAATCAAAGCTAAACAATACTCCAAATCCTAAACAAAACCCAAAAGATCTCCCCTCCCTCTCAATCAAAATTGATTTTCCTTCATGAGGCTGATTGACAACACCAGGTCCTTATTAGCACTGCTCATGGGCGCGCTTCCATGGCAACACCTGACCAGGTGACCTCAAAGAAAAAAAGAGGGGTGAGAACAACAAAACATGTTCATAAAGTTACATCAAATAAAGATAAACTTAAACCTTTCCCCAAATACTCAATTACTTTAAAAACAGCAAATGCCTGTTTACAACATGTGAGTGAGGGGGTAAATCCCTCACACTTTCCCCTCCTTCAGAAGGTTCTCTGTGTTCACAGTGACACAGAAGATCTGCCACACTGTTTTGTTTTCCGGGAATGTGACAAATCTTAAATCGGTAAGGTTGAAAGGACAAGGACCACCTTGTGATCCGACTGTTTGTATCCTTCATGACCTCCAGCCATTTTAATGCTCGATGGTCAGTCTCAAGAGTAAACCCTCGGCCCATAAGATAGTATCGAAACGAGTCGATTGTCCATTTAATGGCCAAGCACTCTAATTCCACCACCGAATATCTGGTCTCCCGTGGAAACAACTTCCGGCTGATGTAGGCAACTGGCTTCCTCTCCATTCCTACATACATCAGTTAAAGGAACCTGCCAGTAGCCTTTACAAAGATCCAACGTGCCTGACCAACACATTCAATAAGGTCATCCAACCTTGGTAACGGGTAGGCATCAAAGTCTGATTGAGCATTCACCTTCCTAAAATCAATACAAAAGCGGATGCTTCCATCTTTCTTAAGCCGGGCATACACTGTATGAGTTTTTCAGTCGTGGTACTTATATACATCTCAAACTGTGCGACGGAACCGCGGGGTTTAAAAAGTTCACCGCTCACGATCTGTGCGGCGCGACGCTCGGACGCGACCGGACTGCTCACACTGTACGTCGTGCCCCCTCTGGGACCGCTCGCTGTGGTGGCAGAGGCAGGCGAGCGACGGTGGGTGACAGGGACCCAGAGCAGGGGGTCGAGCCCAGCTCTGGCGAGGCCCGCAGGAGGCACCGGGCGTCGGGGGAACGGAGGGGAGAGAGGAGGGACGAGACGCACCGGTGGCCGCGCGGCATGGCAGGTCGCCC
Source organism: Fundulus diaphanus (assembly GCA_037039145.1). Taxonomy (NCBI): domain Eukaryota; kingdom Metazoa; phylum Chordata; class Actinopteri; order Cyprinodontiformes; family Fundulidae; genus Fundulus; species Fundulus diaphanus. The sequence goes on from CM073128.1 coordinate 55,659,159, forward strand.
GGCCCGCACCCCCCCCATCCCCCCCGCGAGCGGAGGACTGCCGAAACAGGCGGCCAGCGCGTTGCGGGGAGGGAGAGGAGGGGAGGGCGCCCCCTCGTAGCTCTGCTTGAACAGCAGGATGCGCTCACAAAAACCTCACGACAGCCGACTGAATTTCAAACATGTTTGATTTTCACCGACCGTCCGATTCCTGATCGGGAGGTAGTCGTGAGAAGCCAGTCCCCCCTCCTCCCCCCCTGTACGATCAAGCTGAAATTCAGCCCGATTCATAAAATGCTCGCACGACTGAAGAATCGGCCCGAAAAGGGGAAAAACTCGTACAGTGTACGCCCGGCTTAAATTACCAAAACCACAGGGTTGCTCCATTCACTGCTGGATGGCTCTATCACACCAAGCTTCAACATAACATCAATTTCTTCTTTGAGCACTGGAGACATCTTCTCTGGAATGCGATGCATGCACTGCCGAATAAGAGTACTATTCTTTAGATGAATGTCATGCTCCACCAAATCTGTTGCTCCTGGCTACTCTTTGAAAAGGTCTGGCGGAATAGCCCCCAACTCCTGTTGCTTGGTGAAAGAAAGATGAGCGAGATCAGGTGAAACAGTAGAGTCTTTGACAGACAGCAATTCACCCTCATCATCTTCATCTTCCACTGCCCGAACAAAATACTGCTGACTAAGGGGTTGATCCCGTGATTTCCACTCCTTGAGCAGATTAATATGAAAGGTTTGTTTAGAGTTCCTTCTCTCAGGCATCTCAATCTCATAAGTAGTAGTACTTAGCTTCTTCATCACAGTATATGGCCCCTGCCATTTTAGCAAGAGTTTGTCAGTTGTTGGAAGTAATAAAAGAACCTTCTGACCTGGCTTCTTCAACATACTCTTCAATGTCCTATTATACCTTTCCACCAACCCATATGTCTGTGGGTGGTAGGGTGTGGTCCGGATACCCTTTATACCCAGCAATCTTCAGACCTGCTTAAGATTGTTGGACAAAAAATTAGTACCTTGGTCAGTCAGTATTTCTGAGGGAATCCCCACCCGTGAAAACAGCTGAAGTAATGCATAGGCTATCTGTTTAGCTGTAATGTCCCTAAGAGGAAAGGCCTCTGGATAAAAAGTGCTATAGTCACATACAACAAGGATAAACCGATTCCCTGCTTGGGTCAGTTCAAGTGGTCCTACGATGTCCATACCTATTCTGCTGAAAGGGACATCAATAATAGGCAATGACTGTAGTGGATATTTTGGAACATTCCTACCTCCTGACAGCTGGCAGACTGAACAGGATTGGCAGTAATCCTTCACTTCTTTATAAAGACCTGGCCAATAGAACCTAGCAAAAATCCTATCATAAGTCTTTTTAAAACCCAAATGTCCCGCCCAGGTAACATCATGTGCCAATTTTAAAGCCTGTCCCCTTAAACCTTGAGGCACAACCAGTTTCTCAGAACCTGTTCTCCCACACTGAAAATACAGAAACCCATCTCTAAGGATGTAACCCCGTCATTCAGAATGTTTACAGATTTCTTTATCTGAGACTGGATTCGCTTGGCAAAAAAGAGTCACCAGGGATTCATCATCTTGTTGTAGCTTTTTGAAATCAACATTTGCACCTAAAATATCCCCATCAAGATCTGGCAATCCCAATAATTTTTGTCTCACTGTACCTGCCATTTTATAAAGCTGTCTTTGTTGTTTGCTTTTCCTCATTTTGACTGAACTCTCTTCTGCAGGAATATTAGATTTGAAGAAGGGTAGTTCTTGGAGGGAATTTATTTCACCATCCATGTCAGAATGTATTTGCTGGTCTGTCTCTGCAGCATCAGCCATAAACTCATAACCATCTCCAGCTAGTTCTTTAGCCCGTCTTTGTGATCTGGTTACAACACACACTGGTTTACAAGACTGGATAAGATCTGGTAAAACCGGAATATCCTGACCCAAGATCACTTTGTGAGCAAGACCCTCTACTACACCCACACTTAAAAGATACGTTTGGTCCGCCACCTCCAAATAGACTGCAGCAGTAGGGTAAGTTTCATGATCACCATGAACACAGGAAATATTAAGGCCCTTCTAGATAGCACTGATCTCCCAAAATAGATGGATGAATTAAGGTCTGTACGGTTCCTGAAGTTAGTGTTTTACTTCTGACTTAAGTTTAGCAGATGGAAATGTCTTCCCTCTTGGCTTATCTACACCCGCCACCTGACCTGGACCACCACCCAAACCAGACCCCACTGACTTACCCTGTATAAAACTGGGCTTCTGTTGAAAGCTGTGTCAAAAGGCTTTTGGTCCCCGTCTTGCAGCTAGGAAGTTTTCAACCAACTCTGCCGCCTCTTGTGCTGATGTTGGATTCCTCTCTTTAACCCATACTCGGTGCTCCGGAGACAGTGAACTGTTCCTGAATGAGGATCTCCCCCATTTCTTCCTTTGTCCGCTTCCGAGGTTGCATCCACTTCAAATAAAGATCTTTGAGACAATTATAGAACTCTCGAGGAGTTTCACCAGCTCAAATCTCAGGCTCTCTAAATCGTTGTCTGTAAAGCTCCTCATTGATGTTAGTTAGTTAAGATGGCCGCCTTTAGTTTAACATAGTCACAAGCATCATCTACAGCCATGGCCACGTATGCTGCTCGGGCCCTGCCGGTGAGATGAGGTACCAGCCTTACTGCCCAGTCCGTCTCTGCCCACTGGTAGGCTGCAGCTAACCTTTCAAAGGTTGTTAGGTATTGTTCAATGTCATCTCCTTCTTGAAACTTTGGAACATCTGATTGAGTCCAGGCTCTTTGTACTGGTCCACCTTGGGAACGACGTTGAAAAACTGGCTCTTCATCTGCACCTGAAGAGGGGCCTGGTTGAGGTAGAGATTCACCCTTCTGCTGCATCTCAACCTCATCTCTCAAGTTGCTTACTTGCACTTGTAGCTGCCGCCATCTTCTCTCCTGCTTACACTCCTCTTTGTCCCATCGATCAGCAGTCATTCTGGAACTGAAGACATTTTTCCAGCATGGCAGCAATGGCATTCATGTCCACTGGTGTCGTTTCCTCCCTGGACTGTCGGACTACAGTTGGCTGACCTGTAGCTCCATCCTGCTCCACCTCCTCCGCAGACTTTGAGTCTACAACTTTAAGGATTTTCGTCTGCTGTTTTGGGCTCATCCTTATTGTGCTCTTCTGGACATTGGCGTCACATCCCACCACTGCCACCAAAATGTAAGGATTTGCAGGCCAAAGCAAAAACCTTAGGGAATTATACAGCAGAGGAGCAGGGATTCCACTTTCTCCAACAGTGCAGAAGGACAAACAAAAAAAACAGACACTCCCATATTGAAAAAACCCAGTTTTTAAAGCACCAGCCTGTACCAACTAATAAAATAATAAAAAAAACAGGGGTGAAATCCTTTACAACATTTACAATTTCTATTTAGGGAACAATAAAACTAAATTAAACCTCTAGAGCAGGGGTGGCCAACTCCGGTCCTCGAGAGCCAGTGTCCTGAAACTTTTAGAGGTTTCCCTGGCCCCACACACCTGAATCAAATAGCACAATTAGCTCCTCAGTATGCAGTCAGGTTCTTCAGAGTCCTGCTAATTAACTGATTATTTGACTCAGGCGTGTCAGACCAGGGACACATCTAAAGGTTGCAGGACACCGGCTCTCGAGGACCGGAGTTGGCCACCCCTGCTCTAGAGGAAAAACAAAAACCCATTTACATTCAACTTCAACAAATCAAAGCTAAACAATACTCCAAATCCTAAACAAATCCCAAAAGATCTCCCCTCCCTCTCAATCAAAATGGAATTTCCCTCATGAGGCTGATTGACAACACCAGGTCCTTATTACCACTGTTCATGGGCACGCTTCCATAGCAACACCTGACCAGGTGACCTCAAAGAAAAAAAGAGTGGTGAGAAAAACATAAAACAAGTTCATAAAGTTACATCAAATAAAGATAAACTTAAACCTTTCCCCAAATACTCAATTACTTTAAAAACAGCAAATGCCTGTTTACAACATCTGTTAGTGAGGGGTAAATCCCTCACAGATCCGGGAGAAGAAAATGAGCGGGAAACAGAAAACGTCTGTCTCTCTTCACTTCACGTTGTTCACGTCAGCAGAGGCAAAATTGAATTTGGGCCGAAAGTTTTATTTACAAGATTAAACTGAGTGACTCGGTCTATGTATCTGTATCAATAGCTCATCACCTACAAACAGCGCTGCCCATGGCACTGTGACTCTGAACCGCTATAAGCACTGATGCGCATGTCATGGCCTCACTACTGCAGCTGCTGATGGGAAAATTGGTGGTAGATGAATTTTCCTGACTATGCTCACGCACAGAGCTGTAATAGTTTTCATTGTGATTCAGATAGGTGCAGTTAATTTTAAAAATGCAGTTTTAGCGGGTAGTCAGACAGGAACAGGGAAACCGGCAACCGGCGGTGGGGGGTGCAGGGAGCTGAGGTGTGTTGCCATGGGCCTGTTTACCTGCTGAATGTAACCGCCGTGAAACAATCAGGAAATAACTTTTGAGTTCTATTTTTTGCCGTAAATTGTGAGTCAGACTCAGATTTAGCAGCTGGTACATGAAATAAATAAAGTGAGAACACACATAGGTAGATCATCAGAGTTTAGTCCGTGAATCCACCTGCTTTTGAGACATTTCAGGTTGTTTGTGGAGGTTGGACCAATCTGAGTGTCTCTTTCTTTCTCTGACTCCAAGCTGAAAATCCTCAGGATTCTGTTGTGGATGTTGTGCATAACTTCATTGCAATTTTATTCAAATTATTTTCTAATTTTATTTCCGTAACTTTTGTTATGATGGTTGTGTTATTGTAACTGCAACTGCAATTTTCGTTTTTCTATTTTTTTATGTGTGTTCTGTCATGATTAGACATGTCACCTTTATTATGGCTATAAAAAAAGCTTGTTGCATTTATTTATTTATGTTGAAGATTGGGGGTGCATTAACCGGGTTGGGACAAAGAAGGGGGTGTGTGGCTAAAAATGTTTGAGAACCGCTGCTCTAACAAATTTCCAGTCTGAGACATTACAGGCCCCATACCAGACAGCTATACAGCTGGTCAGTAAGCTCTCTATTGTCCCTCTGTAAAATGTGGGATGAGGATGTGAAGGGGGTGGTTTGCTCTTCTCATCCGACACAGGGAGTGCAGATGCTGCTATGCTCTTTTCACAAGAGCAGAGGCTTAAAACTGCTGTCTCACTGCACTGCGGAATCATTGATGAGGAGGGGTGTGTCTTGGCTGATTCTTCCTGAAGTCAACTACGATCTCTTGTTATGTTGACATTCAGGATCAGATTGTTTTTGTCACACTAGTCCACCAGGTTTTTCACCTCCTCCCTGTAGTCCAGTTTGTTGGTTTCCTTGATGAGACGCACCAATATTGTGTTGTCCGCATGCTCAATGAAATGGTTCATACTGAACTTGGCACAGCAGTCCTGGGGGGAGCCGGTGCTGAGGGAGACGATGTTTGAGGTGTTGTTTTTCAACTCAGATAGAGTGGGGTATGTCTGTGAGGAAATCTAGTAGCCTGTTATTGTCTGTCTGAACAGAAATTAGTAAAACTGCCACGTTTTGGCTGAAAGGGCACCCCCGCAAGCAAAATAAACATATTCGCATGTATGTTAAACTACTTCTGCGCATGGTTTATCTGTCGCCACGCGAGAAACTGCCGCTCCGAGAGGAGAAAATCGCTCTCCGCGCGCCAGCTCCTCCCACGTGCGCTCGGGATCTCACTGCGCGCACGATTTTCTATCCAGCGGCAGCGCTCAAGGACGGCTGCATTCTCGAAAGCGTCTCTGCGGTTGGACTGATTTTCTCCTTGCGCGAAAGAAAAAGTTTTGATAGGTTGGGTGGAGACAAACCTCTTCTGTAAGCCTCCTCCTGATCGGGCCTTGCAGACACGATCACACAGGAAGTAGTGTCAGTAAGCTTTTGACTGACAGCTCGTTATCCATCATTGAAGAAGACGGCTGGAGGCGGGACAATGGCGGAAGCTTCTCCAACATTTGCGGTACGTGGGGTAAGTGGAATTCACAACCGTTCTTGCCCCCAAAAAGCACAATTATTCCTCATGGAGTAGTGCTATCTTCGAATAAACAGCCGTAGAATGACATAATTCTATTTGGTCGAATTGTTCAGGGATATATAATTAGCAGTTACAATTTTTCGGCACGAGAGAGAAATGTTGACTACTGTATGCTGCGTTAGCTACTGCGGTGCTTCAGTGATTATGCTAACCGATGCTAATATAACAGGTTAATAATATGACTTAGATTAAGCTTGAAATTCCACCAAATAAGTTATTAATGTTACGTAAGCAGGTTTTATTGTGTTAGCAGCTGTTAGATAAGAGCAATGAGTATGTCCTACTGCACTTGAACGCAGCTCAAGCAGGCAGGCACGTAGCCCCATGCTCACAAGGGGCGGGTTAATACTGCTTTCGGCTGTTAGCGGTTAGACGTGCACAACTTTGGGTCCTGATATAAAAACATTTTTCTTGTTTGATTTACAGTTCATAGGTGATATATTCTTACCTCTAATTGAACGAGAATGCATTTTGATTATCCACTGAGTGTTAAATGGCAGATGTGAGTCGAAGTCAGTGTGTTGTTTGAATGTACAATAAGCTAACTTGCATTGTTGTTTTATAGTGAGTTACGGTTATCTTAGAAGACTTTTTGTATTAATTATTCTTTATTTTGCACGTTATTTTCTTGTTCAGGAAGGTGTTGTGGACCAAATTGTACAATTACTCATCGCAGTCTGTTTTCTTAAAACAGAGAGAGATTAAATGTCGTCAACCCAGATCCAGCCACTGTCCTTCGAGCCACACGCGAACAGAACACAACGCAGGGTAAACCAGTTACACTAACTCTGATGTTAACTTGTATTTCAATGTTTGTAGTGCTTTTCACGGTTTAAATTATTCTCTCTCTTTCTCTGATTGTTTGTGCATGCGTGTGGTTCGTTCACCCCTCGACGATAAGTAATGGATAGAGATACGTCAGCAACATTTGAGGATTTACGTGTAAGTGACAGCAAACGTCTTGGTTTTATTAAACTAATGATATTCACATTCAGAGATGACACTAGAAACTTACAGTGCTAAGGTAAAATGCTAATTCAATCTAATGTAATGATCAGAAGTTGTATTTACCCAGTTACCATTTAAAAAGAATGCTAAACACACTGTGAAGTCGTAGATAAACTTGGAAACTCGGGTTAGACACACCACCATCCACTTATCCCACTTAACTGATGGTAGCCTAGCTGACATATCTGCATAAACTAATAAAACATTAATTTTATCTCTTTAAAAACATCTAAATATGTTTTATTAAGTGGACATACATCAATGGGACATTTTATCTTTTTCAGCTTCTACCTGTAGACAATCGTAGTAAATTGTTTTATTTTATCAATAATGGGATATTCTCAGGTTTTGATGCTAAAAAATAGGAGAAGAAGCTAACTTGGTTAAATGTGTTCTGGTCAAAATCTATCATATTTAGAATCTTCACCTTAAGTTACACAGACATAACCTGACTCTCGCCAGCTGTATGTCGCTCCGCCTAGCTTCACTCACATACATCTGGGACCTCTCCATAGGAATTGCCTTTATTGAAGGCTGGACCTTATCAAAAATCCTTGCATATGATTGGATAAGCCACTTGTCTGTCATCTTTATCGACGTGCTATTTCAACCACTCACACCGAAGCTAACCCGTGACGCTGTGAGAGCGACGCAGGAAAAAAAAAATTTTTTTATGTGTTTGCGGCTCTAGTGGCACGAGGGGGGAAGACAGGCGGCAAAGCGCCGCGGGTCGGAGTCGATCCCGGGCCGACTGCGTCGAGGACTAAAGGCCTCCTAATATGGTTCGCGCTAACCGCTCCGGGACGCACCCCGGAAAACAAAACTTGCCAAATCCGGTCGGGAGAAGGGCGAAAACATCGTTTCCACCAACAAAAGCCTTCAGAGCCGTCCTCTGATGTTCTTTTAATGAAAAAATATTAGGTAGATTGGACAACACGGAAGAAATGGCAGCATCAATGTTAACGCTTGCTTCCTCGATGCGAGCCGCCATTGCTATCAAAACAGTCTCACGTCACGGTCGCTTCTCCACTACGTCACATCTATGAAACTCCAGCCCTGCGTCCTGATTGGCCAGACAACAAATTTGGTTGGAGAAATCACTCTCTATGGGAGAGGTCCCAGATGTATGTGAGTGAAGCTAGGCGGAGCGACATACAGCTGGCGAGAGTCGGGTTAACACAGACATACATGATGTAAATAATTTGCCCGAGTTTTATGCTGTATAATTTCCTAGTCATGCTATTGGATCTTTAGTGAATGCGCTGCAGGGTCAGAGCTGACCAAGGGGTAGAGAATGTTGAAATAGCCCAATACATGTTCACAGTGTGTGAAAAACAGATTGAGGAAGTTTCATTCCTGCAAAAAGTGTCCACAATCAAAGGTTTCACGCTTCTGCATGTCTCTCAGATATAATTACAGAAAAATGTTGACTGTAACCATACTGATATTTTATTATCTGACAAGTCTTTGAAGTTAAACATAATTACATTATTTTGGAGTGTGTAGGATTGAACGGCTATGGCGTTATGTCAGAACCTGTGTGACCTCAAAATACTACAGCCCACTACACAACCTAGAGACTGATCACCTTCTTGTTATTTCCTCCAGGGGTTAGTTTCATGATTGGGAAGAAGGGACAGATTTGCCCTTTATCATTTCTGGTTTGTTTTGCATATGTTATAATGCAGTGCAAACATCTTACATAGAATAATACTTAAAAGTACTGACTGGAATATCACACTTGTAAAAGCATCAAAGAATAATGAGGGAAAGTGTATAAACCCCCACCCCCCTCCCTCCTCCCCCAAAACTAATGAACATTTCCTCTCCTTTACAGAGGACCTTTTTGCAGTTCACGTGACACATGAAGGCTGGAACAACCATCCAATTAGGACGGAGGCTAATCTAACTCCGGAGCAGCTCTGGCATACCGGAATGATGGTTTACCCGATGGATCAGCCAGAGAATCTTGGGGTTTTTGTCTCATTTTGTAAAATACCATGTTTGAGCTTTTATGATCATCAAATAAGTGTATTGGAGGTAAGGAAATTTTAATTTACACTGCAGACCAAAAATTCAAAAAATTGGCCAATACAGCTATAATATAAATTCATAAATGGCAACTGTAATATTAAGTAATGGTAGTGTATAGTAATGATAGTGACTGTATCACAGTACACAAATGGCTACTGTGATACCTGTGGGAAACACTGAGCCCTCATTTATTTCTACTTTTTAGTTTATTATCTCAAGCTACAAAGTAATGCGGTAAACACTGTTGTCTCTAAGCAGGGAGATTCATAGTTTCAACCTCAGCTGGGAGTTTACATTGTTAGGTTTCATGTTGCCCTTTATTTTCCTTCTACTGTCCAAATGCACGCATGTTATGTTCATTATTTAAAAATTATTCCTAGCAGGGAAGGTGAGATGCGATTTCACTCTGTGAAATGCTTAAAACCTTATTCCTGATTGCAGCTTTGATATGCTTTGATCTGCTTGTAACCCCATCATAAAATAAATGTGTGTTGCAAACTAACGTTCATGTCCCTTGCTCCAATCTTACTGTAACTCTTCCAGTGTATAATGTGACAGACATTTCAGGGGACTTTCCTTAAACAAAAACCTTTGTGTCGAATATGTATCATTTTAGGTCACATAACTTAACACAAGACTTATTGTATTATTTATTTGTGCATTAACTGCTAAATTTTCTTGTTTTTGTTTTAATAAGGACATTCAAGAGCCTGACATTGACTGGGACGTTGCTGCTGAGTATGATGGACATGTGGATGGTGCAATAGTGGTCCCTGAATTGCCACGTCCACTCAATGAACAGCAACTGGTGGAGGTGCAGTTGCTGTTTGAAAATGAAGCCGAGAGTGATACTACAGAACCTTTTCTACTATGTCGTGGATATATGACTATAGCTTTGTCAGGTGCTAAGTAGCCTATAAATGAACAATGACATATTTGGACCAAACATAAATAAACATTGCCCATTATGGCCACAACTGCTTTTTTCTATTCAATACAAAAAAAAGTTTTTGTCAGAGGGCAATAAAAGCTGAATGGTTTGTTTTTTAAATGGGTTTCCAGGCCCAAATTTATACTGAAATAATTATGCTCAAAGATCAGTACTTCAAACTGTGATGAACTAGTGATCTATCCAGAGTGTGAGCTTCTTGCCTGTAGCCTGTTGATAGACTCAGAGCAACCTAAACAAATTAATACAGTAACTTTTCTTTTTTGGTGGGTGGAGGTTAGATGATGCACAAGTAATGCACTATTTTCTGGCTGCTGATGTCTGATTCAGACAATATCCCTGGATTTATTTGGACATTTTAATTGGTTATCATCCCATTCATGCAAGACCATAGAAAATGTTAAACTTGAAGGAGAGCTTGGGTTCCAGGAAAATCAGAGTCCCAGCTAATGCTTTAAAGAAGGTCCCTAAACATTTCCACAGGAGCTTATGATAGGCCCTTTTGTGTATCCTACCTTCAGCATCAGATTTAATTATAAATGCTGATTTTTAGAGATAGATGGAATATTATTTGAATTACCATGGAAAATAAGCAAAAGTAGTTTTGTGTATGGCTCACAGTTCACAACGTTGCTCCCCATTGTGCTAAAATAAATGGAACATGTAACAGGTTGATAAAGTTGTTGTTTTTTAAACTTGCAAGGTAATGTAATTCTTGAAAACTAACCCTTACATACTGTTAATGTGTCTTCACATTAGTTAATTTTATTTTTAACTTGGATAGAGTGGGGATTACAGTATTGTCACAGTTTTTTGTGACTCATAAAAACAAATACACAGTAGTCTGGCAAGCAATTTTATTTATAAAGCCCAATTCATACACTGGCTTATTCATACTGCAATCAGTCAAAGTTTGGATGCACTTGTCAGTTGAATCCAAGATAAAGTTCTGTATTCTGTATTTAAATAATTTTGATTCAGATGGGGGAAAAATAACTAGGTGACTCCTATTTGAATTGTGCTTATTGCCGAAGGAGTGGGGACTTGTAGTGAACCCTTATAGTCTTATCGACTATTTAATTGTTAACATAACGGATCTGGGTACTCATTTCGGAGATAGACCAATAGGTAAAACTAGGTGTTTGCCTAGGGCCCCAAGTTCCTGGGGACCGCATAAAACTCCTTTTATAAAAATGTGTTTAATATAGATATTTTTAGCACGTTATGTTTTTGAGTAAATTACTTTTGCTAAAATCCCTTAAAAATTGATTAATGTAATATGTGTCTTGGGACCCACCCTTGAGTCTCCACTACATTAGATCAGCCCATCTTACTGCGCAAATCAGTAGGACCCAGAAGACAGCACAACATATGAAAAACAGAAAAGCAGAGCAGACTAGCGTTATGTCCGAACCCTCTATGGGAGCTTCCACCTGGTTTGCATCATGATGATTAAATAATCTTGTCCTTAACTCCACATTATAGAAATAAGATGGAGTTATAGAGTTTGATCAATTTAGCTTTATTAAATTAAATTTAGGTGAAATAATTAAAAGGTCCTTCAGATCAAAACATTGTTTCAAATTCCTGCAGCCGGTTCAATTCTACATGTAGACAGAAAGTGTTGCAAAATATAACCAACTGATGCCAATAATATATAGTACTAGTGTGTGTAAAAGTCAGACCCCTTTTTTATATTTAACATGCAGCTCTGAGTTTTTTAAATACGCACTGTTAATAAGAAAAAATATCACAAGCAATCACAAATGTACCATTAATTAGTTAACTGTTTTATCTTTCTTTATATGTAATATAAAGTAAAAACAAAATATTAACACTGATGGATGATGAGCTGTCAGTCAAAAGCTTCCTGACACTACTTCCTGTGTGATCGTATCTGCAAGGCCCAATCAGGAGGAGGCTTACAGAAGAGGTTTGTCTCCGCCCAACCTGTCAAAACACATTTTCCTTTCCGCGAGGAGAAAATCAGTCCGAGCGCAGAGACGCTTTTGAGCGCGCAGCCGTCCTCCAGCGTGGTCGCTGGATAGAAAATCATGCGCTCGGTGAGATCCAGAGCGCGCGTGGGAGGAGCTGGCGCGCGCGGAGAGCGATTTTCTCCTCTCGAAGCGGTAGATAAACCATGCGCAGAAGTAGTTTAACATACATGCGAATATGTTTATTTTGCTCATGTGACTTATGACATAAATGTTATTCCATACATGAGGTTCAAACATTTCCGTTAATTTGTGTGTTTATTTTGAACAACATGGTGTACAAAATTGATACATATTCTCTCATGTTTTTTTTCTTACTTTCTTTGAATTACACATTTGGATTCTGCTTATTACTTTAAACCCAGATTTGATAATGGTATGGATAATGATGGGCTTAACTGTAACATGTTTGTGATTGTTAGAACATCCCTTGATCTATGTTAGTATTTTTTTGATATTCTTTGTTAGTATTTAATATGTTCAAAAGATTCTGCTAAACGGCACCTTTATTCATGTGTACAGGCTAACTCCTCTGCAGATAGAACTCTACAAGCATTTTCTGAAGCAGGCCAAACCCACAGAGACTTTACAAGAAGGCAGAATCAGTATTCCCTCACTGTCTTCCATCACATCACTCAAGAAGCTGTGCAACCGTAAGTGCAGCAATTTGACCTTGCATATTCTAAGAAAACATAACATTTAGTGTTTAATTTAAAGGTTACTATAATACAGCAATTGGCATTATAGACTGAATTTGACTACATGGATTTATAACTGATTTTATAACAAATATGACTTGTTATATAGCCTGAATGTTGCTTTCCTATTGTGTAAATTATACACTGTGGTATGTATGCTGTTATAGTTGGTTTGTTTGATCACATGGTAAACACACTGATTGCTGTCCTTTGTACCAGACCCAGCTCTCATTTATGACAAGTGTTTGGAAGAAGAGGAGGGCTTTGAGGGGGCATTGGATCTTTTTCCTCCTGGCTACTGTGCTAAAACTGTAGAACCTCAGCTGTCTGGTAAGGAAACCTTTCAGTGTCTTCAGAGGTCTATAAACATCAAGACATATTGAATGATGAATTATGACCTGGCCTGGGTTTTACAACAGAAAACCTTATTTATGTTTCAACCTTTCTGTCCATTATTAGGCAGAAAAAAGAAATACATGCACTGAAATCTCTTTCTATTGGTATATTACCAAAAACGACTCAGCATACCCTCAGGTTTTGTTCAGCCCATTGGAGAGACTGTTTTTTTTTTCTTTGATGTGACACTCATACACAAGTTACACAACATCAGAACATTCTTGCTCTCTCAATGAATGAGATATAAACAGAATCTAAAACATGGTTTACATTTTGATAAATCAATCTTAATGGCATGAAATATTCTGACAAACATTTGTTTTAACGGGTCTTGCATTAAGCGCCGTTTTTTCTGGCAGTTTTACAGAGATGTTACCCAGAAATCATAAAAGTTTTGTGTTTCTGTTTCCTTTTGGTCAAAGTGAGCAAAAGGAAACACAAGCCGACCGTTATCACCCTCCCTACTCCACTCCTCCCTCACGGATTATTTTTGCCGCAAAAACTCGAAAAATACTGCTCCTGAAACTATCGGAAGTGGGTGGAGCCGTGCGGTGCGCGGCAATTCGAGCCAGTGGAAATGGGCCTACAGAGTTAGCTTTGCAAGGACCTTTGCATGACTTGACTGTTTCAGACCAGATGAAATTTCTGTGTGCTGTTTTAACAGATCCATAATTTTTTAGTTTTTAACAAAAAAAATCTTATCCAAATTTTCATCTGTCTTGTTACGCAAAGATACCTTAGATAATCTCTTATAAATCATTGAGCCCAAAGAATTATCAGAAGTGTGGACTCAAGTCATGTGACTTTTGAGTCAGACAAATGTCGCAGTGAGTGGTTTGCTCACTGGTTGGTCACAAAGTTCCAATGTGATGGGTGGTGCTCGTGCGGACTCTAAGGATGTAGACGTGTTTCGCCAGTGCTCCTCTCCGCGACCTACAAAATCATCTATACCGCGCTTGTTTGACTATAGACCACAAGGTTGAGAGTGTATTTCTCCCTAAGAACTTTAGCTACCTGAAAATTCAAAATGCCGAAGCCGGACGTTTCCAGCAAGGCCACATCCACCTACAGCCAAGCTACCGAAGCTGGAGCTAATACCACAGGTAGCTGCGCTCCTGCTAACGACTCTCCCATCAGACTGGACATGCCTCATCTGTAAGAAACTGGACATCTGTAAGAAACTGTGCAAAGAGTTGTCAGAGTCAATCCTGAAGTACATTGATGAGCGTTTCAATGCCTTTGAGGCAGAGTTTCAGTCACTCGCAGACCGAATTACAGGCTCATGTGGCTAACAAGGAACAAGGTACTAGCGACATTGAAATCTGCGCGCTACACTTGAAGCCAAATACACTGACCTGGCGGGACAGAACACTCAGTTCATACCGTGGTACTTGACCTGGAGGCCTGCTCTCGAAGGCACAACATTAACATTGTGGGGATACAAGAGAGTGAGGAGGAAGGTAGACACACTGAATTCGTCTCCACATTAATTCCCAAACTTTTCTGTGCCGAACACTTTCCGCATCCAGGCAAAGTCGACCGGGTGCACCGCTCCCTCCAGCCAAAGCCAGCTTGGCTGGAGGGAGCAAGGTCATGGCTCAGCGCCGTGCCTTTAGAGGAGTGTTGCAGGCTTTGCCCGATGAAGAAATTAAACACACTCTGCGATACCCCGCCAAGCTGTATGTTTACCCTGAGACGGCAGAGCACCCAGGATCTTCTCAGATCCAAAGAAAGCGGTGAGGTTCCTGGAAAAGAATATTGGAGAAGAGGAGTAGATACATACACTTTACCATTTGATTCATAGTTCGAGGTAAGGCTTGTTGAAGACTTGTTCAAAGCAGCTGACAAGATGTTCGCAGCAAAGAGACCTCTCTGCATGTTGTTTTATGTACACTATATTACAATGGTTCACTTTGAGCTGCTGCCATGTTAGCACAGCCTGAGGTGTTGATACGGTTCATATCTTCAATGCTTTAATTGACCCTTCGCCGAGTCCCGCTCCTGACCAATCATACGTTAGCAACTGTAACTAAGGGGGGAGGGCCTGGCCAACATTCACTTACTTCGCGAGATGGCGAGGCCGTATGTGTACGGGACTTGCAAGTGTGATGAAAGATATCCTTAACGTTCGGGTACTGTTGAATTTTTTGCCTTCCCAAAACCCAAGACAAACCTAGAAAGATGTTGAATATGGATTAAGCAGTCTGGAAGACCCCACAAGCAGCTGAATCCATTGAAGATTGCGAAAAACTACCATTTTTGTTCCAAGGTAAGATGCTAGCACACAGTTGTTGGCTACAAGACAGTAGTCTAAAATTATTTGCTATCGATGAATAGGGTGGTGAAGTTTCAGAGCTTTAATGTAAATGGGTTAAACGGATCTATTAAACGGAAGAGAGTTCTAACATATTTGAAAAACCTGAAAATAGACATTGCTTTTATACAGGAAACCCATCTGACACCCCTGGAGCACTGAAAATTGAAAAGGGACTGCATAGGACACGTAATATCCTTTAACTCTAAAGCCAGAGGAGTGGCCATCTTGTAACATAAGAACACCCCCGTAACAATTGGAAAAACCTGAGACATTTTGTACTTAAAATATTTTAGTAACTCTCTTTTCAAATTACAAACTTTTCTAAATATTTATAGTGGTGTTTCGGGCTATAAAGTGAAAGCAAAATTATTTCATTGATAAATTTTGATCATTCCGAACTCCAGCGCACAAGTCCATTTAGGTGGCCTATGGATGGTATAAAATACCTTGTGGTATTTGCGGACAACAACCTAAAAAATCTGTACAAATTGAATTACCTTTCACTGCTCAGTAAGATCGAGGATGCTTTACGTAGATGGATGGGCTTGCCTCTCACCTTGATGGGAAGAGTTAACTGTATAAAAATGACCCATGTTGTAATATTTGTTTCAATACCTGCCCATTCCATTGCCACAGTCCTTCTTCAACGCTCTCAATGGACATGTCAGACAATTTTTATGGAATTGTAATATCCGGATGTCCATGGTAAAGCTAACATGGGATTATGGTTTAGGAGCTTTGACTACCAAATTTTAAAAACTACTATTTGGCAGCCCAAATGAGGTTCATCTCATCCTTTTTTTAGGGCAGAGCCCCCTCTTGGATACAAATTAGACTGCACCCCCTGGAAGAAGGGATCCACAGTGACTTTATTTATAAGCATGAGCCTTTGACTGTAAACAACAGGACAGATAACCCCATATTTTCTGTTATCTCCAAATAAGATCCTTTTTGAGAGATAGTTTGGATCGTGAAATGACTGCCTGTCATGAATGACATTGAACGGTTTCTTTTTGTTGGGAACACGCAAATTTATTTCTAAAATGTATCACCTGTTGTTGGATGAAGGCCCAAAACCAGGTTTGCATAAGTCTACAATTAAATGGGAGTCGCACCTCAAACGTTAAAATTTATGAAAAAATTTGGACAGAATTATGTAAAAACAGCCTGTCATGTATTATTAATTCCCGGTATAGATTGATTAATTATCATTTACTACCTTACCCCAGAAAAATTACATTCATTCAAATCTAACCTGTCTGAAATGTGCTTCAGATGTGACACTGAGATTGGTTCCTTTTTACATTGTACCTGGCTGTGTGTGAAAGTTGGGCCTTTCTGACATAATCTCCATTTTAAGAGAGACAGCAGGCTCAATTTGTGGCAGCTAGTAGTGGCACTTCCGGTGGCAGCTGCAGCTGGTGGTGGCACGTCCGGTGGCAACAGCAGCTAATAGTGGCACTTCCGGTGGCAGCGGTACCTAGTAGTGGCACTTCCGGTGGCACTTTCACTGGCATGCGCCTGCCACAAAGGTGGCAGCGGCAGCTGGCTGTTGCCGCACTCCCGTAGCTGTTTTTGGTCAAACGATATGTTATATATGCCTGTTAGTCTATAACTACTTCCAAATAATCACGTTTTATTGATATCATTTCCAATAAAAGCTTGTGGAACTTTCGCCGACTACCACAAGGTGTCACTAAGCTGGCAGGCCACCTGTCGCTGCCGCACTTCTATTGCTGTTTATGGGCAAACGGTTTGTCATTAGAGTTATTTAATGCCTTTTCAATATTTACTTTCAATTAAAAAAATTTATGCAATTTAATAGAAAAGTTATAAGGTGACTGTTTGTGTGAGTGCCAGAGGATGCCAGGATGCTACCAAGATGTCAGACCGGCTTTGAAAGCCTTTAACATACCACGCCGGCTGCCGCTGTTTTCGTGGAAGTAATGCTGATTACGTGCCCTAAAAACTAAGTTCTGAGAATTTGAAATAGACCCATCATATGTTATTTTACTTATTACCATATATCCTGGCATCCTCTGGCAGTCTCGTGGCATTTTCGTGGCACCCAACGGTCACGGACTTCCAAAGTCTGCTGGCTTAGTGACACCTTGTGGCAGCAGAATGCCACTGCAGCTTCCACAAGGTGATAGAGGACCTGTCACTAGTTGTGCCAGCTGGACTGCCGGCATTGTGACACCTTGTGGGGGCCAGTGGGCAAATTTTCCACAAGCTTTTATTGGAAATAATATCAATAAAACATGATTATTTGGAAGTAGTTATAGACTTAACAGGCATCTATAAGAAATCGTTTGCCCAAAAACAGCTACGGGAGTGCAGCAAGAAGCCGTGGCAAGCACATGCCAGTGAAGTTTCCACCGGAAGTGCCACTCTTAGCTGCTGCTGCCACCGAAAGTGCCACTCTTAGCTGCCACTGCTACCGGAAGTTCCACTAGTAGCTGCCGCTGCCACCGGAAGTGCCACTAGTAGCTGCCGCTGCCACAAATTGCACTCAGCCCTGCTGCATTTTAACCAGGATTACTGGAATTAATGTTTCAGTGGACCCTGAACTTTGTTTATTGGGGAACTTTAGAAGCATGCGTCGTTTTCTAAACAATCCACAACTCAAATTCATTGAAGTTGTTCTGTGTATAGCTAAGAAGTGCATTGGAGTGTCATGGAAATCTGACTCCCCTCTTCCCATTATCAGGTGGCCTGTTGAGATGAACAGTTGCATTCCTCTGGAAAAAATTACATATTGTCTCAGAAAACGATATAAAACCTTTTTGAAAATTTGGCAGCCATATTTAACTATATTGGTACATCTCTCGCACCAAGTACTTAATGTAATTATTTGTATTGACCTTGTACACTAATTATTTTTCATTAGGAGTGTTTTATCCTTGTTGTGTTATGTTAGTATACTGGTATGTTTGTATACGTTGCATATATAAAAAAATTAAATAAAAATAAAATATTTAAAAAAAGTTCCCATGGGATTTTAGGAAGTTTTTAAAATGTTACAATTTTTTGCGTAGTGCCCTCTCCTTTTCTGTCACCACATCCTTGCCTCCCAAACACATCATTTTGGTTGAGAAGTTAACACTATTTAGGTGACAACTTAAGGAACTTGTGGAGACAGACACACGTAAAGTGCATTTTGCTTCCATGGCACAATGATCCGTTTCTTTTGCAACGGATGACCAACAGCACCCTTTTCTGGATTGCAGCACTACAACACTGAAAGAAGGTTCGTCTGGCAGACATTACCAGTTAAATGGATGGAACAAACTTCAATCTAATAAATTATTATTTGACAATTATTGTAAGTCGATTGTTGTCTTGCTTCCTTAGTTATATGCATAACATAACGTTTTCAATGGACTTGGCTTGATATCTGATTTTTGCACTTGGTCCCCAGGAAACGATAAAAAGCTAGTTATAGCTTAAGTTAGGGACTTTTGATGTGAAAGTGCTCGAGTCTTCCTCCAAGATGGAGAAATATGACACTCCAGTTTAAGCTTTTTAACAACATCCTCTGAAATATGCAAATTCATCACTTTGAATAGTATTGTTTTTAGAGCAATTGGTTTTTATTATAGATTGTAAGACTGCACAGTAATTTAGTCCCAAGTAAAGTGTTTTAGGTAAGCAGGCAAGTTAGTCTTATCTTGGAAAGAAATTTGATCAAAATAATTTTCCTGATTCAGGTGCAATGTGATTTACATTTACATTGTAAAGATGCCACCTTATTGATTTAGATTTAGATTATTGGTTTAGATTTTGTTAAGTGTTTGCTATTGCTATTTGTAGTTTATATTTGTATTTTTTTCCTGTCTGGGTCTTTTTAAGAAGAAATATATTGGGGACATTTTTATGTCATTCAATAAACTGTAAAAATAACAGAGAAAACTGAACCATAGAGGAGTTCATAGCCCAAGCGTGAGTGACATTTTGGACATAGCTTATGAAAATAGATCTTACAGTAAAATTAATATATAACAATGTGGGTCAGTCAACCAACACAATCAACACTGATATGACCATAAATTCTACTTATCAATGATCAAGTCCATTGAAACTGAGATTAGTGCTAGAGGGGATGAGGTCAGAAATTGGGTGAGGTTGTATGTGGACATAAATTAGTGTAGTATTGGGAAGTGTGCTATTATTATGCAATGTTCTAAGTTATTTAATGCTTAATAAATAAATCTGGTCTGTTAGGTATTGTCTTGCGAATATCAGCCCAAACAAATAATATTAGGACAATAGTTTAAAGGAATGATTCGAGCACAGGCATTCTTTTAACAGTAAACTCTGAACACATATGGAATAAATGAGTGACAACTTCTCTTTAAGTTCAATAATTTATTAACAGAATTAATATGAACATCCAAAGAACACTACTATAGCTTTTTAATCTGAATTTCCCATATTCCAATCAATAAATCTTCTTTACTAGACTTGTGAAACTTAACTAAACTACTAAGAAAATTTAAACTGAAAAGAAGCTGAGCTATGTACACACAAAAGAAATAAAAGAACGAAATAAAAATAGTCAAAAACCATCATCGGAAATATTAGGTGAATCCTGGTTCACTGCAGATCCAATTTAGAGAACTAAAGTTCATCCTAAAGAATGTGGAATGAGATCAAATTGGCTTTATAATCTAGAACATTTGGTATGTGTTTCAATCCATTCACAAGTTAAACAAAACATTATTTGATAAAATAACATTTTAAAGAATGATTTGCTCAGTAAAATTAATACCTTTAGGAAACTTGATTTAATTAATGCAATTATTTATCCGGGAGATGAATAAGGCTAGAATTGGTAATTTAGGATTGAACCACCAAGTTAATAACAATTGACAGAAAATGACGTGTTGGGGCACTTCACGCGGGCAATCATCGAAACTTCTGTGTTTTAAATTAAAGCAGGTCTAATACATATATAAATATATACATATATTTAGATGTAATATATATTTACAATTTTTATAGCTACAGGGTTTACTCGGAATAGTCATCTATTGAGTGTCAGAGAGATGTAACTGCGACAGGACAGTGCAAATTTGACACTCAGGACAGGTATTTTAAATGACCAGCAGATGTCTCTCTCTCTCTCTCTCTCTCTCTCTCTCTCTCTCTCTCTCTCTCTCTCTCTCTCTCTCTCTCTCTCTCTCTCTCTCTCTCTCTCTATCTATATATATATATATATATATATATATATATATATATATATATATATATATATATATATATACTGGGTGCGATTTGCCGGGGGATGGGGGGGATTTACCCCCCCTGCTTGTGACGTCCCCCCCCCCCCTCTGGTCATTCATGTTTTATCCCTGGGGGGGGGGATACATTCCTCCCCCCCTCTGGTCTGAATTTAAAAATGTATATAAATTAGGGCTGACAGTTTTAACGCGTAAGACCACAACGCCGACATTTTTTTTGTCGCCGTTAATCGCGCGTCAAAACAAACACACCGTTCCCTAATGTTTTTCCCCGCCGTGCTCTCCGGACTGAGGTTTCTTTTACCCTCGGCGCTTTCCGTAGTTTCAACAGAGCTAGAGACTGTAGAAAAACAGACCCGCGCTCACTGTTGCACAGACTGTTCATTTCAGAGCAACTCTGCACGTATTTTCTGCAGTTTACGGTGCAATAACCGGTGATAACTGCTGAAAGTAGATTACTTGGTGCAGATCACCATTTTGAGCAGACATTGGTTCTGAAGATGAGCTTTTAACATGCTGAGAACATTGCAGAAACCCAACCCATAAACCGTACTTTAATGCTTATTAATTTGTTTTCTCTGTATTTGACAAACTAAGGCTGAATTACGTTGCCAAACGAAGGACCTGGAGTTACTAAACAGTTGCTAAACAGTCTCATTCAGGGTATTAAGATCCTGGCCAGTTGCAAGCAAAGTGTAAGACTGGAATGACCTGGAGATTTAAAACCTTTTTCCAGGCTTAAACTGTATGAATATGGATATAAACAGCAAGCAAAAATATTCAAAGAAGTTATTGTTGGTGTGAAAGCTCAGAATTAGATGTGTGTGTGAGAGAGTGAAAAACGAACAATAAAACTGATTTTATTGAAATGTAAAATTTTTATTAATGCCTAATACCATGTCTATCTTTGTTTCAGAGGCAAAAAAATATATTGGCATGGTATTTATTTACAAATTTATTTACACATTGTGTAAACATCAGGGCGTCATGATTAGTCATTTAGCCATCATAGTCCAGAGTTTAAAATTTGGCACTAGGATGTCTTCATTCCAATTCTCAAAAGTGCTAGAAAAATAACAAAATAGAAATATTTTTTGTACAAGCATGTATTTTATTAGTGTCATTTATTGCAAAATTGCATATTTTGCAATAAATGGGCGCCACACAGTGGCTGTGTGGCAGTGAACTGCCACTGCCACACAGTGGCAGTTCACTGCTCCCTAAAGGTACGTTTACACTGAACGACAGATCTGCATAACTTCCCTATGTACGGGTGCAATACGGGAGCGATGCGACGCAAAGCAAGGCCACAGACATGTTTTTAACAATACAAAAGGCATGATTTTGGGGATTAAAGCGAAGCCTGAGCAACATGGCACCTGCAATGCATCTGAAGCGACAGTGGCTGGAGTTGAAAAATCTGAAATATTAGGCCCGTTTACACTACACCTAAAAACCGAGCCATGCCGAGACCAGTCCGAGCTTGGATCAGTTACCCAAGCCAAGCCGACCCGTTTACACACCAAGCTTATCTCAGTTCCTTGGTTGCTCCTCGCCTCCTAGTGGCGATCTGCGGTACTACCGCTCTCTGGGATTGAAGGCGGAACCAGCAAAACAAAACAGCGGCGCCCGTAACATTCAGGATGTTATGCTTGATATTGTGATATTTCATTGTGTGCGGAGAGTCAGGGGAAGAAGGCAACCATTGGTGAATTTACTTGAGAAAGTTGGCTTTTTGGGAAGTGGATGAGACAAACAAATGTCTAATAAGGATTTACAGACGCCGGAAACGACAGACACTGAGGTTCATCACACTGCTAAGCAGAATCATCTCTGGAAACCGTGTGGCACGGTAAGGAAGCTAGTGTTATTATGAATGTCTGAAATTTGTCTGAATGGAGTGTGAATCGGGACGTGCAGCCAGACTGCCGGAAACCCCGCAGACAGTCAGCTGACTGTAAG
Organism: Fundulus diaphanus; assembly: GCA_037039145.1. Classification (NCBI taxonomy): domain Eukaryota; kingdom Metazoa; phylum Chordata; class Actinopteri; order Cyprinodontiformes; family Fundulidae; genus Fundulus; species Fundulus diaphanus. The sequence goes on from CM073128.1 coordinate 55,681,882, forward strand.
GGGATGACGCGGTCTGCTCATGCGCTCTTTATCAGAAAACCGGGCCAGAAAAAAACACCAGGCCGAGACCTACTCAGGAACTGGTCTGCAGTTAGCGCGGTCCGGTTATGTTTAGCACGGTCTGGTTCAGTCTGGTGACCATTTACACACAAGAGTTATCTCGGTTACCGAGCTCGGACCGGTCTCGGCTCGGTTAAAAAAGTGTAGTGTAAACGGGCCTATTGTGTCTTATCGCATTGCGTCGCAACAACCAATCAGGAACTGGGTGTAGCTGTGGGTTGAAAGACTGCAGCAGAGATGACGCTGTTTTCATTCAGCATGGAACACAAGCTAATTGTGGAGGTCTGCAGTCGGCATAGTTGTATGACTCACCCAATTATTACTACTGACACAGGGAGTAATAGAAAGCTAGTGCTTTCTATTACTCCCTGTGTCAGTAGTAATAATTGGGTGACTCTTCCACAGGCTTAGTAGCCTGTGGAAGAGTGAGTGAGGAGACTGGAGTGGCAGGTAAAACGTTAAAAACTTTTAAGCATCACTAGATAGCACCATTGTATTGCTGTATTTGTAGCCTGTGGCCTGCTGTGCAATTTCTGTCGCCTGCCATGCGAATTGCCGGTGATATGTCAGGCAAGCGACAGCAGCACGCAAAAGTCAAGATGGTGTTCGGTTTGAACGCACCTTAAGGGATAGGATAAATGCAGAGAATGAATTTCATTGGAATGTACGTACACTACCAGTTCAAATGTTTGGATTCACCTTTGTCATTCACTGACAATTTCTTATTTTTATGACTTGTTACATTGCAGATGCATATTGAAAGACATCAAAAGTATATAAAATTATGTATCAAACCAAAAATTGTGAAATAACTCTTGTATCTTGTATATTTTAGCTTTTTCTAAAAGCTAATTATAATTGTTGTTGTGTCCTCTTTTCAAGGTAAAATGCTGGTACTTGACTACATTCTGGCTGTGACAAAATCTACAACTAGTGACAAGGTGGTGCTGGTCTCCAACTATACCCAAACACTGGACCTCTTTGAAAAGTTGTGCAGATTTAGAAGGTGATTGGAGGGAACAAATCTTTGACGGCTGGATCTGATGACGTTATTTCAGTAATCAATGCTGCTTTGGGGCTGTTTCAGATATCTTTATGTTAGACTGGATGGCACAATGTCTATCAAGAAAAGAGCTAAGATCGTGGAAACATTCAACAATCCACAAGTGAGTTTGAAAGACAGTTTTAGACAATAGTTAAAGTTGTGAATGAAACCTAAATAGTATGTTATTTGTGTTTGACAGAACCCTGAATTTATTTTCATGCTGAGCAGCAAGGCGGGGGGATGTGGCCTTAATCTGATAGGTGCCAATCGCCTGGTTATGTTTGATCCTGACTGGAACCCAGCCAATGATGAGCAGGCAATGGCTCGTGTGTGGAGAGATGGCCAGAAGAAGACCTGCTACATCTACAGACTTATCTCTGTCAGAAATGCAATATATAACAGTTGTTATTATTAGGCGCCCGCCATAGCATTTGCAAAGCAAATGCTATAGCGTGCACCCCCACGATATAGGTACCAAAACGTGCGGCTCGGTCGGGAATAGTGTGCTGTTGCTTTTATTGGGGTTTTGAGTTACCATGGCAACACAATTAGCGAAAAACCACGACCCAAAAAACCCATATTAATCAATGGAGTCAGGGAGAAAGAAAGCCCTGAAAAAGCCTCAAAATGACAATTTTCAAAGCTGTACAGTATCGTCATGCTTTCACCTATGAACACGGTTTAACTTCCAGTTTGTAGATATATCTGTGACCTACTCAGAAGTGAAAACGGGATGTGGATATCTTTTATCGTCTCTTCACAGTTACTCCTCAAAGCTCATGTCCAAAAATCAGCGAAATCATCGTTTATAATGAAAGTCAATGACGGAATTCTCAGACTCTTAGAGTGGCCCACTCTAGCGTTTTCAAAGATTTCAAAACTCCGAACAACTTCAGCCTACTCGCTCAATTTTCACTCTACATAGATAAATTATACATCAAAAAGTAGGTATTTTTGTCAGGCTTCAGGAAATGTAACCCTCATTGGTGTAGCATTTATAGATGTTTCGCAAATCACCTCAGAGCGACACAACCCCGAAACCTCCCCCATTCATTTCCTATGGAGCGGTTTTGAAAAATGACGTCTGAAAATCCAAAACATCACGTTTTCGCATCGTCGCTACTCCTAAACCGTTCGATGTACAGCCATGATACTTTCACACATGAATGTCCCGATCCTTCTGGCACTCACAAAAAAGGAATTGTTTGGATAACTGTTACGGTTTTGCCGCAGGAACAATTTGTTCGGGAGTAGCAAATGTGCAAAATCCTTAAAACGCTTTGGAGCTGCATTTTCCCACATCATCCACTTTTTTACATCGTCGCTGTGCCTACACCGATTTTTGTACAAACATGAAAATGAGCACCATAGTCCTCAAAAGCCTGCTGATACTCACGGTGAAAGAATTATTTTCATATCTCTTATACTTTTTCAGCTACAGCGATTTGTTCGGGACCGTTTTTAGAGGATTTCTGAAATTCTATAAAAATCCCCTTTATATCATACTTTTTCACGCCTTTATTAAACTTTTTCCAGCAAAAACCAATAGCTTGTCTTCTTCCACTATCCGTTACGAAATAAACGCAGAAAAAATTACGTCTCTACCATTTACGGATCAGGAGATATGGAGCATTGTTCGAGGCAATGTTCTCCATTATAACCCAATGGGATATAGCCTGAGCAAAGTGTCTACACTTTCAGTAGACTGGCCTGCAGCAGAGGTGTGAGTGAGTTTCCATGACGACAGAGCTCTGCTGGCCATAGGGACAGGCTCCAATGGGATAGAATGGCAACTTTCGACACCCACTGCAGTGGCTGTGATGAATGTAGGAATCTGAAATTCGCACAGTCACTTCCTCTTAACAATTTAAAATTTTCCAGCGATTATCAGGCATGTGTCATTTTTCTGTCCCTTTTTTAATTTCACATGCTTTCCTATTGGGACTTGGACTCGAACAGGACCTGGCATAAGGACCAGAGACGACCCAATTGGCCAATACAGCACCACCCACCTGTGGGAAATGGCGCTACACACCATTTTGGTCAAATGTTGAGTTCTGGGCCCACATTTGGTGAGGCTGAGTTGCTAAAGGAGGCCGATCTGACCCATGACCTTTGGTGACATTAAGTATTGGCACCCTTTTTGAGTCACACCCCAGTACAGGATTTGGACCAAACTAACAGAGTACCATAACCCGGTGATACTGAGCATAACCCTGTTAGCGGCCAACGGTTAGCATGTTGCTAACTGGAAGTAGCTCTAGGAAGCTCGTACAAACTTTTGCTTCACAGAGTCTGTACTTCCTGTAGAGAGAAGTTTCCACAACAAATTTGGGCCATGTCGGATAAAGCAATTCGATGTTAGGAGGTGTCAAATATCCAATGCTTTCTAATGGGCCAAAGCCATCCGCCATTTTGAGTTACCATGGCGACGTAATAAATGACGTATTTTCTCCCTATTTGAGGCACTTCCCAGCACAGGATATTCAATTCAATTTATTTATTCAATTCAATTTTATTTATATAGCGCCAATTCATGAAACATGTCATCTCAAGGCACTTTACAAAGTTAAGTTCAATCATATTATACAGATTGGGTCAGATTATACAGATTGGTCAAAAATGTTCCTATATAAGAAAACCAGTTGATTGCATCAAAGTCCCAACAAGCAGCATTCACTCCTGGAGAAGCGTAGAGCCACAGGGAGAGTCGTCTGCATTGTACATGGCTTTGCTGCAATCCCTCATACTGAGCAAGCATGAAGCGACAGTGGGAAGAAAAAACACCCGTTAGCGGGAAGGAAAAACCTCTAGCAGAACCGGGCTCAGTATGAACGGTCATCTGCCTCGACCGACTGGGGGTTACAGAAGACAGAGCAGAGACACAACAAGACAGACAAAAAGCTCAGAAGCACACATTGATCTAGTAATCTGTTCTACATTAGATGGTAATAGTCGGTGATCTGTCCTCCCTGGATGATTTCACAGTCAACAGAACATCAGACCAGGTGTACCTACTATGAAGAAAAAAGAGAGAGAACAAAAAGTTAAAAGCTGAAATGACAACAGTCATTTCAATGTAATGCAATACAAATCTGGATAACAGTAGACTGGAGAACAGTAAAAATCAGTAGAGTGAGAAAAATAGGCCCTGATGTCCTCCAGTAGCCTAAGCCTATAGCAGCAAAACTATAAAGGTAGCTCAGAGTAACATGAGCCACTCTAGTTATAAGCTTTGTCAAAAAGGAAGGTTTTAAGATTAGTCTTAAAAGTAGACAGGGTGTCTGCTTCACGGACCAAAACTGGAAGTTGGTTCCACAGGAGAGGAGCCTGATAGCTAAAGGATCTGCCTCCCATTCTGCTTTTAGAGACTCTAGGAACCACCAGCAGACTTGCAGTCTGAGAGCGAAGTGCTCTGTTAGGAACATACGGGGTAATCAGAGCTCTGATATATGATGGAGCTTGATTATTAAGGGCTTTATACGTTAGAAGAAGACTTTTAAATTCTATTCTTGATTTAACAGGAAGCCAATGAAGGGAAGCTAAAATTGGAGAAATATGATCCCGCTTGTTGATTTTCATCAGAACTCTTGCTGCAGCATTTTCGATCAGCTGAAGGCTTTGAACTGCATTTTGTGGACTTCCTGATAGTAAAGAATTCCAATAGTCCAGCCTTGAAGTAACAAATGCATGGACTAGTTTTTCAGCATCACTCCTGGACAGAATGTTTCTAATTTTGGCAATATTCCGGAGGTTAAAAAAGGAAACTCTGGAAACCTGTTTAATATGGGATTTAAATAACATGTCTTGGTCAAAAATAACACCAAGGTTTTTTACTTTATTACCAGAGGCCAAGATAATGCCATCCAGATTAAGTGATTGGTTAAGAAGTTTATTTTTTGAGGACTCTGGCCCAAAGATTACAACTTCGGTCTTGTCAGAATTTAGATGCAGGAAATTTAAAGTCATCCAGCTTTTGATGTCATCAAGACATGACTGCAGTCAAAGTAATTGATTGGATTCATCAGGATTTATGGATAAATATAGCTGAGTGTCATCAGCATAACAGTGGAAATTAATCCCATGCTGTCTGATAATTTTGCAGATCGGAAGCATATATATAGTAAAGAGAATTGGTCCAAGGACTGAACCCTGTGGTACTCCACAGGTGACCCTAGAGTTTGAGGAAGATTTATTATTAACATGAACAAACTGGAATCTGTCCGACAGATGAGATTTAAACCAGCCTAATGCTTTCCCCTTAATCCCTACAGTATGTTCAAGTCTTTGTAGGAGAATATTGTGATTAACTGTATCAAATGCAGCACTAAGATCTAACAGGACAAGTACAGACACAAGTCCATTATCTGAAGCCATGAGAATATCATTAGTGACCTTCACCAGAGCCGTTTCAGTGCTATGATGAGCTCTGAAGCCTGACTGAAACTCCTCAAGTAGGTCATTGCTTTGTAAATGTTCACAAAGTTGATTAGCAACTACTTTCTCAAGAATTTTAGATAAGAAAAGAAGATTAGATATAGGTCTGTAATTTACTAGCTCATCTTGATCAAGAGAAGGTTTCTTAAGTAAAGGTTTAATAACAGCTACTTTAAAAACCTGTGGTACATATCCATTTACTAAGGATAGATTAATCATGTCTAAAATAGGACCACTGATCAAAGGGAATACCTCCTTAAACAACTTGGTTGGGATTGGGTCTAACATACAGGTAGAAGGTTTAGATGAAGCTAAGATTTTAGATAGCTCAGAAAGCTCTACTTTTTCTAAACAGTTCAGACACAGCGCAGGTAATCATGTTTGGGAGGATGCCAATTATTTTATTTTTAATGGCATCAATTTTATTTATGAAGAATCCCATAAAATCATTACTACTAAGAGCTAAGGGAATGGATGGATCCACAGAGCTGCAGCTCTGAGTAAGTTTGGCAACTGTACTAAAGAGAAATCTAGGATTATTTTTATTCTCTTCAATTAATGATGAAAAATATGCTGCTCTAACTCTGCGAAGGGTCTTGTTATACAACAATAGACTGTTCCTCCAGATTAAGTAGGATTCCTCTTGGTGTGTAGAGCGCCATTTTCTCTCCAATTTCCTAACATTGTGTTTCAAGGAACGCAGCTCTGAATTAAACCAGGGAGCCAGCTTCCTGTGAATTATCACCTTCTTTTTCAAGGGAGCTACATTATCTAATGCAGAACGCAATGAGGAAGTCACACTGTTAGCAAATGTATCTATTTGTGAATGGGAAGAAACAGGATTGCTGCCATCTACAGGGCATTTCTGCTATACTGAGGATATTAAGAGGGGGACAGACTCTTTAAGTTTTGATACAGCATTATCCGATAAAGATCTACTATAATGGAACCCTCTTTTGGGGGTAGAGAAATCAGTTAGATTAAACTCAAATGTTATTAAAAAATGATCAGATAGGACAGGGTTGTGAGAGAATACTGTTAATTCTTCACAATCAATGCCATATGTCAGCACAAGGTCCAAAGTATGGAGCCGAGAGTGTGTTGGCTTATGCACATTTTGAGCAAAACCAATTGAATCTAGGATAGTTTTAAAGGCTACACTAAGGTTATCACATTCAGTGTCAACATGGATGTTAAAATCACCCACTATAATAACCTTGTCAGTATTTAACACCAAATCAGATAAGAAGTCTGACAGCTGATCCAAAAACTGAGTGTAAGGATATGGACCAAACTAACAGAGTACCATCACCCGGTCATACTGAACACAACCTTGTTAGCGGCTAACGGTTAGCATGTTGCTAACATAAGGCCTCCGCCATGCATTTTCAATGCATAGGCGGGCGCCTAATAATAATAAAGAAATCCTTATTAGGTGCATAACATAAGGCCTCTGCCATGCATTTTCAATGCATAGGCGAGCGCCTAATAAGCCGTTTCGGCTTACGGTTGGAACAAAATTCACCAAAAACCACTTCTTCAACACAGTTGACCTTTCAAAAATGCGCGGCTGAGCACGGCACTGGTGTTGTGGGGGAGTGGGTTAGGTGTCGGGCTGCAAAGCAGAAGATCGTAGGTTCGACTCCAAGCTGTGCCAATTTCAGAGAATTACATTTTCACCCAATATTTCATTTCCCTTTGGCATTAAAAAACGATTTTTTTCATTTAAATCAATAGCCAGATTAATTTATCCAGCATATATCTTAAATATACCAAATACAATATTTCATTTCCCTTTGGCTTTAAAAAACGATTTTTTTAAATTTAAATCAATAGCCAGATTAATTTATCCAGCATATATCTTAAATGTACCAAATACTACAATAAAACATAATCAAATTCATCACAATCTCTTCTGGAATAATAAAAAACATGTGATCAGAAAGAACAACATAGCAATATCAGTAGAAAAAGGAGGAACAAACGTTATTGATTTTAAAGTGATTAATGCCGTGATTAAATTACAATGGCTGCAGACTTTTATTAAAAATTAAAAGAGTTTATGGTTTATTTTCCCTTCACAACTTTAGAAAAAAATTGGAGGAAGGAATTTCTCTTAAGATGTAACTTTGATCCGGCAAAATTACCGATTAAATTGTCAGACTACCACAGAAGCATTCCAAAAATATGTTAAAAGTTTTCATGTCTTGATTACGTTACTGGAAAATAACCGTAAATTAACAAAGTAAATTTTATTTGTAACAAATGGAGACCGCGGGTTTGTTTTGGATGGACTTGCCTTATGATGACGTCATCGGGAAGCGCCCGAGCCGAACTGACCACCCGAGTCGGAGCCTATTTACACAGCTGCGATCAACAGTTTTTTCGGAATACCAGAGGACTTCACCATTGACATTCGCAAGAGCTATTGCTGCAGCAACAATGCCCACGTACATGGCCATTGGATGTTCCAACACAACTGGTAAAAGTGGAAAAAACATTGTTTATTTCAACTTCCCAAATCATGAGCCACCGGGCTCGTAGCTGGATTGCCAAATTGAAGAGAGCGGTTTTGCCATCTAACTTCTGGCCAGAGAGAAAACACGTCATATGCAGTGACCATTTCGAAGAAGAATGTTTTGAACATGACATGAGAGCAAGGATTTTCGGTAAGTTATTTTTAAATTTTAAATTTTTACATTAGAATTTGCAGGGATTTTACCGACCAGAGGGGCGGAGGGATACCACATGTGATGTGATATCCCTCCGCCCCAGCATGTGCTGAAAGCTTTTATATTTTAATATTTATAGAATAATTACCACCTGCCCTATTTACTAGGGGGCAAATATATAACTTAAGTCACTTCAGCGATCTCTCCTCCGCTGTGTGTGTGTGTGAGAGTGTCTGTCGGCAAAGCCGTGCCGCGCGCACACACACACACACACATTGAGCGCGCAGCGAGACAGGTATTAAGCGTTTAAACACATAAACCTACAAATACTGCATAAACTTTACTAAAAAAATTTTGCGTTTCGAAACGGTCGCAAGCACATGCACACTGTAGCTCACAGCCTGACTGCTTTTGCTCCGAGTCTTGGGGGGAATAAAAGCCTGGCGCCCCGCGGTCTTTATAATATGGTGGTTGGGAGGGGGGGAGACTGCAGTTTAGCATAGTAGCATATGAAGTCTTCTGAATTGAGTGCGTCGGAACCAATCTGAGCGCGCAGCGAGACAGGTATTCAGCGTTTAAACATGACATGCGCGCTCAACTTTCAAACTGCTCAAACACTACCCTCGCGCTCGGCTCTGTTTGCTCGCGTGCGCAACCTTCTCTCCTTCCAGGCTAAACGCCAGTTGTGCGCTCGATCGTTTGTTAATCCGTTTGCTTGGTTCTGTCTCACTGATTTCGATTATACACTGGAGTGCGGATTTTGCCGAAAAACTGAAGTCCCTGGCCGCCATCTTGCTACTCCCTACTCTCACAGAATCCCAATGGATTTGGCCGCCATCTTGCTACTCCCTACTCTCACAGAATCCCATAGGATTTGGTTGCAACAACAAGCAGTTCTCTGGCTTTGTGAAAACGTTTCACATGTAATTTTACAGTCAGTGGATGTACACTATCAACTTCTAGAAAATTATGTGCTGAAATATTTTATATGTTATTCATATCATATTATATATAAGTGTGTGTGTGTGTATATATATATATATATATATATATATAGATATGTGTGTACATTTTTTAATAACACCAATTTTCCATGCTGCTTGGATGCAGACCTTCTCCTGTTGGCTGTTTTTTTTGGTGAGGCTTAGTTGCTAAAGGAGGCCGATCTGACACATGGCCTTTGGTGAGCTTTGGTGACATTAAGTATTGGCACTAGGGTTGGGTATTGTTAGGAACCTCACGATTCGATTCGATTTCGATTATTGCTGTTGCGATTCGATTCGATATTGATTTAAAGTTCTGAAGACACAAATGATTGTATATAATGTTGACATTTTTAAAATATTTATTTTCATACAAACTTCTGAAACATCACATTTCTGAGCAAAGAAACAAACTTGTTAATGCAATGTGCTTAAAGTAGAAAACTGTTCTTAATAAACAATAAAAAATAAAGTGCATGTAAAATAAAATTAGGCATAGCTTATCTCTTGAAAGTCTAATATAAATAAAAATGCATTTCAATAACATCTGTGCATATGTGTGCAGATTTAAACACAAATCATAGGGTTGCATTCAACTGAATTACACTGAATAAGTTTAGTTCTTGTAAACATTCTTAGCTTTTCAATATGTAGTGATTAACCTTTAATTTTTAAACATATCTTAAACTGAACTATAGTACTGTAGCCAGAAATAAAGAATTGTACTGTAACCGTACAGTTCTTCATTTCTGGTTACAGACTAAGTGGGCACGTGGAGATTCTTGTTTAGAAAAAGCAGCTGATTCACATGCTCAGGCTTCAATGCACTTCTCTGGGCTGTGACTATGTCACCTAGATCATTCAGCAGCTAAGTTCCTCTTCATGCAGCCTTGATGTTCTCCCCACAGCTTTCTTTAAAAAAGTTTTACCTGGCATAGCGTCTGATTTGACCCAGATAATAAACACGTCCCTTCTGTCAGGTGTTTTCCCCCAGTCCCTAAAAACAGCAATTATCAAACCACTGTTAAAAAAGAACAATTTAGACAATGCACTTCTCTGACATCCATATAAATACAGACTGTGGAAGAACCACCGTGCTGGTTCTATTGGACCTCAGTGCAGCATTCGATACTGTCGAAAACTGTTCTTAATAAACAATAAAAAATAAAGTGCATGTAAAATAAAATTAGGCATATTTTATCTCTTGAAAGTCTAATATAAATAAAAATGCATTTCAATAACATCTGTGCATATGTGTGCAGATTTAAACACAAATCATAGGGTTGTATTCAACTGAATGACACTGAATAAGTTTAGTGCTTAACATATCTTAAACTGAACTATAGTACTGTAGCCAGAAATAAAGAATTGTACTGTAACAGTACAGTTCTTCATTTCTGGTTACAGACTAAGTGGGCACGTGGAGATTCTTGTTAAAAAATAAAGTGCATGTAAAATAAAATTAGCAAATTTTGTGTTGCAAAAAAGTTTATATACATATATATTAATACCTTTTTTGGAGATCCCTGCACATAGCAGTCTTCATTTCCTTCACCACTGCAGAGTCACTGGATGATGGTTGCATCTCCTCTAGAAGTCTTTCTTTTAGAGGTGCAATGACAGACAGAGTTGGGGTGCTTTCCTGAGACATCACCAAGGTGGCTTTCTTTAATGGCTTCCGAGCCTGTGCAATATCCTCTGCTGCTGTAATGTCTGTCTCTGTAAGGGAGCATAGATCTTTTTCCTGCTTTCGCACTTCAGGTGCAAGTAATGCAGCAGAGACAGCTGGTTGTTGTTCCAAAAATCTCTCCAGCATATCTAAAGTGCTATTCCATCTCGTAGAGACATCAGTCACTAACTTGTGTTGTGGGAGGGACAACAACTTTTGATTCTTTTTGAGTGCATGACAGGCCAAAGTGCTTCGATGAAAAAAAGCAGAGATGCGCCTCACTCTGCCCAGAAGCCGTGTGACTGCAGTGGTTTTAAGAGCAGCCTGCGAAGCCAAGTTGAGTACATGGGCAAAGCAGCCAACATGCAACAGATCAGTGAGACCGACAGCTCTAGCATGTTAGCCGCGTTGTCTGTAACAACAGCAGGCACTTTTCCGGTTATGCCCCATTCATTTATTGCCTCTGTCAACAAGTTTGCTATATTGCTACCTGTATGACTTCCATGAAGGGGTCTGGTCTGAAGCACATTTGACACCAATTCCCACTCGTTCGATATGAAATGAGAAGTGATGGTTACGTAGGGGTCGGTTGCTCTCGAGGTCCAGCCATCACACGTCAGAGCAACTCTTTCGGCCGACTTTAATGACTCCAAAACGTCTGTCTTCACCTCTGTATACAGTGATGGCACAGCGACATCTGTCATGTATTTAGGTGTTGGTATTGCGTAACGTGGTTCAAGTGTTTTTAGCATATTCTTAAAACCCGTGTTTTCAACAACACTGTACGGTCGTAGGTCCTTGCAAATAAACACGGCTACAGACTTTGTGATTTTCTGTGCGCGGGCAGAGCTTGGCGGAAGATTAGAGATGAATGATTTGTCGATTTGTGTCTGTTTGGAGTCAACAGGTTGTGCTTCGGGTTTTTGTAGCGCATCTGCGTGGTATCTGGTTAAGTGGTTGCGCAGATTTATCGTGTTGCTGCAGTACTTTAATTCTCTCTGGCACAGCCTACATACCACCTTGCTTTTGTCGACTTCTTGAGTTCCAGATTTAGACGGGAAAGCAAAATGAGCGCAAACATCTGACTTAAAAGTGGACGGAGTTAGCTTTCTACAGCTGCTCGCCATGACTTCTTCTTTCCTTCTTCTTCTTTTTTCAAGCTCGCCATGACTGTTGTTATGCGCTCAGGTGCTCAGCACAGTGACCAAACTCGCAGCGCCCCCAACATGTCAGGAGGTGAATCGATTCTGAGGATCCCCCAAATCGATTATGAATTTTGCGTGAAATTATTGCGATGCATCTATTCTTCAATTATTTTACCCACCCCTAATTGGCACCCTTTTTGAGGAACTTCCCAGTACAGGATTTGGACCAAACTAACAGAGTACAATCACCCGGTGATACTGGACACAACCATGTTAGCGGCTAACGCTTAACATGTTGCTAACCGGAAGTAGCTCTAGGAAGGTCTCACCAACTTCTGCTTCAAAGAGTTTGTACTTCCTTTAGTAGTTTGTAATGCCTTTAACATTTTTATTCACATATTTCATTTTTTCATGCTACATTGAAGTATTTAATCATGTTTTAATAACACCAATTTTCCATGCTGCTTGGATGCAGACCTTCTCCTGTCGGCTGGTTTTGACAAAGACAAATCCTTTTCACACTCAGAAGATTTAATTTAAAATCCCCAAGGGATAAAAGCCTACGACCAAGGAACTCGGAAGCTTTGCCTTTGACGGTTACGCGCACCACCAGGCGGGCGCCTTCTTCAACTTCTTCAGAAGTTGAACGTTTCTAGTTATTAGGCGCCCGCCTATGCATTGAAAATGCATGGCGGAGGCCTTATGTTATGCACCTAATAAGGATTTCTTTATAATTATTAGGCGCCCGCCTATGCATTGAAAATGCATGGCGGAGGCCTTATGCTATGCACCTAATAAGGGGTTCTTTATTCCTTATTTTTCATCCGTCACCGTTAATACAGGCCGAACCGTAGGGTCTACCCCCACAAACTATATATCAAAACGTTCGTCTCGACGCCGTGAAGCGGGCTTTTTGTACTTGACGCCATTTAAAGTTAACGTGGTGACAAAATTAACCAAAAACCACTTCTCAAAACCACTTCCTAGAAACAGTTGACCTCTCCATAATGCAGAGCTCAGCATGACACTTTTTTTTGGTACAGTGGTTTAGGTGTTGGGCTGGTGCACCAAAGGTCGCAGGTTCGCAACCAGCTGGGGATATCCAATATATATATATATATAGAATTTCTGGACCTTCGGAGCAATAACAGTGATACATTTATTATCGCCGATATTCCCGTCATCCTAGAGATCTCCAGAACACTGGATCCTGCCGACTTCTCCCGGCCGGGCGGAAGTGCAACTCAGCCGGCGACCGGAACATAAACAAAGCCTGTGAACCGCGGAGGGGGGTGCGTGCTAGGCTAAAGCTAACACCACACTGGGTATCTTTTCTTTCAAAACTGCACCGCGTTGCTGCGCTATAGCACACATGAGTTTCTGACCCTTCGAAGCTACAACAGTGATACATTTAACAGGTGTTACGGTAGCTGGTTGCGCTGCTGATAATATAAAGATGAGGAACAGAGTGCACACCTAGAGGGGCGGTAATGATCCTTTTGGATGTGGTCAGCACCCATTAAAACACGAAGAAGAAGAAGGGGCGCATCACTTTTAAAACAGAAGAAGAAGAAGTGGAAGTTCGTTGTCATAAATGGTGATGCGGAGCTGTTATGGTAAGTGTGTTAAGCCGGGCATACACTGTACGAGTTTTTCAGTCGTGGTGCTTATATACATCTCAAACTGTGCGACGGAACCGCGGGTTTAAAAGTTCACCGCTCACGATCTGTGTACGGCGCAACGCTCGGACGCCACCGGAGTGCTCATACTGAAGAAGAAGAAGAAGGAGAAGACGGAAGTGTCGATGGCTACTGTAAACATTACCGGAGAGAAACGCGCTGCTTTGGCAATATGTGCAATTTTGTGTGCAGAAAGCCCTAAAAAGAAAAGGCGACGATGTATTTGGAGAAAGACATGGCTGAGGAAACATGACTACTATGGTCTGCCAGTTTTACAGAAAGAACTTGAGGTAAGCTGGCAACAGTTGTCGTGCCAAACTAGGTATCCCCGCCAGGATTTGTATCCCCTGCGTCGGGAGCGCGCATTCAGCTTGCTGAACGCAGTAAACTCTGCCTCATTTCCAGCCAATTCGGCGTGAAAATCAAGATGTTTTATTTCTCTTAGCGAAATATAGGAATAGTGCCGTTACATTGTCGTTCAGTTAATGGGTTACAATTGAAAACGTAACATTTGTTAGTACGATCGTAAGGGATTTCTATGTCGGTTAAAACTAGACTGATCACTCAGTATAACACGTTCTGATAAAGTAAACGGCTCTGTGGTCATCTCCAGATGTGTCACGAAAGTATTAGCTTTATGTCATTAGATTGTTGCATGTCTGTCTGCTGAAACTAACAACCCACCTTCCTGAGTCCATCACAGCTGTCTACTTGTTCGTTTTTTGTGTGTGGATAGACCCGCATGAATGGATTATATAAAGCTGATTCCAAGTGTGATCAAATGAACACAGAATAAAGTTACTGCCAAAATGATCAGATCTAATGATATTTTAATTCAGCCAAGAACCATATTAAGAAAACAAGATGTCGCTTTAAAAAAAAAGAACAGTATATGAGGAGTTTCAAAATATATATATATTACAATTTTATTAGAATAGGATGTTTAAAAAATATTTGGACTTCACATTAAAAGTTTTATTGGTTTCAAACACTGCAGCCAATTGTTATATGTGCTGACCAGACAGGTTGGTCAGAAAGTTTCCTCTCTAAGGAAACCCAGCAGGTTGCATCAAGTCTCTCCAAGCAGCATTCACTCCTCCTGAAAGAGCGTAGAGCCACAGTGGACAGTCGTCTGCATTGTTGATGGCTTTGCAGCAATCCCTCATACTGAGCATGCATGAAGCTTCATATTCATAAGTTAAACTGCTATCCTTAGGTTGTGTGTGTATATATATATATATATTTATATATATATATATATATATATATATATATATATATATATATATATATATATATATATATATATATATTAGGGCTGTCAAAATAACGCGTTAATTTCGATTAATTAATTTCTAAAAAAATTAACGGATTAAAAAAAATAACGCAGATTAATCGATGTCGTATAGGGGTTTTCAATAGGTGAGGCGCGCCTCTCCTGGGGGGCGCCAAAGAGTCACAGGGGAGGCGCGTGAAGACAGAGAAGAAGACAGCGCTGCCGCTCAACTCTGTGAAACAGTGTAGCGATATTCGTGCCTTCTGTTTGAGCGCGCAGGAACCAATCCAAGCGCACAGTGAAAGAACTCTCAACGCTTGAAACCGGTCTGGCACTGTCTGAAAAACTCTTCTCAACCCGCTGTCCTCGAGTTCCATCTCTGCTCGCGCGCTACTTTGCTCGCGCACACCTGCTCGTTTCACACTCAACACCAGCTGTGCACTCGCTCGGCTGTTAAAGCCAATCACAGACAGTTTTTTTTCCCAGTCAATCAGAGTATGGCTTGCAAATACTGCATTCAGATGAATTAAATCAAAATGCTGCAGCCTTTGGCAGAAATTACTAAACATCACCGAGGGATTGAAGAAAAACACATAAAAAGTGTAATATTTTAGTCTAAAATATTTAGGCTAAAGTATTTAGACTAAAATATTAGAGTTACTAAGTGAGCTGTGAAAAATGTTTTTGTCTCTTTTCTTTCCAGCTTCTGGGAGGTTATGCAAAAGTTTATTCTGATCATAATCATCATGAATGTCATTATTATTTAAAGAGCCCTTTAACACGAGGTAAAACAAAGTGCCAAACATCAGAAATACATCAGATAAGAGATAACAACTAATAAAATGCTTGTTTGTTAAAATAGCACTAGGTCTAAATTATGTATAATTAGCCTAGAAAGTAGATTGGAATATGGAATATGTTGACGTCTGTTAAATTCAGGTTATCTTTTTTATTATCATTTCAGTTGACGTTTCCTGTTGACGTGAGTTCAGTTTGACATTGGCATCTGTTTAGTTCAGTTTGACTGCTGTTGAAAACAGCACTTTAATGTATCTAATGCTGATTATTCATTGAAACATTTGAATTTAAATATTTTAAATACTTTCACAGCAAAAATTATATGCGATTAATTTAGATTAATTAATTACAGAGTATGTAATTAATTAGATTAATTTTTTTAATCGATTGACAGCCCTAATATATATATATATATATATATATATATATATATATATATATATATATATATATATATATATATATATATATATATATATATATATATATAGGGCTGCACAGTGGCGCAGTGGGTAGCACTGTTGCCAATGTTGTGTGCATTGCAATATTTTGAGCAAAACTGTGCTCTTACCCTGCTAATTGGACCTTCACACTCTGCTCTCATTGGTTCAATGTGCAATTAATGAAGATTGGCCACCAGGCTGGTCCAATTTAGCCATGAAACCTCCCACACTAAAATGAGAGGTGTTTCAGTTTCATTGTCCAACCCATATATATATATATATATATATATATATATATATATATATATATAAAATATATAAAATATATATATATATATAAAATATATATATATATATATATAAAATATATATATATATATATAAAATATATATATATATATATATATAAAATATATATATATATTGTCATGATTTGTCTTTGGATGAACCCGGACACAGCACGCACACACAGAGCTTGTTCTTGAAGTGAGTTTTATTGTACAGAATGATGGGTGAATGACGAGAGGAACCAGAGTCTTTATGGACGGAGGTGAAGGGTGCGGAAGCTGGCTAGCAGGAGGAGCACGGGGAGACTGACCGGGAGGAGACTCGGGAGCGGAGGACTTGAAGGCGTTGAACTGAGTTGCTGGACTGGAGAACGTTGAACTGAGTTGCTGGACTGGAGAACGTTGAACTGAGTTGCTGGACTGGAGAACGTTGAACTGAGTTGCTGGACTGGAGAACGTTGAACTGAGTTGCTGGACTGGAGAACGTTGAACTGAGTTGCTGGACTGGAGAACGTTGAACTGAGTTGCTGGACTGGAGAACGTTGAACTGAGTTGCTGGACTGGAGAACGTTGAACAGAGTTGCTGGACTGGAGAACGTTGAACAGAGTTGCTGGACTGGAGAACGTTGAACAGAGTTGCTGGACTGGAGAACGTTGAACTGAGTTGCTGGACTGGAGAACGTTGAACTGAGTTGCTGGACTGGAGAACGTTGGGGCTGCTGTAGATTTCACCGTGCAGCCGAGAGGATTCTTGGAGGTGCTGATCGGCGCGGGCGCAGGAACTCTGGCAACCAGACGTGGGAAAATCTCTGGTTGCTGTAGATTTCACCGTGCAGCCGAGAGGATTCTTGGAGGTGCAGATAGGCGCAAGCGCAGGAACTCTGGCAACCAGACGTGGGAAAATCTCTGGACAGAGGCGCAACAGAGGATGAAAACAGACTGAGACTGAACGGGAGTGAACACTACGGGCCGGCAACGAGAGCAGAAAGAGGTATGTTTAAATAAGGGTGGAACCAGGTGGAAGCAGTTGCGAGTTAATTGCAGCCTGCCAGGTGAAACCCATCAGGCTGCGCAGTAACGAGAGAGAGGGAGAGAGGCTCAGCATGCAGCCCTCACGCTGCATCCTGACAGTACCCCCCCCCCCAAGGCCGGACACCGGACGGCCCAGAATCTCCACGCTGGGTGGGTGGAGGGGGCCTAGGAAGGCGGGCAAGAGTCAAACCTGAGAGACCAAAGAGCCAGCAAACACCAAAGGGACCAGAGAACACTAGGGAAACCAAGGAGCTAGAGAATACGGGGAACCAAGGAGCTAGAGAATACAGGGAACCAAGGAGCTAGAGAATACAGGGGACCAAGGAGCTAGAGAACACTAGGGGACCAAGGAGCTAGAGAACACTAGGGGACCAAGGAGCTAGAGAACACGGGGGAACCAAGGAGCTAGAGAACACGGGGGGAACCAAGAAGCTAGAGAACACGGGGGGACCCAAGAAGCTAGAGAACACGGGGGGAACCAAGGAGCTTAGAGAACACGGGGGAACCAAGGAGCTAGAGAACACGGGGGAACCAAGGAGCTAGAGAACACGGGGGGAACCAAGGAGCTAGAGAACACGGGGGGACCCAAGGAGCTAGAGAACACGGGGGAACCAAGGAGCTAGAGAACACGGGGGGAACCAAGGAGCTAGAGAACACGGGGGGAACCAAGGAGCTAGAGAACACGGGGGAACCCAAGGAGCTAAAGAACACTGATGTGCCGGAGCCCAACTAGGGCGCGGCACATCAGGGAAAGGTACGAGCGCTTGACAGCGTCGGGGGAAAGAGCGAGTGCTTGACAGCGCCGGGGGAAAGAGCGAGCGCTTGACAGCGCCGGGGGAAAGAGCGAGCGCTTGACAGCGCCGGGGGAAAGAGCGAGCGCTTGACAGCGCCGGGGGAAAGAGCGAGCGCTTGACAGCGCCAAAGGGGAGGAACGGCGCAACACAGCGCCAAAGGGGAAGGATCAGGCGTACACAACGCCAAAAGGGAAGGACCGGGCGTACGGAAACGCCAAAAGGGAAGGACCGGGCGTACGGAAACGCCAAGGAACGGGCGTACGGAAACGCCAAGGAACGGGCGTACGGAAACGCCAAGGAACGGGCGTACGGAAACGCCAAGGAACGGGCGTACGGAAACGCCAAGGAACGGGCGTACGGAAACGCCAAGGGGGAGGAACGGGCGTAAGGAAACGCCAAGGAACGGGCGTACACAACGCCAAAGGGGAAGGAACGGGCGTACACAACGCCCAAGGGGAAGGAACGGGCCAACAGCAGCGCTAAGGAAGGTAACGGGCGTATGAAACGCCAAGGGGGAAAGGACAGGCGGACTGACACGTCAGAGCTCAACAGCGCAAGAAAACACTGGAGCACAACTAACGTACAGAGACACCGGGGGAAAGGAAAGGGCGTGCGAAAACGCCAAGAGCAAGGAACGGGCGTATGGGAACGCCAAGGGCAAGGAACGGGCGTATGGGAACGCCAAGGGCAAGGAACGGGCGTATGGGAACGCCAAGGGCAAGGAACAGGCGTATGGGAACGCCAAGGGCAAGGAACGGGCGTATGGGAACGCCAAGGGCAAGGAACGGGCGTATGGGAACGCCAAAGGAAAGGAACGGGCGTATGGAAATGCCAAAGGGAAGACAACGCCGGAGCGTGAGGGAAGCGCTGGGGCCCAAGGGACGAGATCGCCGGGGCGTGAGGGAACCGCCGGGGCACAAGGAAGAAGTTCGCCAGGGCGTGAGGGAACCGCCGGGGCACAAGGGGAAGACTTGCCGGGGCGTGAGGGAACCGCCGGGGCACAAGGGAAAGACTCGCCGGGGCATGAGGGAAACGCCGAGGCAGAACGGGCGCACGGCAGCGCCAAGGGGTAAGTGCAGGCGTACTGATATGCTAGGGCCCAACAGTGTACGGAAACAGTGGAGCACAACTAGCATATAGATAAGCCAGGGAGGAGGACGGGCGTATGAAAACGCCAGGGAAAGAACTGGCGTATGGAAACGCCAGAGAAAGGTACAGGTGGACGATAACACTAGGGCTCAACAGCGTATAGGAACGCTAGAGCACAATTAGTGTATGGCAATACCTGGGGAAAAGAACTGGCGTATGGGAACGCCAGGGGAAGCAAGAACGGAGGGCGTCCTAACACGCCTGGAAACACGAATAGAAGGCGTCCTAACACGCCAGGAAACACGGATGGCGTCCTAACACGCCAGAAAACACGAACAGAAAGCGTCCTAACACGCCAGAATCAGGGAATGCGCCGAGCAGCAACTGGCCGATCGCACCAGAGGCTCAGCCGGCGACATGGGAGCGCCGGAGGGCTCTGGTGGCGGCTTGCATGTGCTGGGCAGCAACAGGCGGGTGCGCCAGAGGGCTCAGCTGGTGACTAGAAGCGCCGGAGGGCTCTGGCAGCGCCTAAACACAGAGGAAGACATGACAGGAGGACTAGGCCAGGGAAAACAATGGACTACTATACTAGACAGGGACTACTAGACTAAGACGGTGGCTACAAGACTAGGACGGGGGCTACAAGACTAGGACGGGGGCTACAAGACTAAGACGGAGGCAACAAGACTAAGACGGAGGCAACAAGACTAAGACGGAGGCAACAAGACTAAGACGGAGGCAACAAGACTAAGACAGGACTCGAGGGGAACTACAGGGGCTAAACGGAAAAACCAAAATAAACCAGAAAACTAGGAGGGGAACCGAAACCTAGAGCTAAACTATAAAACCAAGCAAAACAAGGAGACGAGGACAGGTTAAACAAAACTGATGAAAAACTAGATAACTACAGCTAGAAATAAGAACACGAGAAAAACAGGAAATCTAGGGTGAAAACTAAAATTCAAGACCAAAATTCGAGAGCCTAAAGGGAAACCTAGAACACTTGAACCGAACTGAAAATAAACCCAAAGCAAAACAGAAACTCAAATACTTTTAAAGAAAACGGAAAAAACCTCCTAAATATTTCCGAAACACAAAATTCCTAGATAAACCAAACTAAGGTTAAACCTATATAAATTATCAGAAAGCTGAACAACTAACCAACTTAAGAACCCTAAAGGAACACTGGAAAACTGTAAAACCAAAGAATGCTAAGTAACTCAAAACCTCGGGACCAAAATAGCTCAAAAACAACAACTGAAACTAGAGAACTGGATGTCTAACTAAAAAAAACGAGAATCTGAAAAAATAAGGCTGAACTAGATAACTAAGATCTAAGGTGGGAACTAGAGACACGCAGACAGGAACTTGAGCACGCAGACGGGAAGTTGGGCACGCAGACAGGAACTGAGGCGGGGCGGATCCTACCAGCTTCCGCACCTAGGCTCTGTGCGTGCTCGGGTTCATCCTTTGGCCGGCCCGTAATTGTCATGATTTGTCTTTGGATGAACCCGGACACAGCACGCACACACAGAGCTTGTTCTTGAAGTGAGTTTTATTGTACAGAATGATGGGTGAATGACGAGAGGAACCAGAGTCTTTATGGACGGAGGTGAAGGGTGCGGAAGCTGGCTAGCAGGAGGAGCACGGGGAGACTGACCGGGAGGAGACTCGGGAGCGGAGGACTTGAAGGCGTTGAACTGAGTTGCTGGACTGGAGAACGTTGAACTGAGTTGCTGGACTGGAGAACGTTGAACTGAGTTGCTGGACTGGAGAACGTTGAACTGAGTTGCTGGACTGGAGAACGTTGAACAGAGTTGCTGGACTGGAGAACGTTGAACTGAGTTGCTGGACTGGAGAACGTTGAACTGAGTTGCTGGACTGGAGAACGTTGAACAGAGTTGCAGGACTGGAGAACGTTGAACTGAGTTGCTGGACTGGAGAACGTTGAACTGAGTTGCTGGACTGGAGAACGTTGAACTGAGTTGCTGGACTGGAGAACGTTGAGGCTGCTGTAGATTTCACCGTGCAGCCGAGAGGATTCTTGGAGGTGCTGATCGGCGCGGGCGCAGGAACTCTGGCAACCAGACGTGGGAAAATCTCTGGTTGCTGTAGATTTCACCGTGCAGCCGAGAGGATTCTTGGAGGTGCAGATAGGCGCAAGCGCAGGAACTCTGGCAACCAGACGTGGGAAAATCTCTGGACAGAGGCGCAACAGAGGATGAAAACAGACTGAGACTGAACGGGAGTGAACACTACGGGCCGGCAACGAGAGCAGAAAGAGGTATGTTTAAATAAGGGTGGAACCAGGTGGAAGCAGTTGCGAGTTAATTGCAGCCTGCCAGGTGAAACCCATCAGGCTGCGCAGTAACGAGAGAGAGGGAGAGAGGCTCAGCATGCAGCCCTCACGCTGCATCCTGACATATATATATATATATTTTATATATATATATATATATATATATATATATATATATATATATATATATATATATATATATATATATATATATATATATATGTATGTATGTGTGTGTGTATATTCAATTTAGTACTAATTACGGAATTTAAAAAAACAATACCTGCTCTTCAATTTCCATGATCTCTCTGGTGACAGCACTGTAGATTTTCTGAATACAGTCTTCTTCCAAGTATGGCAGGGACTTAAATCTTGGATCCAGGGCTGTGCTTCTGTGCAGATAGTCCTGAAGATCAGGGTCCCTGTATCTGTCTTCCAAGTTTTTAGTGATGGCTGCCTTAGCATCTTTGATGGTGGGGCTGTTCTCTTCACTGGGTGTCAAGGATTTTAGTATCATCTTCTGCAGAGGGATGATCATGGACACTGAAGGGGATGTTTCTGTGCTCATGAGTGTTGTTACATTCTTCAGAGGTTTGAAAATCTTGGTTAGATCCTCTGCCAGTCTTGTCTCACTGTCAGTCAAAAAACAGCAATGTCTTTGACATTTTTCTTAACATCCTTGTCCATCAGAGCAGAATAGATGGAAGCCTGCTGCTCCAAATAACGCTCCAGCATGTCATATGTTGTGTTCCAACGGGTTGGGACATCATGTATTAGTTTGTGAAGTGGCAATTGCAGCATCTGCTGTTTGGTTTTAAGGGCGTGGGTGGCTGTTGTGCTCCGATGGAAAAATGTCACCACTTTCCTCATCTTCCCCAGGAGCCGGGATACCTGACTTCTTGAGACTGCATTCTTGGCTGCAAGATTAACAGTATGTGCAAAGCAGCCAATTTGTGGCCCCAGTTCAGCTGTTGCATTTACTGCATTCACCATATTTTTTGCATTGTCTGTAGTAACAGGGATTTTGCCACTGCCCCTGTGCAACTTCCATTCTGTCACTGCTTCTGTCAGTGCTTCAGAGAGATGCTCGCTAGTATGGCTCTCATAAAGGGGGCGTGTCTGTAAAACGGAGCTTTTCATCTCCCATTCTGAGGTAATGTAATGGACAGTCACAGCCAGGAAACTTTCAGTAGCCCTGGAGGTCCATCCATCACTAGTTAGCGCTACAGAGGCTGTCTCAGACAAATCTTTGTCGGGTCTCTTCATAAAGTGCGGGAATTACCGTGTTGCTGAAGTGTTTGCGGGAGGGGATTTTATATCGTGGCTCCAGTGCTTTAATCATAGAACGGAATCCCGCACCCTCCACTACGGAATAAGGCTGCATATCTTTGGCGATGAAATATCCCACTCCTTTAGTTAGGCATTTCGCCCTTTCTGACTCGTCACCGTATGACTGTTTAAAAGCTGCGGGGAGTTTAAGTTGTCCTGTCGACTCTTTCCCTCTCCTCCTTGCGCTGCCAACTGTCTCACTGGGATGATGTCTCCGCAGGTGAGCTGACATGTTGGTCGTGTTGCTGTTAGCATAAACAACAAGTGTTGCACAATGCTTGCACACTGTTGCAGTTTTATCCACAACTTTCTTTCCGCCGTCATCGTAGGTCACTCTAAATTCAAAGTGGTCCCATACAGCAGACCTATAAAGTGTTGCTGGCGCATCTTCCAACTCCTGTTCTTTCCCACTCGCCATACCCATACAATTTTCCACAACAACTGATTTTTTTCTGCTACACCCGGCTACGCTGCTTCGCTTCTTCTTGTTTACTACTGGTGGTTGGCTTTGGGCGCAGTGCTGCCACCCTCTGCTCTGGAGTGTACACGCTTCGTCTAAGAGAAAAAGGAGCAGCGCATGAACCGAACGCAACACACGCGAATCGAACCGAGACAGTCGAACCGAACGGTTTGGACGGTTTTCATAAACCGTTCCATCCCCAATAAATAAATATATATATACAGTGTGCGATTTGCAAAAAAAACCAGAGGGGGGGATAATTTCAAAAGTTGTATTAATGAATCAAAGTTTTATTAATAATGGTTAGCTAGCAGGTGCTCTTTCAGGTAGCTAGCTAGATCCAGTAGGTTAGACTTTTGTTTTTAAACTTGCGCCATCTACTGTCGGGACTCAGGAGTGGGTATTAATTTACTTTAACCGCTTTGAGCAGAAAATGTAATAATACTCTTTAAATACATACAAACAACAAAATTAATTTACAAATGTGAAGGACACAAGATATGTATTATCAATTTTGAAAAATCCATCATATTCAGGGGTTAAAGCAAAAACAATCAATTTGACTGAAAACATTTTCTAGTCAGCACATATATTCCCGGGCCGTGGACGTCATGCCACCTTAGTAACCTCATTTGCTTATTGTAACAAGTCCACTTTAACCAAATCTGACAGTTCCATTGACAATTCCTGTATCTCTCCCACCTTCCAGCTTCAGAGCCTTGGTATCATCCTGGACAGCCCTCTGCATAATCTCCTTCACTTTCCACATCCATAACATCACCTGGTTAACTTTCATATTTGCAGCATCAAGCAAGTTCTTCCTTCGCACTTTTGCCAAACTGGTCCACAGTCCACTCACCTTTCCACTTTACAATTTCAAAACCCTCCATAAACTGCAGCTAATTCAAAAGACAGCAGCTTGCATCATTGCATCATCTTCTTCACACCTGTACATTAACTCTACTGTAACATTCAATATAAATCAATCCTATATACTCTGTGTCCCCACCTCTCGCTCATTGACTGCTGGAGATGGTCAACAGCCTCTCCACGACCTTCTTTGTTACAGAAAAGCGCAGGTGGAATAATATTTGATTTTTTTTTTTACTTTTTCCGAATCAGACCCAGTCAAACCGGGACATCGTTTCACATTCCGACCCTCCTTCTTCTTCTTAAAAAAAAGCGCGTCATGCTAAATTAGCCGAGCTACAGCGTTACTCTTTCAGTTTTAAATAAAACATAACAGCAACAGACACACTTACCGAGGGAAGTTGTCAGCTGTTTTATGCACTGAACTTTCTGACCTGCTGCTTTACATAAATCCAAAGAAAACCTTTGACTACCGCTACTTTCATTCATGCATCTGTGGTCAGTTTGAGATTTTCTTTTAAAAGTTAAAATGATTGAGCACCGATAAACCTCAGACTGGTAGTTTCCGCTTTGCAAAGACCCGCCCTACTCTCCTTCTGATTGGCTAATGTCCTACCTCTGCCAGATTTCATTGGTTAAGCGCAGCTTCTGTTTAAAATCTTGAATAAAAAGTCTACACTGAACATTTTGCGCTCATTTACCAAATTACGAAAGTCCCTCACAGCGACGGAGAACATTAAACCCCTGATAATATTACTTATTCAGATCAGAAGGGGGAGGAATGTATCCCCCCCAGGGATAAAACACGAATGACCAGAGGGGGGGACGTCACAACCAGAGGGGGGGAAAATCCCCCCCATCCCCCCCAGCTGGTGCACCAAAGGTTGCAGGTTCGCAACCCCCTGGGGGCACCCAATATTTTTTTTTTTTACAAGTAACAATTAAACAATTTGAACAACTGATATAAATGAATGAATGATGAAAAAATTTCCAATTTTTCTCATCACGCCATTTCAAGTTACCATGGTGACAAAATGATCCAAAAAACACCAAACAACTTCAGCCTACTCGCTCAATTTTCACTCTACGTACACAAGTTATACATCAAAACGTAGGCCTTTTTGTCTGGATTCAGGAAATGTAACCCTCATTGGTGTAGGATTTATAGATTTTTCGCAAATCACCTCAGACCGTCAACAACCCCAAAAACAAAATGATCCAAAAAACACCAAACAACTTCAGCCTACTCGCTCAATTTTCACTCTACGTACACAAGTTATACATCAAAACGTAGGTCTTTTTGTCTGGATTCAGGAAATGTAACCCTCATTGGTGTAGGATTTATAGATTTTTCGCAAATCACCTCAGACCGGCAACAACCCCAAACCCTCCCAAAAATCAGCGAGTAAGTTGCAGTTGTTTGGGGTTTTTTGTGCTGCAGACAGCCAGCTGGGGCCGGTCCCAGCCATAGGCGAACTAAGGGGCCGCTTGGGCCCACCGGTGCAATGGGGGGGGGCCCAAATTTTCCCTAAATTCCCCCCTAAATTACTTCAGTTATACGCATCACCAGGCGGACGCCTTTTTCAATTTCTGCAGAAATTGAACATTCTAGTTATTATTCCTTTTTAATCTTGCGTCACCGTTAATACAGCCCGACCCATAGGGTCTACCCCCACAAATTATATATATCAAAACGTGCATCTTGGCGCTACAAAGTTTGCTATTTGTACTTCACGGCATTTACAGTTACAGTGGTGACAAAATTAACCAAAAACCACTTCGTCAACACAGTTGACCTCTCCATAATGCGGAGCTGTGCATGGCACTAGTCTTTGGTACAATTGGTTAGGTGTTGGGCTGCCACTCGAAAGGTCAGAGGTTCAAAACCCGCTGGGGGCCCCCAATTTTTTTTTTTTTTATATATATTTTATTTATATCTGTTTATTTGTATTCATGCAATGGTGACTAATACAAGGTTTAACGTGCAAACGTTACAAACATACAAACATGTTAAAGAAAGTTGAGTAAAAGGAAAACATTTAGTCTTAAACAGTGCACGAGCAACAGCAAGAACTACTTTTTGTGAGGATTGTCAAGAAGAATCTGTTCAATAAATTGGGGAAAGCTTCCCAAGGACAAGACTTAAGACAGAGTTGGTGGATCAAGAGCAACTACGTACATACATGTACCAGGTATGGACTTAAAATGTGGAATACTGTGTCAGGACACTTCCAAAACAGAGTCAATGTCAGAAGTGCCTTTTTGAGGCTAAACACAAAATAACCAGAGCTGTTGACCTCTGGTCGACAGTACTGCATTGCAAAAAAATGCATTCATTATATATGAAAACGTACATAGAAAGCAACATTAAAAATCTAAATAAACAACAAATGTAACAAAACAGAAAAAGCAGTGCAAGCATTTAATTAAACTAGGAGAATATTTCACAAGTGCACATTGATGGAAAAAGGCTTCTTTTAAAAATGTTGCCAACTTTGGAACAGTGCTTCTAATGGGTTTCATTCTAGGGCTCCACAATTCCTAGCAATGCAAGGGAGAACCTCCCATGCAGATAAATACGGCAAACATTGAACATGGAAACATGACCTTGTTGTTTGCTAATTATCTGGTTGCTACAACTTCCAGAAGGTGTAGGTTTTGTTTGTGTCACGTGAACATATTTAAATATTATGTTGAGCACACCTTTTTGTCAAGTGTCACCCTTAAACACATTGAATCTGGTGCCAAACTGCACACAAATCTTTTAACACTTGTATCAAACCTCTGCTTAAGAAGAACCTCTAAAAGCATTTGATTTAAAATCCCCAAGCAATAAAAGCCTACAACCAAGGATGATTTTTAAGGGAGTAAACATATTTGAAATGAGCAGCATTCTTTCTGAAGAGCTTACATTTTCCTTTTCAGCACATACAGATGGCGGGCGCCTTCTTAAATTTCTTCTCAAATTTCTTCTCAAATTTCTTCTCAAATTTTCTAGTTATTATTATTATTACTATTATTATCAACAACAACAATGACAATAATAATAATGTATGTTCTCCCTGTGTATGCGTGGGTTATCTCCGGGTACTCCGGCTTCCTCTCACAGTCCAAAAAAACCCAAAAACATGACTGTTAGGTTAATTGGCCTCTCTAAATTCTCCTTAGGTGTGAGTGTGTGCGTGAACGGGTGTTTGTCCTGTCTCTGTGTTGCCCTGCAACAGACTAGCGACCTATCCGGGATGTACCCCGGATAGGTCGCTTCATCATCGAAAATGGATGATGAATGGATAATAATAACTAGAAAATTTCTGAAGAAATTTAATAAGGTGTCTGCCTCATGGTGCGTACCGTACCGTCAAAAATATTAACAGGAAGTAACACTGCGAATTTCAGGTTCCTACGGTCTTCACAGCCCTTGCAGCGGCCGTCGAAAGGTGCCATGTTAAGTCAATGGAGCATGTCCCTGACCTCCTAGGAGCCTCTGGCTAGCAGCGTTGTCATGGAGACTCCCTCACAGCTGTAGCACTCTGTCTTATTGTTCCAAATCCTGTACTGGGTAGTGCCTCAAAGAGGGAGAAAATACTAAATGTCACCAAAGGTCGTGGGTCAGATCGGCCTCCTTTAGCAACTCAGCCTCGCCAAATATGGGCCCCGAACTCAACATTTGACCAAAATGGTGGGTAGTGCCATTTCCCACAGGTGGGTGGTGCTGTATTGGCCGGTTGGGTTCTCTCTGGGTCTCATGCCAGGTCCTTTTGGAGTCCAAGGCCAAATTGGAAAATTCATCAAATTCAAAAAGGGACATAAAAATGACGCATGCCTGATAATCATTGGAAAATTTAAAAATGTTAAGAGGAAGTGACTGCGAATTTCAGATTCCTACATTCATCACAGCCACTGCAGTGGGCGTCGAAAGTTGCCATACAATGCCAATGAAATGTGTCCCTGACCTGTAGTAACGTCTGCCTAGCAGAGTTCCGTTGTCATGGAAACTCACTCACTCCTGCTGCTTTCTGTCTACTGCATGCACACACTTTGGGTCAGAGTATGTCTGATGGGAATATAATGGCTATACTTTGCCTCGAACAACACTCGATATTTCGTCAACCGTAAGGGCTAGAGACGTAATTTCTTTCTGCGTGTATTTCATAATGGATAGAGGAACAAGTCAAGCTATTGGTTTTTGCTTGAAATATTGTAATGAAGGCTAAAAAAATCATGATATAAAGGGGAGTTTTTATGGAAATGCAAAAATCCTCTAAAAAGGGTCCCGAACAAATCGCTATAGCTGAGAAAGTATATGAGATAGCAAAATAATTCTTTCACCGTGAGTATCAGCAGGCTTCTGAGGACTATGGTGCTTATTTTTATGTTTGTACAAAAATCGGTGTAGGCATGGCGACGATGTAAAAAAGTGGATCATGTGGAAGGATGCAGGTCCAAAGCGTTTTCAGGATTTTGCACATTCGCTACTCCCGAACAAATTGTTCCTGCGGCAAAACCGTAACAGTTATCCACAAAATTCATTTTTTGTTAGTGCCACAAGGGTCGGGACATTCATGTGTGAAAGTCTCATAACTGTACATAAAATGGTTTAGGAGTAGCGACAATGCGAAAACATGTGTTGTTTTGAATTTTCAGATGTCATTTTTCAAAACCGCTCTATAGGAAATGAATGAGGAGGGTTTTGACGTTTTGGCGCTCTGGGGTGATTTGCGAAAACTCTATAAATCCTAAACCAATGAGGGTTACATTTCCCGAATCCAGACAAAAATACCTACGTTTTGGTGTATAATTTGTCTACGTAGAGTGAAAGTTGAGCGAGTAAGCTGAAGTTGTTTTGAAATCTTTTTAAATTCTTAGAGTGCACACTCTGACAGTCTGAGAATTCCGTTATTGACTTGCATTATAAGTTCAGAGATATATCTACAAACTGGTGGTTAAATGGTGTTTTTAGGTGAAAGTATGACGACACAGTAAAGCGTTGAAAATGGTCATTTCAAGGCTTTTTTTGATGCTTTCTTTCTACCCGACTCCATTCATTCCTATGGGTTTTTTTGGGGTGGTTTTTCGCTAATTATGTTTTTATGGTAACTCGAAACCCCAATAAAAGTAATAGCACACCATTCCCGACCGAGCCGCACGTTTTGATACCTATATTGTGGGGGTGCACGCTACGGTTCGGGCCGCATTAATTTCCGAAAAATAAAGAGTCCGTTTAGAGGTGGATAGTAGTAGGTGCCTCCATGCAAATGCACTGCCTCCTCTTGCCTTTGCAATGGCAGGCCCCTAATAATAGTAATAGTAGCAGCAGTAGTAGAAGTGGCAATAGTAACAGTAGTAAACAACTCTTACTCTTTGGATTTTCACTTAATTGCTCTTTTCCACTTGTAATCCAATTCTTCATTGCAACAAGCCAATGTGCTGGCATAGATGTGGTAGAACGCAGGTGTTCTGCAGATGTTTGATATGTGTTTGTTTTTGACAGACCGGAACCATTGAAGAGAAGATCCTGCAGAGACAAGCCCATAAAAAAGCCCTGAGCAGCTGTGTGGTGGACGAGGAGCAGGATGTAGAGCGTCATTTTTCTCTGGGCCAACTTAGAGAACTTTTCACACTTAGTGAAGAAACAGCCAGTGACACACATAACAAGTAAGAAGGAGATGGTGTTGAGTAGTTTAAGACCACTAGGCCATCTGCAAATGCTACCAAATTATCAGTTAGGAACAGAGAAAATTAAATGTGTACTTTGATCAGCTGGCAAAGCATGTGTTTCAGTTAAAAGGTATTCGTTCTGTCTCATATGAGGTACAGCTATTGCTGTTACTTTTACATTCTAGCACCAAGACAAGCATACAATGATCCCGTTTGGACATGTTTTTTTACATAGTGCAGAACATAAGGCAGATGTTACAGAAATCTGTCTCTAGATGCCATCATTCTTGTTTCACATAGGTTAAGGTGGTCACACTGTGTCTTTACCAGTTATAAGTGCGGTGTCTGTGTTCTCTGTCTACAAGGCATCCTGTGACACACCAGTAATATCCCAGTTTTTGGTTGAACATCCTGTCTTAAGACAAGAACTGAAATATACATTCTGTGATGCTCTGAACACCTGCTTTTTACTTTGTTGTATTAGAAAAATCTCTTCTTGCCCTACTGTCAGAATTCTTATCTGCCCCATCTAACGGATCTGCTTCCGGTGTGGTGGTGTTAGGTTTCAGTGCCGTCGCTGTGTAAATGGCAGAGAGGTCTGGCCGCCTCCAGAAGGTGCTGACTGTACCAGTGACCTTTCCCAGTGGAACCACTGCTTTGACAAGAAGGGACTGAGGGACCAAGTGTTGAAGGCCTCCTGGGAAAATGCGGTCTCCTTTGTCTTTCATCAGCGCTCTCATGAGGATCAGAAGGGTGTTGTGTACAGTAAATAAGGAATCAAACCAGCTGCTTTAAACGTATTTCAGATACTAAGTCCAATTTTGACTTTTTTCCTTGTGTTTAATAAAAAGTGAAGAAAAAAAGTACATTTTCTAGTCACTGTTAATAATTGTAATGGTATTAGATTTATTATCTAAACGAAGTGTGATTTGCCATTGTTCAACATTTTAGAACTGAAATGTTTTTGGTCAAGATTATCTCTGATACTACTGTACCCCCTCTCTGAGCTGTCTTTACAGCTGGGTTAGAAAAGACTGGGTTGGAAAAGACTGTCCCCCCATGCATTCACTATAGACCAACAAACTACATTATTTTAATTTTTAACAAAACCACTCTTAATAAAAACTGATTTTATCCTGCACTTATATGCATTGCAACACAGGCTATAGGATCACAAATGTAACACAGATGTGACCACTTAGCAGCCACAGCCACAGTGTAAGAAATGCTACATGGTGCAAGAAATGGTACATGCTCAAATCAACACTGTCAGATTTGATTTCAACACTCTTGAAGTGTCTATATGGGTCCACACCAGAGAGAGTTAATTTGACTCTTTTTGGAGAGTTTGCACCGTAACTCTTATTTAGTGTTGAATAATAAATCTTTCTGGAGTTGATAGTTTAACACTTAATTATACCAACTAGGTGTTAGGAAAACATTCCATGAGAGTGTTAATATTCCAATTCTAACTACATAGAAGTTATTCTCTAATACTAAATGGTGAAGATTTTACTTTTCTGAACATATAAAAATCCCTTGGGAAAAATAAATAAATAAAGAAGCAATGTTTTTTTTTTTCAGCAAATATTTATTTCAAAAGTGCACCACAATTAGAAAATATTTTTCAAAACATGTAACAATGTGGAACAATATACATGTTCTCACTTTTATTAGAATATTGCCTATCAGAAGGTCTGACATAAGTGAGCTTGTCAATGCAAATAATAACATGCTCATTTTTTTTCTTCAATACGGTATGCATGAAAGTGTTCATCAAAGTACAAGGTGTTGGCAGTACAGCCTATTATGAATGCCTGCTGTTCATGTATTATAATATGGCAAATTGTATTAAACACAGGTAGATCATTGGACATTGCAGTACATAAAAACAGTCCAACCTGGTATTCAGTGCCATAATTTTGTACCCAGTTTGTAGTTAAAATATTTGAGCATGAATCCAGATTTAAGGTGTTAGACAGTAGATCTCCACCTTCCAGGCTATTGGCTGTTCTTGATTTTAAAGGACCATATTCAAATCTTTTGAAACAATAGTTTTCATAATAGAAGGCCAATTGACGCTGATGTCGCTTTACAAGAGATTTTGTAAGATTTTTAACATTTTTGACAGACTTTTAAAAAAAACTATGCTTAGCCTCGAAATGCATACACCATATACACTCCTGATCAAAATCTTAAGACCAGTCAAAAAATTGCAAGAATTTGCATTTTGCACTATTGGATCTTAAGAAGGTTCTAAGTAGAGCTTCACAATGTTAAAAGGACAAATCAGTGCAAGAGACAAGAACATTTGAGCAGGGAATTGTCTGAAAACTGCATTTACACTCAAACATGATTTTTTTCAGCTGATCAAAAGTTTAAGACCATAGTCTTTAAAAGCCAAAAGCTGTGCAAACATCTGGATTCCATGTCATTTTCTGTGAAGTCTTTACACTGTCAAGACCTCCTGATGGCAAAAGCAAAAAAGCTCACTGACTTTGAACGTGGTAGGATTGTTGAGCTGCATAAGCAAGGCCTCTCACAACGTGCCATCGCTGCTGAGGTTGGACGCAGTAAGACAGTCATTTTGCATTTTTTAAATGATCCTGAGGGTTATGGAACAAAAAAGTCAAGTGGTAGACCCCAAAAAATTTCACCAGCTCTGAGCCGCAGGATCCGATTGGCTGTCCGTCAAGACACGGGACGATCCTCTACCCAAATTAAGGCACTTACTGGTGCTGATTGCAGCCCAATAACCATCAGACGGCATCTGCGAGAGAAGGGCTTCAGAAACAAAAAACGTCTTCAAAGGCCACGTCTTCTTCAACGCCACAGAATTGCCCGTTTGGACTTTGCAAGGATGCACCAAACATGGGACATTGAAAGGTGGAAGAAAGTTGTCTTCTCTGATGAGAAAAAATTTAACCTTGATGGTCCTGATGGCTTCCAACGTTACTGGCATGACAGGGAGATCCCACCTGAGATGTTTTCTACACGGCACAGTGGTGGGGGCGCCATCATGATTTGGGGTGCGTTTTCCTTCAATGGAACAATGGAGCTTCAGGTTGTGCAGGAGCGTCAAACAGCAGCTGGCTATGTGGAGATGCCCTCATGACTGAGGGCCCTCGTCTGTGTGGTAATGATTGGGTTTTTCAACAGGACAATGCTGCAGTTCACAATGCCCGCCTGACAAAGGAGTTCTTCCAAGAGAATAACATCACTCTTTTGGACCATCCTGCATGTTCCCCGGATCTAAACCCAATTGAGAACGTTTGGGGATGGATGGCAAGGGAAGTTTACAAAAATGGACATCAGTTCCAGACAATGGATGCCCTTCGTGAAGCCATCTTCAACACTTGGAGCAACGTTCCCACTAGCCTCCTGGAAACACTGGCATCGAGCATGCCTAAACGATTGTTTGAAGTCATCAACAAGAATGGTGGAGCTACTCATTACTGAGTCCTTTTTTTGACATTTTGATTTCTGTTTTGGGGGGTTTTCGGGTTTTTTTTGAGCTATGGTCTTAAACTTTTGATCAGCTGAAAAAATCATGTTTGAGTATAAATGCAGTTTTCAGACAATTCCCTGCTCAAATGTTCTTGTCTCTTGCACTGATTTGTCCTTTTAACATTGTGAAGCTCTACTTAGAACCTTCTTAAGATCCAATAGTGCAAAATGCTAATTCTTGCAATTTTTTGACTGGTCTTAAGATTTTGATCAGGAGTGTATAAATGAGAGAGCCAATTTTCTTTATACACCTTGGATAGTGAATCATTAGGTGGTGTTTCGGGATTAATTTTTTTATCAGGGAACAAATTTTTAAACAAGTTATGGTGGTCACAGATTAAATGTTTCAGGTAACATATCATGCCATCAGTAAGGACTGGGGACAACACAATATTCAATCTGCAACAACAGAAGAACTAGGTTCCAGTGGTTATTGTCCCGCTCAACAATGTCACCAAAAATGAGTGGAGTATGGCGGATGATGCATAATGACTAAATGGCATTTAAACCTAAGTGCTTGCTGTTATCCTCTATTTTTAACCCACTTGGTTTATTTTTTCGCTCGACAAAACCATAATTAAAACTCTGTATCCTGTCGAGTAATGTACCAATGGAGATGTAGCCACTTTTCATCATGTACTGAAAGAACAGTTTAAGCTCATACTGTACTACCCCTTCTAACAAATCATGCATAATATCTACTGCATAATTATCAGTGCTGTGAAAATATTCTAATGAATTGAGAACACAAGATCGCTTAACTCCATAAACAGAAGGGAGTGCAGGTTCTTCACTTAAAGCATTACAATGTTCAACATGAAGTTCTTTGGAGTGCAGAACAAGCCCAGGATTATCTTCATTGAAAACCGACTGAATTTCTTCCTTGTTCGCCAAACAAAATCTACACCAGTGTGTTGCACTAAATGATTCAACAAAACCTAATAAACCGTTTAAAGCAAGGTTGTCTCCTGTTACTTGAATAACAGAACCAAACACTGGCTCTTCAGTAAATGGAAGCCTAATTCCTTGGGTTTCCAATATTTTTAAGTCATCAATCAGAGGCTTTAGTATTTCTTCAAACCCATATTTCTTTAAATCTTCTGTATGAAAAAGAGCAGCTAGATGTACATTCATAAGCACAGAATTAACCTTTGGTGGGAGGATTTTTAAAGTGAAATAAATACAGCCTAGTTTGTGGATCCCTTTCTTGGAACCCGATGGGTTAGCTGTTTCAAAATCATCATAATACAGCAAAATCTGTAAGGCGTGTTTCTTTTGTGAAAACAGAGGATGGTTTTGGAAATATGATCCATCATTAATGTCTTTGTATAAACCAGTCTGTCTCTGTCATGCAAAAAGGATTGTAAGATTTCCTTATTCTTGAAAATTGAATTTAAGGTCCCTAAAATGG
The DNA here is from genome assembly GCA_037039145.1 of Fundulus diaphanus. NCBI lineage: Eukaryota > Metazoa > Chordata > Actinopteri > Cyprinodontiformes > Fundulidae > Fundulus > Fundulus diaphanus. The sequence goes on from CM073128.1 coordinate 55,716,825, forward strand.
GTATATACATGTATCTGTCGGTCACAGGTATTTGGCCATAAATGCCAGTAGTTCTATTTCTACAGGCCCGTTTACACTACACCTAAAAACCAAGCCATGCCGAGACCAGTCCGAGCTTGGATCAGTTACCCAAGCCAAGCCGACCCGTTTACACACCAAGCTTATCTCGGTTCCTTGGTTGCTCCTCGCCTCCTAGTGGCGATCTGCGGTACTACCGCTCTCTGGGATTGAAGGCGGAACCAGCAAAACAAAACAGCGGCGCCCGTAACATTCAGGATGTTATGCTTGATATTGTGATATTTCGGTGTGTGCGGAGAGTCAAGGGAAGAAGGCAACCATTGGTGAATTTACTTGAGAAAGTTGGCTTTTTGGGAAGTGGATGAGACAAACGAACGTCTACTAAGGATTTACAGACGCCGGAAACAACGACAGACACTGAGGTTCATCACACTGCTAAGCAGAATCATCTCTGGAAACCGTGTGGCACGGTAAGGAAGCTAGTGTTATTATGCATGTCTGAAATTTGTCTGAATGGAGTGTGAATTGGGACGTGCAGCCAGACTGCCGGAAAACCCGCAGACAGTCAGCTGACTGTAAGGGGATGACGCGGTCTGCTCATGCGCTCTTTATCAGAAAACCGGGCCAGAAAAAAAAAACAGGCCGAGACCTGCTCAGGAACTGGTCTGCAGTTAGCGCGGTCCGGTTATGTTTAGCGCGGTCCGGTTCAGTCTGCTAACCATTTACACACAAGAGTTATCTCGGTTACCGAGCTCGGACTGGTCTCGGCTCGGTTAAAAAAGTGTAGTGTAAACGGGCCTTTTGTGTATCCAATTTTACACCAAGTACAAATTCTTTAGCCTCAACTATTTCCCATTTTTCATCATAATATTTCTGTCTTTTTTTCAGTGTTAAATTTTGAAAAAGGGTTATCTAATTGGTTTAAACTGTGCTCAACTCTTTTGTAAACATCTGATTCCATACTATGAGGGGGAAATGTTTTAAGTATTACTACTCTTGCTTGACTCTGAACATCACTGACAACTTCCTCAACAGAACAAATTATTGTTTGAACAGCACTTTTAGAAAGACCAGAAGCTGTAAGTGAGCAAAAACAGATCCACACATTCCAACAAGTGACTTCTGTGTAGTAACAGTGGGAGTCTGTTATATAGATACAGAAAAGGATGGCTGATCACTTAACAGTTCTTGAGAATGAGTTTCTTTGACAACTGCCTGTTGTGTCTCTACCTGTCTATCATAACTATGTACACTGTGAAGATGTTTTCTAAAGCCATTGTAAGTACAGAACGACGAAAAACATCCCTGTTCTCCACATTTTAAACGCAGATTTTTAGCTGGATATAAACCGTGATAAAATTTTAAATGTTGACAAAGAGCTGAACATTTGTGGTTCATTTTACAAACAAAACATAAGAACATTGTCAAAACGTATTTTAAACTCCCCTATAAGCTTGTGGATCTTGGGGGATTTTACCGCTCTCTCCCAGACGTGCTCTCAGTTCCTTGACTCGTGGGCTTTCTTTTGCACTCCCAACATCAATGTTGTAGATTGTGGTTTGAATAAATGTGTAAAAACTGCAAAGAGCCTCATCATATGACAGACTGAAGACAAAGTGTGCTTTGAAATTGCAGTTGACTAATAAAATTGATTGATTGAATAGCCCATCAAAAGCAGCCACTGATGTTGGAGCATCACAGGGGATAGCGCTCTGATCCACAACAATGAAGAAACTCTGAATGTTCTTCTTTTGCTCACCGATGCAGAGAAGGAATGGTTGTCTGGTGTCCACTTTCTCCAGGAAAGTAGTAAGGCTGACTCCTTCCTGAAATTTAAATGGCATATATCAGTCAAAAGTAAAATGTTCTTCAAAACAGTTTGCTTGACATATGACTGACTGTATTCCATCCATCTATCCTCTTCCGCTTATCCAGGTTCAGGTCAAAATGTGAGGACTACCTTCCTTTTGAAAGCAAAGACTTTACAGATTTTGTCTCTCCCATTTTATAATTATAAATACAGCATTATTTAATGTAAAATACGCCAAAGGTGACTGTATTTATGTCATCATACATGTTTATATCTCATGGCATTTCATTTTTACAAACTAGTGCTGCATAAAGAAAAAACAAAAATCATTAGTTCCAATAAGTGTTAAGGGTGCATACCTTGACAAATCTTATGAGATGATTGGCTGCCTGTGCAGAGCTAATCTTTGCTGTTTTTTTGTGGCCTCTAGATGTGGGGGGCAGCAGATACAGCAACAGTAGAAGAGTTGCAATGTCACTATCCCAGCCTTAAAGACAAAAAAGCACATTGGAGACAAAATTCAGTTAAACAGATAATTTTTATAAAGGTTATTCAAAAACCAAATATGCATAAATAACTTAAGATATATTTGCTTGCAGTTTACAGTACTGCAAGAGAAAAAGTGTAATATTATTATTTTATATACTAAAACACTGCCCAAAATTACCAAAGACAGATGGATGTTTCGGGTCAACAGAAGCTTGTAACTCGTCAACACAGGGACTTGATGAAAGACTTTGGCTTTCTGTGATGACTTTTTGCTTGAAAAATGAAGGCCATTTCGTGAGAAATCTTCCAGAAACTTCATCCCCAAACATCATCAAGAAATCCTGATCAATCTTTTAAAAAGAAAAACAGACACCAAATGCTGCTTACTAACATTTTATTTGCACTATTTATACATTAGTGCCTAAATGCATCATAAAATATCCAGAAACACACTTACCAACGTAGGTGATATATTAAAGAATTATTTTTGCTCTTTAACAATGTATTATGGGAAAACCTGCTCAGTTTTATAACTTGTTTTAACTTTTGATATATAAATGAGAAGACTGGTCAGTTAAATAAGAGAGAGGACTGGCCAGTTCACACATTGATTATTGCTGTTGTGGTGTTCGCACCTGAGTTCACATGAAACTAAGAACCACATGTGTTATTGTGTTAAGTTGTGGTGGGAACTTATGACAATGTGTTGTGGGAAAGACTGATTCTGTATTCCTTATTTTGTTTATATTTGCTGTATTCTGAGTGCACTCATATTATTTTGCTTCGCACACTGCTGAAATGCTGGGAACGGGTCCTGTTTGGGAAATATGTTTTGGGAGGCAGGGCAGCTGTGAAGGGAGAAATGGCCACTCTCGCTCCACATCTGACTTTTTGTTTACAAGTATATAAAGAGGAGACTGCCCTTAGCCCAGTGAGTCTGCCGTGAGTTCGTGTGTGGACACCGGCATCGTGAACGCTGATCTTAACCTAGGACTGAGGGCTCCCAGTTCGTGTCAATGGTAAGGGCTGATTCTGAGAATCTGTTGAGCGTCACGTCTGTTTGAAAGCTTGTTGCTTTAATGCTTGCTACTTTTCCTGTGTGAAGTGCTTGTTGTTTTGATGTGCTGTATTCTGTGGGGAATAATAATAAATGTGTGCCTTATATTCTAACAGAAACAGTGTTTGAGTCCTTATTTGTGTTTGCCGATCTCTCCCGATCCTGAATAAAAATTTCATAAAACAGTAGGTGTATCAAGAAATCTAGGGAAGACATCCAAGACTGATGATGTTGCTTCTGGGTCATGAACCAGCTTCTGTCGATATTCTAAGGTGGCTCTCATCTTCTCTTTAACCACAGCCTTATCTGTTGAGTGTCTGATAACAGACAGAGACTCTCTGAGGTCCTCGCCGAAGAGCTGTTCAACATCAACAACTAGCAAAGATTCTCTTTGGGTTGTTGGACTGTCCTGGAAATTTGGCCTGGGACCCCCACGTGCACCATCGTAGGTGTTGCGTTGGACAGTCTTGAGTCTCCAAGCAAGATAACCACTGTTGGCCTCAGGGTCATAGTAATGTTCCTGCACATGAAAGCACATGAGGCACACATACAAAGATCCACAATCAAAATTACACAAAGGGACACTTATTTGTCAAAACTGTAAAAACATGGCAAAATGACATATGTGTGGAGTTTCAGACAGAATACATACATAACCATTTTTTGAATATGGATCCTGAAGATATGGAAAAAGTGTTGCAATCCCCAGGGCATAGTTAGTCCGAACACTTATGGGTGGGATCCTCCTTTTGAAAACAAAATGAAGTATCACTACTCTGGTCAGTAAACACGGCTTTCTTTGATAATCTAAAGAGTTATACCCATGAGATTCTATCATATCTGCGACCAGTATGTTGACCATTTGCCGACGAGTTGCATCTGAGAGCGTTTTAGTTTTGTCATATTCGTTGAAGACTTCTTCACCCTTTGGGTTTGACCTCAGGACTGTATACACCATCTGTAAAACAAAAAGACATATTCTGATTAACCTCAAGTAGCTGACCCAAAGGCTACTGCTTTTAAAATTCAGATCAACACCAATAACTGGCTTTAGGCTTTGCCTCTGACCTGTTTTGCTTCATCTCTATCAAGCTCTTCTTGGCCCTTCTTTCTGCTCTTTGTACTTTTGAGGATAAGAGTTGAATCCGAAGAACAAGAAGAAGCAGGGGATGAGGAATGATCTGACAGAGAAACTGGTGATGTTGGAGGGACAAGAGGGTTGGCCTGCACTGATGACTGTGATTCATCTTCAACCAAACTGATCTCAATATCTAGAAAACAACACCAAAAAAGGGGCAAAAAGTGTCAGTCATTACAAAATCCATGTGCATAAATTACAACTAGACTAATGCACAACAAAATTAATTGTATTTGATATGCATTCAACAGTATTCTTTAACTAAAAGAAAGAAACATGGGTAGAATTGTTTTTACATTCCACCAATATTCAGATCTGAATTCAACATCATAAAGGAATTTACTCCAGATTATTATGAATCAGTTTTACCTGTTGCTAGCTGCTTTCGGTATCCAACTCTGAAAGCTCGAACCCCAGACCTTACAAGTTCATCAAAAATGTCTGAGTCAACTTCAGTGTCTGAGGTCAGTCAGGATGACGACCTCAGACCTGACGACCTTCTGTGAAGAGTTGAGGCTCACAGCAGAATTTAGCCGTTACTGAAAAAAAAGAAAACTGAAATTAAATTTAACTAAAACTACCAGTTAAAGCCTTACTATAAATAAGTCACATTGGAGATTATTTTACACCACTTTAAATTTCACATGAATGCAAACCATCTTGAAGAAACTGGGAGTAATGAAAGCAATCATCACTTTGTGGAACTTTAATGTACTTATGCACTCCCCTATATTCCACCTTTACAAGCATCTCCTGTGAGGAAATTTAATAAAGATTATTTTTGCACTACTGAACTGTACAGACAATCAGTTAATTAATTGTTACTTCTGTAAAGCCAATAATTTTGACAGACATACAACTCTGATCAATTCACAAGTTGGATTTTAGAGGGTAGTAGCATGTTTACTTTTACTTAATCACAGTAATTTCTTGGAGGGTGACTTAACTTTAATATGTATAAAATAATTGGCTACACAACCCACCTCTGACTATATGGTGTGTGTGTGTATATATATATATATATATATATATATATATATATATATATATATATATATATATATATGTATATATATACACACATACACACAAATGGAATATATGAAAGCATTGTGTTCTTTTTGAGGTATAAAGGGCTTTTTGAGATCCTAAAACTTGTGCTTGAATTGTACAACACCCGAAGAATACAGTCATTTTTACCATAATAAATTAAAAATATCAATCTTTGCCAATTTCCACTTCAATACTTTGCTTTGTTTCAAAATTCTGAAGAGAACTAAATTTAAACTAAAACATATTTTCATGCACTGCAGAGGAGGTTCATTTCTCCAATTCAACCGCCGTTTGCTGCATCGATTTTTATGGGAGACAGTCTTCAGATAGATGGGGATTCACGTAGCTCTATGTGTTCACGCTAAAATTTCCCTAATTCTTTTAGGTGTATCGATGATGATGAGTTTAGCGAACAAATACATTAAATATTTGTCTACAAACCTTTTTTCAACACTATAGTTACAAAGATTTCAAGTTAGCTAAACATGATTAGGCTATCACCGAAGCAATGTAGCTAATGCAATGTAGCAAATGTCTATCACACGGCTCTATCTTGACTCAAAAAAACGCCAAAGAGTTAGAAAGCAAATAAAATATTTAAACCATCTGAGAGAAATTACTTAACAGGCTGGGTAAACGGGTCTGTATAACGGCCAAATGGAGATTAAAGTTTTCCTCAGCTTCGTTCAGTACCTGTGGCATTGGAGGCGGAGTCTGTGAATGTACACTTTGGGTGTCAAATCCACTATAGGAGTTCAGAGTTGATAGACTAAGAGTTATTTTTTTCCATTTTAACACCTCCAGATTTATTATGTACCACTATTTTTTTAACACTCAATTTTAACTACTAACATGTGACACCTCAGAGTTATATTTGTATAATATAACTCTATTAAGAGCTAAATTAACACTGCCTTTGAACAAAGTCTACTTACACCATATTATTTAACACGTTTGAATTTGCTGTGTGGAAATTCAATGATCTCCACAAAGGGGACCAGAAGATATGTCTCTATGTTGAAGAGTTTACACTCCTGTGAAGCAATTAATGGAATTCTTGTGAACCGTGGATCCAGAGTGATATAAGGTATATATATTCATATATATAAGATATATGAAAAGGGAAGTCCACACCTGGTGGTGCTTTGATCAGGCGCTTTCAGTTTTAATCGGAAAGTTTGTTCACACAAACAAAAAATCTGACTTTAGTTACCCTTTGCCCTTAATGAAGACATTTTAAGTTAAAATATATTAAAAGTGAAATTGCACTATCGTTTTGTAATTATATATACTGTACATGTTTTTACAAAACAGAAAGGATGCAACGGATTGGATCTAGAAGGAGCATACAATGTAGCGCAACAATTGACACAAAAGACTTGGGGCCCTGGCAAAGCTGTCTGCTGGTCAGCCTGTTACTGCTTTGAGACTCGGGTATTCCAAAGCAAAGGTTGAGGAAAGTGAGGCTCCACAGCTGGCATCCAGGTAATGATCAGTCAAGTGCGTTGGAACGCTAACTTCCCCCACTCTCAGGCAGAGCATCCTACAGGCGACTCCAGCCGATTCCCCTTCAGCAAGATGCCTTAAAACGCTTCCTCCTGGCCATCTCCTCGGGTTGTCCAAGCCAACCTTCTGGAACTACCACGCTGACCAAGCTGCCTAGAACTCTGTGGCCCCCCAGTCGCTAACATCGTTGGACACACTACTTTCTTGGTGACAAACAGAGATGGAAGCTGCAGGACAGCATGTCGTGTTTATAGCCAAAATCCCTGGGACAAGTTGAGAGAAGAGCCTTAATGTCACTATCGATTTGGACTTATTGCAAATAAATTCACCTTAATGAACTATTCTCCAGGGAAAATCTAGACTTCATGTTCATAACAGAAACATGGCAGAGAGATGGTGAGTTCATTCATCTAAATAAACTTTGTTCTCCTGGATGCTCCGCTGTGGAGATATTCCACCTTTGTCGCAACGGTGGAGGCCTTGCTGCTGTGTACCGGACAGGTTCACATGCAGACCGATGAGCACTGAACAGTTTTCCTCCTTTAAAGCACAAATAAACAAATTGGGTCTTCTATCCTGCTTTGTTGTATTTTGATTTATCATCCACTAGGCCCTGCTGGTCTTCTAACTATGTTAATGACTTTATTTTATTTAAGAAAACTGGAAAAAGTTTTATTTGCTGGTGATTTAAACTTCCATGTTGATGATAATTAATCTGGTTCAGTAGTGTAATATTATCCATCCATCCATTTTCTTACTCGTTTTATCCCTCATGGGGTCGCCCCTCGCGACCCCATGAGGGATAAAACGTAATATTATATTCGTAATGTAATATTCTAAAAAAATTTAACTATGCAATACATTGGATTGGCAACTGCGTCTCCATCAGGTCTTGCAGCTTTTCCTTCTGAATGCAGAATTTAGGTCGTCCTTTCGCACCATGCACTACCTCTACTTCACAACGTAGAGGTTCTTCAGTCTCCACTTGAAGTCTAAGTAAACTGCACAGTTGCCTTATGCCACTTAGAATCGACACTGGAATAGCAACATGCTCTGCCACAGCTTCAACTCAAACAAGTTCATGAGTGCACATGAAATGAAGATAATCAATATTTGTGTCAGGGTGGCTAAGCACATGTTGCATTTTGCTCAGCAATCTCTCCAGAATTTGACGTCTCAACAGAGTCTGTAAGAATTATAGAAAGTAACATTATAATTATCCTGAATTTTGGAGAAGTAGAAAAAAGTATTCATTTCAAAAGGTAGGTAAAAAAAGAAATACGTTTTTTACAAAAACTTAAATGTTGGATAGTCGTCATTTCCATCTATTATTATGGTGTTATGAGTCCAGTCCAGTTTATTATTGACGTGAACACCCAGGTATTTGAAACTCTCCACAGTCTCTATGTCCTGCCCCTGGATGTTTACGGAGGAGTGAGTTGGTGGTCTTCTCCTGAAGTCGATCATCTCCTTGGTCTTACTGGTGCTTAAACACAGGTGGTTCTTCTCACACCAGTCCACAAAGTTCATGATGACCGACCGGTACTCCAGCTCGTTCCCGTCAGACCAGGGCTTTGAACCGGTTCAAGGAACGAAAACGAAAACCGGGAACTTTTTGTATTTTACAGGGAACAGAAACGAAACCGGAAACGTTATTATTTTTTATGTTCTGGAACTGGAACACTTATTTAAAAATAATGGTAACCGGTTAATACCGGTTTTATTTCGTTCCTCAAAGTTTTCGTTGCCTAATTAACTAAAAAAAAAAAAAAGTAATTATTTTCGTGCGCACGTTACCATGACGGCTGAGGTTCACTTCCTGTGTGACATCACATCACACATTCGCTGACTGAATGGAGCGAGAGCGGTGTCTCCACTAGAGCTACACATCTTAAATAAGAGGTAAATTACGATCAGTGACGGACTGGACGGTCTGGCATTCGGCATGATCGTCGGGTGTGCGCGGCCCCTTTCACCCTGTTCATTGTAGGCCTACATTATCTCTCGGCCCACTAATAAGCTAAATGCAGGGTTTCCCGAAGCGCTGTCTTGGCGAGGCGGCCGCCTCGCCAAACTCACGCTACCGCCTCGCCAACATTACAAAAAAATAAAAAATAACAAACGAACTCGATATGTTTGCATGTTTATTTGACGTTAACACGCGGTTTTTTGTTGCTGCTTTCGCGCGTGCATATACTGAATGGCAGGGAAAAAAAATGGATACGCCCCCCCCCGCCTCGGTCCGCGCAAAACTTGTCGTCGTCTCCCCCCCCCAACGCACCGCTTCGCCTAAGCAAATTCCTGCGGGAAACACCGAAATGCCTCTTGGTTTAGTTTTCATGCATATTAAAGTTAGAGTTCAACACCAATGGGGCTACAAACTTGCGTGTTATTTCCGTGCATGTGAAGTTATATCTGTGTGTTGCGGGCACGTGCAAGCGCCTGCGTGCGCGTCCCCATGTGGGCCGCTGGTTGGTGAAAATGCCAGGGCCGTTTTTTAATCCCAGTCCATCACTGATTACGATCCATCGTTAAGTAAAACGCTCATTCCAAACAGCTGACAGGAATGAAATTAACCGTTCCGGGAACAGTATTTTTTTGTTCTAACCGGTTCGGGAACGTCAATTTATTGGTGGAACTCATAACCGGAAACGTTATAATTCCGTTTCTGTTCGGAACGAACCGATTGGCAAAAAAAATCGGTTCAAAGCCCTGCCTCAGACACACAGCCCACAATGGCCGAGTCATCGGAGAACTTCTGAAGATGGCAGCTGTCCGTGTTGTAGGTGAAGTCCGCGGTGTAGAGGGTGAAAATAAACAGACACAGGACGGTGCCCTGGGGGGCCCTGGTGCTGCAAAGTGCCACCTCTGACTGACAGCCGTGCAGCCGCACATGCTGAGGGCGGTCAGTGAGGTAGTCGATGGTCCAGTCAGCAAGATGTTTACCTTTCTGAGGTGTGAGAAGTGAATTATAACCATCACATTTTTTTACAGCCCACTTGCATTAGAGAAGCCAAAATTACTTATTTAGGTGTCAGAAGGACTAAATTAGGTCTCCCCACAAGGTTTAAGCAGTGTTTCCACACACCCTAGTTTTTGAACAGCTCCCTTCTGTTTTAGCGCACAAATTGTCTGAATCATGTTAAATTTGAATTTCACAGTGTGCTGCTGTTTCTAATGACCGGGCTCATAGAATGTTCCTTTGCAGCATATTTGGCTTCCAATTTCTGCCTTTCTGAGGTGTGACAAGTGAATTATAACCATTACATTTTATGACAGCCCACTTGCATTAGAGCAGCCAAAATGACTTATTTAGGTATCAGAAGGACTAAATTAGGTCTCCCCACAAGGTTTAAGCATTGTTTCCTTACACCCTAGTTTTTGGACAGCTCTCTTCTTTTTTAGCGCACAAATTGTCTGAATTGTATTAAATTTGAATTTCACTGGGTTTACACAGTGTGCTGCTGTTTCTAATGACCGGGCTCATAGAATGTTCCTTTGCAGCATATTTGGCTTCCAATTTCTGTCTTTCTGAGGTGTGAGAAGTGAATTATAACCATTAAATTTTTTGACAGCCCACTTGCATTAGAGCAGCCAAAATTACTTATTTAGGTGTCAGTAGGACTAAATTAGGTCTCCCCACAAGGTTTAAGCATTGTTTCCACACACCCTAGTTTTGGGACTGCTCTCTTCTGTTTTAGCGCACAAATTGCCTGAATCATGTTAAATTTGAAATTCACTGGATTTAAACAGTGTGCTGCTGTTTCTAATGACCGGGCTCATAGAATGTTCATTTGCAGCATATTTGGCTTCCAATTTCTGCCTTTCTGAGGTGTGAGAAGTGAATTATAACCATCACATTTTTTTACAGCCCACTTGCATTAGAGAAGCCAAAATTACTTATTTAGGTGTCAGAAGGACTAAATTAGGTCTCCCCACAAGGTTTAAGCAGTGTTTCCACACACCCTAGTTTTTGAACAGCTCCCTTCTGTTTTAGCGCACAAATTGTCTGAATCATGTTAAATTTGAATTTCACAGTGTGCTGCTGTTTCTAATGACCGGGCTCATAGAATGTTCCTTTGCAGCATATTTGGCTTCCAATTTCTGCCTTTCTGAGGTGTGACAAGTGAATTATAACCATTACATTTTATGACAGCCCACTTGCATTAGAGCAGCCAAAATGACTTATTTAGGTATCAGAAGGACTAAATTAGGTCTCCCCACAAGGTTTTAGCAGTGCATCCACACACCCTAGTTTTTGGACAGCTCCCTTCTGTTTTAGCGCACAAATTGTCTGAATTGTATTAAATTTGAATTTCACTGGGTTTACACAGTGTGCTGCTGTTTCTAATGACCGGGCTCATAGAATGTTCCTTTGCAGCATATTTGGCTTCCAATTTCTGTCTTTCTGAGGTGTGAGAAGTGAATTATAACCATAACATTTTTTGACAGCCCACTTGCATTAGAGCAGCCAAAATTACTTATTTAGGTGTCAGAAGGACTAAATTAGGTCTCCCCACAAGGTTTAAGCATTGTTTCCACACACCCTAGTTTCTGGACTGCTCTCTTCTGTTTTAGCGCACAAATTGCCTGAATCATGTTAAATTTGAAATTCACTGGATTTAAACAGTGTGCTGCTGTTTCTAATGACAGGGCTCATAGAATGTTCCTTTGCAGCATACTTGGCTTCCAATTTATGCCTTTCTTAGGTGTGAGAAGTGAATTATAACCATTACATTTTTTGACAGCACACTTGCATTAGAGCAGCCAAAATGACTTATTTAGGTGTCAGAGGGACTAAATAAGGTCTCCCCACAAGGTTTAAGCATTGTTTCCTTACATCCTAGTTTTGGGACTGCTCTCATCTGTTTTAGCGCATAAATTGTCTGAATCATGTTAAATTTTAATTTCACTGGGTTTAAACAGTCTGCTGCTTTTTCTAATGACCGGTCTCATAGAATGTTCATTTGCAGCATATGTGGCTTCCAATTTCTGCCTTTCTGAGGTGTGAGAATTGAATTATAACCATTACATTTTATGACAGCCCACTTGCATTAGAGCAGCCAAAATGACTTATTTAGGTGTCAGAAGGACAAAATTAGGTCTCCCCACAAGGTTTTAGCAGTGCATCCACACACCCTAGTTTTTGGACAGCTCCCTTCTGTTTTAGCGTACAAATTGTCTGAATCATGTTAAATTTGAATTTCACTGGTGTCAGGTCTAAGCACCTAGAACATCATATAAACAGGGAAAGAAAGGCACAAAGACAATTAGTTTGGTTTCATTCTCGAGGAGAGTAGGAAGAGACCGCACAGTTACAATCTCCAACCCACTCTGCCGGTCTCAACATTCTCCTCGATTTTATTATGAAAGGGGCGTGTCCCTAGTTACAATGACTGAGGCTGTACTGAGGAGTGGGGGGAACAGATAGTTTACAGCCTCAGTTGTCAACAAAGCTTGTTTCAGGAAGGGAAGAAACAGAGTCTCTTCTGTTTCTTCACAGGGGACATGATTAAGCTATCATGTGAGTAATATGATTATATCAGAAGCTTACATTACTACATCATAACAGGATAAATCGGTTAATGAAGTATAAACATTAATCTCAACATTTCCCCGTTTATGGTGTATAATGTCAGATGAAAAATACTATTACAATTTTCACTAAACAGCCACTTCACCAACGATTTTCGGCTGCTAGATCATGGAGTAGCAGCAACATTATCACGTACACTCGGAGGGGTCATGAGTTTACACCTGGTCGGCAAATAAAGTTTCTATGTTACAATTGTCTTCTTCTTCCTGGTCATCTGCATCGTCACTGGGAGCCAAAAGAGGATACTGTTCCTGCGGAGGAGCTATTGCAGTTATTAACTGCTGCGTTAAACCTCGAAGACGTGGGATGCAGCAGCACCCACAAAGGGTCAAGAATGCGGCAAACACAGCTGTGGACACAAGCACCGATGAAATAAGGGTGCGGTATTTTCCAAAAACATCCAACCATGAGTCCCACATGGACGTGTCCACGCCGGAATGCTCCTTCATTTTACCATTCAGTGACCATAGGCCTTCGAGGGCGATAGTGAGACTGCCGTCTGAGGCTGTGTTGTTTGGAATAAGAGTACAACGTCGCTCACCATAAATTGCGCAGACTCCTCCTTTTTCTGCCAGTAACATGTCTAGAGCAATTCTATTCTGAAAAGCCATGAGTGAAGTCGCAGCCAGTTGTCCATGTACTGCTTCAAAAACACTCTGTGTCCAATTTCCTAGTCGTTGCACATTGTAATGAATGTGATTTCCATATTCTTGTAGATAGTATACCACCATCAAGATGCTGATTCAAGAACAAGAGTTTTTTGTTCTTGTGCTGTAGCCAAAGGGTAAATTTTGTCCATTGTGAACAGTTGGTAGTTGGAACAGTTTTGTTCACTACCTCTAGTAAACATTCAGCATCCATTACTGCTGGAACAACTTGGAGTAGGTGCCTGGGACCCATACACACTACGCAGCTTTGTCCAGTCATGTTAGCAGCTTGCTCTACCATTAACAGCCAGTTGTTTGTTTGTCCTGAGACTCCTGTTGTGACCTGAAACCATTCATTGGTAGTGAGGGGGCTGTTTATTATTAAGGGTACCATCTCTGAATCTGTCTTGGGTCCCCGTGTGAATGTTCCTTCTTCAGAGATTTTGTTATTCATTTTGTTTACATTGAAGGCAGCTACATTAGGACAAAATCCTAAATGAACACAAGGGTCCTGTTCGTGTTCTGTCCAAATACAAAGCATTAATACATGACAAGGAGGATCTATGTATTGACCGGAAGATTCAGGTTTTTCTGGCAGTGGCTCACTAGTTGTATTGAATGTAAAAAAATAAATATTTTCCTGCTAGATGCATTGTCATTCTTCTTTTCCATATTTTAGCTCTATTGGAGTGGCCATATGATCTTTCTGGCCATCGGCCAGTGGTTGCAAAAACATTTCCCCAATAATGTTTTAGGCCGGTGCTGTCCAGGTACCAATCGTACCCTTTCCAGGAATCTCCGCTGTAGCCTCCTGTCTTTATTTTGCTGATGTCTTGTACCAGAACTGCCTGAAATCTTGTACTTTTATAACAGAAATACAGATCTCCTGTTCTTCTATGTTCTGTTTTTAAACATGGGTTCGGGAAGGTTGTTGATAATTCGGGTGATTTGTCATAATAGTCTATTGTGGGTTCTACCAGACTGAAGAAAACGCACACAGTCAGCAGTAAAAGGGTATTCATCTTGCCTCTTTAGTACAATACGGCTTAATGCGTCATTCAAGCTGAATTCCTCTACTTGGTTCCGTAATGCTCTTTTTCTTCACTGAATTTCGGGTCTTCCCGACTCTAGATGTCTGGGTCCACCCTATTATCAGACTGATAAGTACTTCCCCTATCGGAGCTTTCAGCTTGAATGACCTTTTTACAATGAGATAAATGGATCCAGGTGGACCTTTCTGCTATTTTTACTGCTGTAGGGGTGGTAAGGAGCACTTGAAGGGGTCCTTCCCACTTGGGTGAAGTTTCTGTTTCATGGCTACTGTGTCAAGGTTCATCTCAACTCATTTAACACACTCTTTAACAGTCTCAACAAAGAATTGTATTAAAACCTTTCAAAAACTTCTTGCTGAACCAGCCTTAAAATACTTCACATTTTTCTAAAAACCCCAAACAGAAAACCCTTAAGTTTGTAAAAGAAAGCTCCACTATGTAAATTTCCAGAATATTGTTGTGATGTTAATCAGAAGCATTCCCATGTATCTTTTGTCTTATTTTGAAAAGCTCAGCTTGAGAAAAAGGAAGTGTGTGCATACCCCAAGCGCACACAAAGTCGTAATTGGTTGCTATTCAGGAAGTGGGTGTAGCCCAGGGCGGAGACAGGAAGTAGTTCTGTGAATCAGTTTCAGCTTGACATGCATCAAACCAAAGGACTTCTAATTGAATATGCCTTTCACCCAAAGCGAAGAGCAATTCTAACCCCATTATTCTCTTTTTTTTTATCATTTCTGCTTGTTTTAACAGACAGCTTTTGTAAGCAATCCTGGTTGTGTTTTATGTCCCCTATTTGAATCTTGTTTGAAAACATAAATAAATAAAACTTTAAACTGTGGTATGCTGTGAACAGTAATTCATTGGTCTTCTTTTAAAAATATCTCCCCCTGATCATTTAACTGCTCCATACTGCTCTAGATAGACTTTTTATGAGTCTTTAGACCTTTTTCAGTCATCTAACATTAGTTTAATTGATAATACTCCCCAATACAATCTTAACCTCATCTAATTCAACCTTTTAACAAGTATCTTGTTCTCGGTTCTCATGTGTTTAGTTTACCCTTAAAAAACTTTTAGCAGACATTACTCTGAGTGATTTCATTTATCCCTAATTATTATTGTTGCATTTTCTGCGTTCTTAC
The DNA here is from genome assembly GCA_037039145.1 of Fundulus diaphanus. Lineage (NCBI taxonomy): Eukaryota > Metazoa > Chordata > Actinopteri > Cyprinodontiformes > Fundulidae > Fundulus > Fundulus diaphanus. The sequence continues at coordinate 55,732,333 of CM073128.1, forward strand.
AAATTTAGGATCTGTGTTCGTTAAATTATAATCACCCAGTGATCTATGAATCCTTATTTTATGTTTGCACCGTGTCTTGTCCTGGCAGATTAACAAATTTCCAATGTAGAATTTGCCTCTTTCATCAATCACTGTCTATTTTGATAGTGAAGAAGCATTTCCAACATTTTTCTCATATAATCTGCTAAGTCAGTTTCTTCTTTCAGTTCCCATATATTCTTAAAATATGGCAGCCTGTATTGCTTGCCAAACAATGTCTCATAGGTCTCATAGCTTTGAGGGTGATGTAAACAATTATTCTTTAAGTCTATGTGAAAGCACTGTCCTATCTTTTTAATCACTTGGTTTACAAAATGAGTGCCATTGTCACTGTAGATCTTTATTATATACCATATCTAGGTATAATGTCTTTGCACAAAGCTTTAGCTACTGTTACTGCCTTTCCATTTAGAAAAGCATCTATTATCACTAGACAATACTTTTTCTCTTCACTCTGATTTAATTCAATGAAGTCCATGTAAATTATTTGAAATGGGTAGCTTGGAGATGGAAACTTGCCTCAGTTCACAGTGTGAACTGTTGAAAATGCATACTGACTGACTGTGTAAATAGTGGTTCGTTTTCCTTTCAGTAATTTGAAGCCTCTGTGAGGGCTACCAGTTCTGCAGCTTTTGCAAAGTAGTTTGATGGCAGTTTTTCTGCTTTTAAGACTTTTGTTGCTGTAACAACAGCATAACCTGTCTGTGTTTTAACATAGTTGTCTTTTCTTGATGAGCCATCTATGAAAAGAGTTTGTCCCTCGGTTAAGGATTGATCTTTTAGATCTGGTCTGGATTTAGTCAACTGTTCAGCTGTTTATTGACAGTCATGTTTGCTGCCGGCCGCGATTACTGCATGTACACATGCTGATAAGATACAGGCCACACTATCTAGTTTAGATGAAAAGTAAGCAATTGGCTTCATTTTTGCACCGTGCTGCTGTACTAAAACAGAGGTCATGTAATGGCCTTTGCAGTCTACTATTTGAATAAACGATTTATTGTAATCCGGCAACGCTAGAGCGGTGCTGGAAACTAAGGCCTGTTTTAGATCACAAAAGGCTTTTTCTGCTTCTGCCGTCCAGTTTAATTGTGTTGACATTTTCAATTCTTGATCATTCATTAGTTTTTGTAGAGGCCCTGCTTTTTCCGAGTAATTTGGTTTCAGTTGTTTGTGAGGCCTAAAAAGGACATCATTTGCGCTTTCGTTACAGGTTTTGTTATAGCTGTCTTCCTTTCCTGTAGGATGGTTCTGCCTTGTGCACTCAGGTTATGACCTAAATGTTTCCCTCACTGTTTTGCATAGTTGAAGTTTGTTTTTGTTGATTTGTCCACTGGCACAGAAAAGAATGCATTGCTGATGTCAACAACAGTGTAATATGTTGTGCATCAGGCTTTAAAGGATATTGTCTGACACAGGGTCTGTAGTCAGATTTGGGTGTTATTTGCACTGGTACTGCTCCTTTAACCAGTCCTACGTCAGTGGGACCCTGGGACCAGAGGGAAGGTGGTAGATCTTTCAACAGAATCTCCTCTTCCTTCGTTAAATTCATTATAGATCATGTTTGTGATGTTTCTCCATCTAGATGTACTCCAAACTGTACAGGCGTGCTTCCCCAGTCCTCTGCCCTTTGTGCACGATACACTATCTGTCTCAACTGTTTATAAACACTGTTTTTTTGTTTTGTTTTTTTAAACGACATGTGAGGGGAAATGCATCATGCATTCTGTTAAACCTCTTAGTTTTGTTTTGTTTTTGTTTTTTTGCAAGATTATTCCTATTACCGTGGTGCTGTGAGCATCCGAGTAGAGGTAATCCACTGTTATTGTTTCCGGTGTACACTTTTCAACTTGTTTTTCATAATCTGGGTCCGATCCTGGGCTGTTTTTGTACCAGAGAGTGACATGCAGATCTGTTTCTGTCATTTCATCTTGTATTTTTGCTTATAGCTTGTCTCCCTTCCTGTTTCAGGGCTGAGGCTGACTTATGTGGAGGTGTGTTTGGGATGTCCAGAGTATAGTAGTAGTGAGGGTTTCCTGAACCCCTTTACACAAGTACATCTTCATGTTGTCTTTTTACCACAATGCTTCCATTTGCTGTGGGCACCAGGGCTAATCCTAACTGATACAACTCCCCCCATCAAAAATAGTTCATACAGATTTAGCATTACTTTTTCCTCTGGGGGTTCTTTTGTATTTTTCAATTCATGGGTTAGTCATGCTAAATGATTTCTCCCTTGTTTTAGATCAGGGCAATCTCTTTTGATGTGTCCAACCTTTCCACACTGCCAACAGTTATCCGATAAGTAAGGGCCACCGTGGACTCTCCCTCTCCCCCCTCAGCCTCTGCCTCTGCCCCTGCATCTGTTATCGGGCTGGCCTCTATGGCCTTGATAAAACACTTTTTCTGAGAGGAAGGTGTCTGATTTTGTTTTGGTTTTTTGTCATTCTTTATCTTTGATTACTTTTTCCGCATGGGGTGCATGATTAATGTACTCTTCTGGTTTACCAGACGCCATGTCTATGTAATGTCGATTTACCCATTGTTGTATTGCGTTACTTGAACCTGTATGCAGAGCGTTCTTTAACTGTGTTACAGTGGCAGCACAGCAGGGGTGAGTGTCCTGTTTTCTTTCTGTTTATTTCAGCATTTTCTGTGTTATTCTCTTTGGCCCTATGTCTCGCCCCTCCCTACGGTTCTCTTCCCTGCGTTCTGGAACCATCCTCTACCAAGCCACCGCCTTCTGCCACCTTCACACCTGAGACTCATCATCTTCATCACACGCAAGATAAAAACCCGGTCGATCTCTCCACTCATCACTGGATCGTCTGCTGCATTCATCCTGGTGCCGCTGATTCTCCTAGAGCTCCCTGCATCTAGACAAAATATTTCCCTGGTGTTTCTCCCTTGCGCTAATTCCTTTTCTGTGCTTCCTTTCAGGTTCACTCACCTTGCTGATCTTCAGCCAGCTGGGCTCGCGACCGATTCTCCCCTCCCGCACGCTGCCCCTGCGGCTCACCATCCACTTCTCAGTTGGTTGCTCGCCGGCCGGTGCCCTCCTCCTCTGGGTCTCGAGTCAGTCGTTCCCGGGTCGCCTGGGTTAGTCCTCCTGGTCCGCGTTTCCATCCACGTTCCTGCGCCTTCCCTCCTGGAGAACCGTACTCCCTGCTGTACTTAAATCCTCTATTAAAGAAACCGTTTTTTCTGAGTGGTTGCGTGTGGGTCCGTTCTGTCAAACCCTAACAAACTGCTGCTGATAGGGACTTTGGGCGTTTTGATCCTCATTCAGACCTGAATGTATTTTGAACACAGCGGTCATCCTTACTCGGTTTTCATCAAAACTTTCATCTGTTTTTTGTTTGGTTCTTCCTATTTTTATTCGAACATGACCTTGGTCTACGGGCCCTGTTTCATCCTCCTTTTTCTTATTTCTTTGCCCTTTTACTCTGGATTTTGCTACTTTTTCCCACTATTCTAAATCCTACCATCATTCTTTTGCCATTTTGTTTTTATTATTTTTGCACTTTGTTATTTTGTCTTTTAATTCTGCAATTTTTTGGGAATTGAGCCGTCCTCAATCCACCTATTTAAATGTTTATTTTTGCCAGGATCTTTACTTTGTACAAATTTCCAGTCACTGCTGGTTAATCCTTCTTTTATTTTGCTTGAGTTTTTTCCCATTTTGAATCAATTTGGTCCAGTTTTTTTTTTAAACACGACATGTGAGGGGAAATGCATTCTGTTAAACCTCTTAGTTTTTTTTTTTTTTTGCAAGATTATTCCTGTTACCGTGGTGCTGTGAGCAACCGATCAGAGGTAATCCACTGTTATTGTTGCCGGTGTACACTTTTCAACTTGTTTTTCATAGCTCGTACTCTCTGGCTGTTTTTGTACCTGAGTGTGACATTCAGATCTGTTTCTGTCATTTCATTTTGTACAAGTACGTCTTAATGTCGTCTTTTTACCACAATCTTTCCATTTGCTGTGGGCACCAGGGCCAATCCTAATTGATACAACCCATCTCTTCCCCAGAGATTAACTGGGCAGCTGGGAATGTATAAGATTTGCATGTGATATTTATTTATTTATTTATTAAAAATAAAAAATGTAATTTCTTTCCTGTTTACCAGTAAATTGATTTCTGGCTTAATTCCCCCCACCAAAAATAGTTCATAGAGATTTAGCATTACTTCTTCCCAAGGGGGTTCTTTTGTATCTTTCTCTTCATTGGTTAGTCATGCTAAATGATTTCTCCCTTGTTTTTGATTGGGACAATCTCTTTGGATGTGTCCCAACTGTCCACACTTCCAACAGTCATCAGATTCTTTAAGACGACCGTGGAACCTTCCCTTCCCTCCTCGGCCTCTGCCCCTGCGTCTGTTATCGGGTTGGCCTCTATGGCCTTGATAAAACACTTCTTCTTCTGAGAGGAAAGTGTCTGATTTTTTTTTTTTTTGTCGTTCTTTATCTTTGATCACTTTTCCGCACAGAGTGCATGATTAATGTACTTTTCTGGTTTACCAGACGCCATGCCTATGTAATGTATATTTACCCATTGCTGTATTGCGTTATTTGAACCTGCATGCAGAGCGTTCTTTAACTGCTGCTGAAAGGGACTTTGGGCGTTTTGATCCTCATTCAGACCTGAATGTATTTTGAACACAGCGGTCATCCTTACTCGGTGTTCATCAAAACTTTCATTTGTTTGGTTCTTCCTATTTTTATTTTTATTTTAACATGACCTTGGTCTACAGGCCCTGTTTCATTATCCTCCTGCCTACAAAACATTGTTCTGCCTTTCCCCTTTTTCTTATTTCTTTGCCCTTTTTCTCTGGATTTTGCTACTTTTTCCCAGCATTCTAAATCCTCCCATCCTTCTTTTGGAATTTTGTTTTTATAATTTTTACACCTTTTTGTTATTTTGTCTTTTAATTCTGCAATTTTTTTTATTTTTGTTTGGGAATTGAGGTGTCCCTCAAATCCATATTTCTCAATCCACCTATTTAAATGTTTATTTTTGCCAGGATCTTTACTTTGTACAAATTTCCAGTCACTGCTGGTTAATCCTTCTCTTATTTTGCTTGAGTTTTTCCCATTTTGAATCAATTTGGTCCAGTGTGTTAATACCTAGGGTATTCTAAACACTGGGGTTTGTTTTTCAGCAGGACAATACTAAAAAACTATTGTGGTAATTTCTGCTTCAACCTTTTCAGGTGAGAAATTCTTGCCTTTGCATCCACAAAAGCCGTATTGTACTTTTCCTGCTGTTTCAGTATGGAATAATATAACCTAGTGTTTATATTGTTCCTAATCACACTCTCAGTCACACCTTTAAGCTTGTTTACCTGAACTAGTTCCACTTCTTTTATAGACGAAAAAATATCCTACTTTTACTACAGACATTTTCGGAGGCCTGCTCCCCTGGTAGGAATTATTTTAGCTCTATTTTTTTTCTTGCCTGAACAGGGTCTAGAATTCCTCAGGTCTTTTCTCTTTTATAGACGTAAAATATCCTACTTTTACTACAGGCATTTTTGGAGGCCTGCTCCCCTGGTAGGAATTATTTTACTCTATTTAGTCTTTTTCACTCAGGTTTTTGTTTCAATGAAAACCCTACTTATGAAATTTAAAAGACTCCGTCGTCCTCCTTTGTGTCTTAATCCCTCGGATCACCGTCAACCTTCAGAATCCTAGGGGACGGGATGAAACCCAGTCCCGTTAAAGGGTCTGAAGGACTCTTCAGTCCTGCTGTGGCCACAGTCTTTCTGGATTTCACCCACGTCCACCAGTATCTTCAGGTATGTTGGGATCCGGCTCGAAGGACCAAGTTAATGTCAGGTCTAAACACCTAGAACATCATATAAACAGGGAAAGAAAAACACAAAGACAATTAGTTTGTTTTCGTTCTCGAGGAGAGTAGGAAGAAGCCGCACAGTTACAATCTCCTGCCCACTCTGTCGGTCTCAACGTTCTCCTCGATTTTATTAAGAAAGGGGCGTGTCCCTAGTTACAATGACTGAGGCTGTACTGAGGGGTGGGGAACAGATAGTTTACATCCTCAGTTGTCAACAAAGATACACAGCTGAGTAATCACGTTCAGTCAGCACATAATCTTGTAGCTGAGTCTTCTTGTTTCATGAAGGGACAAACAGAGTCTCTTATGTTTCTTCACAGGGACATGAATAAGCTATCATGTGAGTAATATGATTATATCAGAAGCTTACATTACTACATCATAACAAGATAAATCGATTAATGAAGTATAAACATTAATCTCAACAGCTAAACATCAACAATAAGATAAAAGAAAAATCAAATAAAATGACAAAACTTAACACACAAGAATTGAAAGAAATAAAATTGTATGTAAAATATAATAAAGCAAAAGGAGTAAACAGATTAAATTGTCCCAAAGTTCCTGCCCTTTCCTGGGGAAACCAAGCCTCTAAAAAAGTGTTGCCGTTTATTATTCCATATGTGCTGCTTTCATAGAATATTAATAGAAATAATCAGTAAAAAATAGCAAATGTTATCAGTGGGGAACCTGAATGGAGCCAGCTTGTACTCATTTTACAGTACAAGCTGGCTCCATTAGTATTACCTTTCACAGGTCAGAAAGACAGAACAGAACACGATTTTATGAGCAGAATTTCTTGACTTTGTGGCCAGAAGATAGAAATATTTCCCCTGTACTTATATTGGCCAGAAGTAGCTACTCTGATTGTTATTGTCTTAGCTTAGCTAGTATTTTTCATTCTGTGAAAAATACCGGAGAGACGAGGAGAGACGAGTCGCCGGGGCGACTCGTCTCTCCTCTCTCCCCTCCGTTCCCCTCGACGCCCGGCGCCGTCGGGTCCCCAACTCTCCCCCCTCTTCCGGAGGGGGCACGACGTACAGTCTGAGCACTCCGGTTGCGTCCGAGCGTCGCGCCGTACAGTGTGAGAACACAGATGATGAGCGGTGAACTTTTAAACCCCGCGGTTCCGTCGCACAGTTTGAAAGATGTATATAAGTACCACGACTGAAAAACTCGTACAGTGTATGCCCGGCTAGTCTGACTGGCCGACGTGCCGTTTCCCAGCAACGGGCAGACTCGCTCATAACTTCTAGTAGTAACTGAACTACCAGAAACTATTTCCTGGCTGAGCACAAAATGGTTTTAACTTTTTTTTATTAGTAAACCACTGTAAAACTTACCTTTGAAGTCAGATTATGAGTCTTGAAGTCAAATAAACTCAGCTATATCTATCCATAAATCCTGATGAATCCAATCAATTACTTCGACTGCAGTCATGTCTTGATGACATCAAAAGCTGGATGACTTTAAATTTCCTGCATCTAAATTCTGACAAGACCGAAGTTGTAATCTTTGGGCCAGAGTCCTCAAAAAATAAACTTCTTAACCAATCACTTAATCTGGATCACATTAACTTGGCCTCTGGTAATAAAGTAAAAAACCTTGGTGTTATTTTTGACCAAGACATGTCATTTAAATCCCATATTAAACAGGTTTCCAGAGTTTCCTTTTTTCACCTCCGGAATATCGCCAAAATTAGAAACATTCTGTCCAGGAGTGATGCTGAAAAACTAGTCCATGCATTTGTTACTTCAAGGCTGGACTATTGTAATTCTTTACTATCAGGAAGTCCACAAAATGCAATTCAAAGTCTTCAGCTGATCCAAAATGCTGCAGCAAGAGTTCTGATGAAAATCAACAAGAGGGATCATATTTCTCCAATTTTAGCTTCCCTTCATTGGCTTCCTGTTAAATCAAGAATAGAATTTAAAATTCTTCTTCTAACGTATAAAGCCCTTAATAATCAAGCTCCATCATATATCAGAGCTCTGATTACTCCGTATGTTCCTAACAGAGCACTTCGCTCTCAGACTGCAGGTCTGCTGGTGGTTCCTAGAGTCTCTAAAAGTAGAATGGGAGGCAGATCCTTTAGCTTTCAGGCTCCTCTCCTGTGGAACCAACTCCCAGTTTTGGTCCGTGAAGCAGACACCCTGTCTACTTTTAAGACTAATCTTAAAACCTTCCTTTTTGACAAAGCTTATAACTAGAGTGGCTCATGTTACTCTGAGCTACCTTTATAGTTTTGCTGCTATAGGCTTAGGCTACTGGAGGACATCAGGGCCTACTTTTCTCACTCTACTGATTTTTACTGTTCTCCAGTCTACTGTTCTCCAGATTTGCATTGCATTACATTGAAATGACTGTTGTCATTTCAGCTTTTAACTTTTTGTTCTCTCTCTTTTTTCTTCATAGTAGGTACACCTGGTCTGACGTTCTGTTGACTGTGAAATCATCCAGGGAGGACAGATCACCGACTATTACCATCTAATGTAGAACAGATTACTAGATCAATGTGTGCTTCTGTGCTTTTTGTCTCTCTTGTTGTGTCTCTGCTCTGTCTTCTGTAACCCCAGTCGGTCGAGGCAGATGACCGTTCATACTGAGCCCGGTTCTGCCGGAGGTTTTTTTTTCCCGTTAATGGGTGGTTTTTCTTCCCACTGTCGCTTCATGCTTGCTCAGTATGAGGGATTGCAGCAAAGCCATGTACAATGCAGACGACTCTCCCTGTGGCTCTACGGTTCCCCAGGAGTGAATGCTGCTTGTCGGGACTTTGATGCAATCAACTGGTTTCCTTATATAGGACATTTTGACCAATCTGTATAATCTGACCCAATCTGTATAATATGATTGAACTTGATTTTGTAAAGTGCCTTGAGATGACATGTTTCATGATTTGGCGCTATATAAATAAAATTGAATTGAATTGAAATCGACTGAATTCCACTTGGCTCTGTGCAATATTTCTTTGTCACCTCTTCGCGGTACTCCTTCTCTTCTTCTTGTGTTGAATCAACTCTGCTGCCTGTGTCCAAATGGCATATCGCCCCCTGCTGGTTTTGAGCGTGTAACTGTCACAAGTGTCACAACCCATTGTGGTAAATACTGCCACCTACTGTGCAGGAATGACCGAGTGTCGTGACATGTCAATCATCTGGGGGGGCCACTGGGGGGGGCAATCAGATGGCCCCCCCAGTGCCCCCCCCGGCCCCCCCAGTGCCCCCCCGGCACCCCCTCTAGCTCCGCCCCTGCTTATAAGAGTCAATGTGCCAAATGAAGTTCGGACCCTTTGAGAAGTAGTTTCTTCTTTGAAGACGTCTGGCTTGCTTTGAGGACACTCCAGCTGGATCTAATTCTCTCATGATGAGACGGACATCCTCCTTTCTTACACGAAGTCCATGTTGCCTGCATTTAGCATACATCCAACGATATCCGTGAAGCTGTCCAGAGGATTGAAGTTCTCTCCTGACGAATTCCACCAGACTTGCCAAGTCATCATAATACTTGGGACGAGTGTGTCCTCTTGCACTAAGTATTCTTATTAAATGTCGCACACTGATGTGACACCCGTGCTTTTTGGCAAGCAGAGACTGAATATCCTTATTTTGAAGGCCAATTTCAAAATAAAAGTCAATAAAACTCACACACGAGTGTACTGTCTGTTCCATTGTCGGCTGGTTCCGGGACGCTGCCTGAAAGTATTTGCGAGGTAACGCAGATACTTTTGCGAGGTAACGCAAAAATAAAAAAAAATCCCCATGTCCCCTAGGGGGCTCCGTAAAAAAGGATAGAAAAAAGTAAGAAAAACCACTCAAACAGAGTTTTCTCACGCGCTCTCTCTTCCGCTCCTTCACTCACACTCCTCCCACACGAAGAAGAAGAAGACTTTTTTGACTTTTAACAAAACTTTAATTACAAAAGGCCAAACAATTAAACAATTTAGTTAAAAACAAGTGTCATTTACATAAAATTCTTAAATAAGGAGCTTGTTAAATTGAGGTTCTCCTCTTTCAGACACTTCACATAAAATCTTTTTAAAACCCCACAACTGCATAAAATCCTCCATGGATCCTCCGTGGCTCTGTGGAAGTGAAACTCCAGCCTAATTCTGGCTTTAACGTTGCACTTCCACAGAGCCACAGCGTCAAGGTGAGGTCCTCCCTGTAGTCTGTCTCTACGGGACAAGTAAATAGCCATCTTTGCCTCACTAATTAAAAAGTTTAAAAGTCTAGCCTTTGCCTTATTACTTTTATTTTGGCACACTCCTCCAATAAATAAAGAAGTTGTAAAAACAGTGCCAAAAAGACTAAAAACATTAATTAAAAGGCTAAAAATGGTCTTTAGTCTGTTACAGTCCATAAAAACATGAAAAACATTTTCAGACAGACTGCAGAAAGGACACTCATTTAAAACACCCCGATTAATAATGGATAAAAACGAGTTTGTGGCGATGGCACCATGTAAAATCCTCCATTGGAGATCACCAGTTCGCTTTTTAATTGGAAGCTTATATAAAGTCCTCCACTGGGGTGCTCTACCAGCAAGTTTAGCAGTCCACAGAGATACTGCGCGGTTCTCGAGGTGTCTTTGATGCATCACCTTAGAGCAGACTCTATAAACAGTTTTCTGGTCCATAGTGAATAAAACCATCTTCTGTGGGTCCAGGCTGGAGAGCAGAGGTCCACTTTGCTCCGGAAACTCAGGATCCAGGATCAGGCCAGGAAAGGAGTCCATCGGGTCAGGTTGGCTCTGTCCCTCACAGTAAGCACGGAGTAGGCTCCTCTCCTTGGCCGACATCTTTCCCCTCAGGAGGTCCAGGAAGCGCTGCACCAGCTTGGCAGACCGTACCCCCATCACGGAACCCATGGCCTCGACGTTGGAGAGGGACGGTCCTGCAGTCTCCACCAGCTGTTTCACGGTTATGGTCTTGGTTCGGCGCAGCGCCTCCGACAGCCCTGGTCCCGCGCCGTCACACACGTCCAGCCTGGACCCACAGATTAAAGGCTCTTGTAAAAGCCAGTGCAGAGAGTTAGTCGTTTGGGATGGCTTTAATTTAAATAGGGCTGATTTAAAAACACCCTGATAAAACCTCGGCAATCCCCTTAACTTTAAAAGATTTAAATCAGTTAAAAACAGAGCCGCATCCAGCCCCAGGTTATTTACACGTCTAAAAATGCAGCTGGCCACATCACTCCACACTAAGTCAGAGGGCCCTGCCAGGTATTTCTGAACAAAACGTAATCTAAAAGCCGCTGTTCTCCTAGCCAGGTGGACAAGGCCCTGGCCCCCCTCTTCTCTGGGTAAAAACAACACAGACTGTGGCACCCAATGAAACCCGTTCCAAAAAAAGTTGACCATTTTTGCTTGTATGTTGGCCAACAAACCAGACGGTGGGTCTAAACAGGAAAGTTTGTGTCACAGCTGAGATGCTACAAGGTTATTTAAAACCAAAACCCTTCCCCTGTTTGACATGTGGGAGTGTAGCCATCTCCACTTTTCTAGTTTACTTTCTAGTTTCTGTTCCATGTTTTCCCAGTTCTTTTTTTCAGTGTTTTCATTGCCTAAAAACAGACCGAGATATTTAAAACCATCTTTTTCCCATAAAAGTCCCTGAGGGAGAACCGGGAGCCCTTCATGCCATTCGCCCACTGCCAGGGCTTCGCTTTTCCCCCAGTTCACCCTCGCAGAAGATAAAAACGAGAACTTAGTTGTTATCTCGGCCAGTCTATCAACATCTTGCTGGTTTCTAGTAAAAACAACGACATCATCAGCATAGGCAGATAAAATCACTCTACTATTAAAACCAGGTAAAACCAAACCATGAACTCTAGAACGTATCTTTTGAAGCAGGGGTTCCAGGGAGAGCGCGTAGAGCATCCCGGACAGGGCGTGTAGTGGATTAATATCTTACAATGAATAATGTAGTGGATTAATATCTTACAATGAATATTGTAGTGGATTAATATCTTACAATGAATATATTCTTATCACAATGGTTAAAAGGTGTGCTGTGACATTCACCTAAGAAAGATTGTGTGTGTGTCACGCTACAAGTCAAGATAAGAGGTAGAGGGTCAATGCAAACAAACCAAGGCAGTGGACAAGACATCTGGACCAAATAGCAAGCCATTTGCAATGTAAACAGAACATGTATGGTCTAAAAGGCTGCAATGTACACAGAAAGTGCATGGTCCATGTTCGGAAGGGGTAATGATGTGTAACCATATCGGAAATGGGTAGTGATGGGTAACCATGTTTGGAATGAGCAGTGATGTGTAACCATGTTTTTAAAAATATGCACCCTAGGGAAATTTCCACCGGTACATAATGGGATAACAGATATATCCGTGGAAAAGTACCTGAAAATACATAATAAATAGGAGGGGCTCGGGGAGGAGCCCCAAGACCCAGGGGAATGTATATAAGCAGACCACTTTCTGTGCTTTGTCAGATGTTGACCGGTGAACATCTCATGTGTGGTTGACTTGTATTACTGCAATAAACCATACTGGACTGAGACCCAGCTGCCTCTGTTAATTTTTGGACCACTGTTGGAGATTTTTCAACTTCCTTACCAAGACCTTAGAATTTTTGAAAGACTTAGCACAAATCATTACGTCGTTTGGAGGACTATCCACGACATTTTGGCGAGCCCAGCCAGGAGGAAGCGTGGTCCCGGACGACTGCTGGCACCGGTTGGAGGCCAGGAACCCCAAGGGCCCACTATCCACCAAATACAGGTGAGATACAAATTTGTTATAATTCTCTAAATTTGTGGTGGAACCGGCCTCCGGCAGGCGGCTTGTGGACGTCAGGCACCACACAGCTCTCCTAAAAGAACCTATCATTCTAAATTTAGTAATATATACATAAAATAACATAGAAAGAAAGCAGAATAAGCTGGAGAGCGGTCCAAAAGGTATGTGTGTGTGAATGTATGGCTAATGTAAGTGGCTGCATTTTTGTTTAAGGTATTGATTGATGCAAAAGGTATATGTGTGTGTGAATGTGGCTGCATTTTTGTTTAAGGTATTGATTGATGCAAAAGGTATATGTGTATGAATGTAGGGCTAATGTAAGTAGATGCATTTTTGTCTAAGGTATTGATTGGTGCATGAACTATTTTGTGTACAGCTGGGTTAATCATAACAAGCTATATTCTGAATAGACAATTGATAGAGAAGTAGGGACAGACCGGTCAAAGCGATTGACATAGTCTGAGGAGGCAGCCACCCGGAGAAGTGGATGCATTTAGTGTATGGTTCATATCTGTGGCAAAATAAGGGTATTGTTGACTGATAGTCAGAGTGCTCTATAAGCTTGTGCTATAGATAAGAGTATTGGTGACTAAGTGATAGAGTGCTCTATAAGCTTGTGCTATAGATAAGAGTATTGGTGACTAAGCGATAGTCAGAGAGAATAAGTATAAAGGTATTGGTGATTAAGCCTGACTAAGCGATAGTCAGAGAAGATAAGTACCGCTCGAAGGGGACATCCTCCACTTAGCCTATCGAGGAGTGGAGCCTGACAGCAGGGAAAAACGCGTATGCCACTGTAAGAGACAGTGAGGAAAGTTGCTGTAAGAATAAAATAGGCCGGCAATGCAAAGCACAAGAAGAGTATAGTAGATAACGGAAGCTTAAGCAAAACACAAATATCGGTCTGTCTGTCTTTGTCTGTATAGGGTGTAGATAATTGTAATTAATTGTTAAAAGGGAAATAAGGAAAAGGGAACTATGATAATAAAACTAAAAATAAGATAATAATAAGTAATAAAATTGGCAGCTGTAAAGATATATATATATATATTCAAAAGAAACAAATCGTAGAATAAAACAAACTACAGCAATAAAACATAAAAGGTAAGATAATAATAGATAATAGAATTGGTAGTGGTAAAATATATAATTAAAATTATAAAACATAGGATAAAACAAAAAGTTTACCATAATATAAATACCCTAACCCTAAATTTGGTGAAACATGACAGATTGAAAAAAGGTAGAAAGATAAAATAGGAAAAAATCTATATTGGAAAGAGCAGGACACGATAAGATCAGACAAATAGGGACTAAAAGGGTTGGTGAATAGTAGGGCTGAACAATTAATCGCATTATTAATATAAAAGCAATTTCCGAATCGCAGAGTCTGCAATTTGTGGCTACGTAACAATTAGGGAATTAGACATGTCCATTAGGTGTTGGTGGAACGTTTAAAGTGGGTTTGCCTCCACATAGAAGGGAAGACAATTGCAGCAGTGAGATAATCTAATTTTATTACTGGATTTAAAAGTTTATATAATCATACATAGCATTAAGTACAGGTCAATCAGTTTAATACATATACTTGCTTATTGGTTGCACTTTATGTTCAACAAGGATTGATGTCCAAATCAACTAGGGGCTGTTCTCTTGAATAATATTCTGATTAATAGAAACAATAAAAGTTCTTGTTTTAACTAGTCTTTGTGTACAAACATCTTTAGTTATAGGGCATTCTTTTCTTGCTTATGATTAATGCAGAGGAAAGTCAAAATTGCAACTTTGGTTGAAATATATCTAGGCAAAACGCAATCATTGCTGCTCTGAGTTTAGAGGCTGTGGGTCTTTTAGCAACTGATCTGCACAGCAAGGAAACAAGTTGATTTATTGTTTGTATGTGATTTAAAAAAAAACATGATAAATTAAACTGGAAAAATCACATTAAATCGCAGTATTAAGAAAAATCGCAATTAGATTATTTCCAAAATCGTTCAGCCCTAAGTGAGTAGGCACAGGCCACGGTGTTAGCTGACTGCTGAGTGCCATGGGAACCAACGTGAGGAAACAGACTAAGGAATTGACGCCTGCTAATTTAGTAATGGTAACACATGCATCTAACAAGCGCAAAATCCAAAAATGCATGACAGAATGTCATAAAATGACATCTGGGAAAAATCGCTGGCCTATAGAAGGCAGCTTTGACCCTTTATGCTGTGATGAAGTAGAGGAAAGGCTGCGGCATAAAGATACGAGACATGACCAAACGCATTTGCGTAAAAAACAGAAACATGCTGAACAGAGAGATATCTTGCGATATTTTAAAGTTGAAAGTAATCAGACCCAACAGCGCCTGAGTATACTGATCGTAAGCCACCTCCTTATCGCCCTGCAACAGCAGGACAGTATCCAGTGTGCACAGAACAAATTAGTAGAGGAAAAATTACAGGAAGGATAAAATTAGTAATGGATAATGAGGAGGAGGAAGAAAAAGAAAAAGGAGACAGACAGCAGGAAAAGTGGGAAAATATAAGCCAAGAAGAGATGCCAAACTGCACGTTAGATGAAGAAGAGAGTAGTGCATGCTCTAGTTCACTAGCATCTCCAAGGCTTCTACCATCATCATCATTTGAAGGGACCACTGCACTCCATCATGCACCCAAAGAACCAAGACTAAAAGAAAAGTCAGGATCGCTGACAGAAGAAACGACTGCAGAGCTGGAGAAATTGAAGGAGTGCTGTAAGTTAATCTGCAGCTTGGAAAAAGAAGAGAGGGAACGTATGGAGAGACAAAGGGAAGTAGAAAGGTGTGAAGAAGAGAAACGAGAGGAGAGGAGAAGACAAAAAAGGGAAATGGAGATGAAGAAAAGAAATGAGGCTGCGCAGCGTATGGAAGAGGCAGCCCTGATTAACCTCACGGACTGCTCAGACCATCAGGTCAGAACTATGCTCAGAGAAGTGGAAAAGGAGGAAGAGGAAGTAACAGAAAGAGATGAGGAGCTGTGGGACAGAGCTGCATGTCCGGATGAGGGGGAAGACATGATATCTCCAAGCTATTTCAGCGGGGCCGGACAGAGCAGGGAGGGCCCAGCTGTAAAACTTTGGATGACCAAGAAAAGGAGCGAGATGTCTTCAGATGTGAAAAGACAACTCACAACTGAATACGATATGGAACTGGAGGTGGAAGGAAACCGCAATCACCAAATGAAAACAAGATCGCAATCACAGCAACACGAGGCAGCACTGGATCGGCAGGGGCACATCATGGCTCCTTTAATATCTAAAGGACCTAATGAGGACAGGTACATGCCATGGTCATTTATGGACATGATAACGCTTGCAGGAAGGATGACACCGCTGGCAGACGGAGCAGACAGGTGAATAGAAAAATTAGAAGAAATCACGGGGGGCATCAATTTGGCAGCAGGAGACATCAAAGCACTGCTAATTAAAACCGCAGGATACTCGGCAGCCAAAGAAGTGTTTGGGGAAGCCAAACTTCCAGGGGTCATGTGCGGACACTGGTGTGACGGGATACCCTTCAACCATATGAGACCCCAAGTATGGCAAGCCCTGAGAAACAGGTACCCCTCACGCAGAGACCCAACTAAGCTGAAAGAAGAATGCCTAAGGGATGACGAGAGCCCAGCCCAGTTTCTGCACAAGTTTCAACAAATGTGGAAAGCAGAGACAGGAAGTGAATGGGATGAGCAAGAGTCAACCAAGGCACTGTTTAAGATGTACGTCAAAGGTGCCATGCCCAAAGAGGTACAGGCCAAGCTGGATGGAGTGGTGGGACTCATAAAAATGGACTGGCCTGCGTTCTCTGAGCATGTCAGACACTATGTAAACATGCACCGAGCTGAAAAACAAGCACTTTAAGACCAAAGCAAGATGCTGGCCACAAAATTGGCTCAACTACAAATTGGAGAATTATCAAAAGCAAAGAAAGAGAGAGAAAAGCCCAAACATCAAGCAGCACTAACGGTGGCAGCCGCTCCTACGGTCGAGGGTGGACCAGTAGGGGGCGAAGTCGTACAAGCCCCAGTGATATCTCCCACTACCCATCCACCCACACAGCAGATGCAGTATTCAACAGCGCCACCTGCAGGAGGGGCCCAAACTCCACAGGTCCCTCCTATCCATGTGCATCTAAACCAAGGCGCAGGTCCCCAACACGCAATGTCTGGAAGAGGACGAGGGGGGCCACCCATGCGGGGAAGATGGAGGGGACCACAAGGAGCCCCGAGGAGGCCCCCTCAAGGACAATAACAGCGGATGCCTCAGGCAGGTCCAGACATGGGACAACAGCAACTGAGGCTGCAGTGCTGGGGATGTGGACAAGTCGGACACATGCAAAGGGACTACCCAACCAATCCATGGATGGGACCCCAGCACCCTGCCACGGGACCAGCCAACGGTGGAGCAGGGCAAGAGTCATACTGGCAATAGGGGTGCCCAGAGAAACCTGAAAGAGAGGCCATTCTACCTGTATTAACACAATGCCCGCAAACGGAACCCACAATTGATGTCACAATATACGACAGTCATCATCAATTCATGATTGACACAGGAGCTGCCTAATCCTGTATAGGGAAAAGTGGAATTGGCCTGCCTCTCTCAGCACCAAAAATTCGAACAATAGGTTTCTCTGGGAAGACCCAAATAATACCCATGACTGAGCCAGTTCCCATGATCATAGGAGAAAAGACTGTGTATTCGCCACTGCTTTACTCAGCAGATACGCCAATTAATCTGCTGGGCAGAGATGTGTTATGCCAGCTCAACGCAAAGATTAAATGCACTCCAAATGGAATTTATTTTGAAGCAACTGACAACAGCAAAGCCTTCATGATGCCACCGGGCCCACAGATGACCCTACAAATGAAAAATCATGACCCCGAAGACCAAGTATTTTGGATGAAACTCACATCACTGACTTCTTTCCTCCAAATGGAGTGGGAAACATGGAGACCCCTGATAATGAACCACTACGACGAATCCAAAGAACCTTTCGTCCCTCTCCATTGTACGATGTTATATGACAAAGGCCAGAAACACGAAGATTATGAGAAAAGCTGGGATGAAGAAATTAACAACAAAACAACTGTCATCCAATATGCTGACATAATGGTTGGGCCACAAGGAGCCGCAGCCGTTGTCGTTTCCTGAAAAAGACATTGCAGAATGGTTCCAAGTCACCAACTCAGCACCGCATGTCACATTGCTGATTGCTGACAAGTACGAGTCACATGACCTGGGACCCATGATTCAAGAAGCCAAGCAAATCACGGAATGGGTTGATACTGCATGTAACCAGATTAGTGTATCAAAAGATGGATTGTTCTTCAAAATCTCATTTTCACAAGCAGATGAAGTAATAGCAGAACATATTAAAGTGCCTGGGAAAAGACAAATGGCAGTGGCTGAGGAGCATGCATCATTATTAGAACAAGGTTCAGAGCAGGTGTGGTCCAAAAGCAAAACAGATGTAGGTTTAGTGAAATCAGCTGACCCCATTAAATTCACCACCAAAGTAAATGCTAAATTACCCTTCCAGGACAATACAAGACAATACCCACTCAAACGTGAAGCAGTAGAAGGCATAGAGCCCATTATAACAGGATTAGAAACAGTACTGTTAACCGACAGTAAGCCCCTGTAACACACCAATTTTTCCCATCAAAAAGCCTAACAGTAATGACTATATACTAGTCCATGATTTACGATTAATCAATGCTATTGTAGCAGAAGAAATACCAATAGTACCAGACCCCCATACGCTGTTAAGTAATATACCCCCGGGTACAAAATGGTTTACTGTGATAGGTCTGTGTTCAGCATTTTTCAGTGTGCCCGTCCATCCAGACTCCCAGTATTTGTTTGCATTTATGTACAAAGGTCAACAATATACGTACACACGATTGCCCCAAGGGTTTGTACACTCACCATCCATTTTCAATCGTGTACTGGCAAACGATCTAAATCACTTAGACATACCATCCACTATGTTGATGTATGTTGATGACATTTTGATCTGTTCTGCCTCAAAAGAGCAGTGTGAAAAAGACTCAATTACGGTGTTGACCGCATTGGCAGAAGGAGGATACAAAGTGAGTAAACAAAAACTGCAATTCTGCCAGCAAACAGTGGAATACCTCGGCAGGCAACTCAGTGGGGACAAGAGGTCTATCGCACCGTCCCAACTAGAAGCCATAACCAAATTGCTCAAAACTCAGACTGTTGGTCACATGTTGTCTTTCCTTGGCATGGCAGGTTACAGCAGACCGTGGGTGTGTGATTACGCCATCAAATCTGCTCCATTGAGAGCACTTATTAAAGCCGCAGGCCAAGGACACCAGTCAGCTCGGTTACAGTGGACAGACGAGGCAGAGGGCGCGTTCCAGCTGCTGAAACAAGATCTCCAAATTGCGCCTGCTCTGGCCAATCCAGATTATGGCAAACCATTCCATCTGTATGTGGCAGAGCGACAAGGGTATGCATGTGCAGTATTGATGCAAGACACCCCCACAGGTAAACAGCCAATTTCTTATTACAGCACAAAATTGGATGGAGTTGAAGAAGGCCTGCCTCCCTGTTACCAAGGCTTGGCAGCAGCAGCATTCGCGTACAAAAAGGCCTCAGTAATCACTATGGGCCACCCCATTTTCTTGTATACATCACTGCATGAAAAGTGAGATTTCCGTCCCCGTAAACTACCGCAGATCTCCCTCATTTTCGGCAGTTAACGACAATTTGCAACCCGTGCTTGTCGCCGTTTGTCAGTGCCACAAATTGTCGGAACCGGACAATGACGTATGTGGAGAGCGATCAGCTGTACTAATGGCTCTAATTAGCATATGAATGCAGCGAACCCGCGCGGCTGGCCAGGTCTGGCTTGAATAACCTACTCAGTATTGGCTGAAACCACTATTTTCAAACAAGTAAAATCGCTCGTGATTGGCAGCAAAACCACACGTGGCCAGGCCAGGCTTGAATGTTCTTACTCGTGATTGGTTGGCATATATATATATTTATTTATATTTTTATATATATTTATTTATATATATATATATATATATATATATATATATATATATATATATATATATATATATATATATATATATATATATATATATATATTCATATTATGCTGTATATTCATGTTATCCCACACTACTACACTATTATTAGGCTACCATCAAGGACATGAATGAATTTATACAGGAAATAAACATTTGCCAGGAAGATGTTTATGCAAAGAAAGAGCTTTATTAAAACAAACAACTATATACAACGCCAGGATCTGCCCACACATGCGTATCCAAAAATTACAACTCCGTGAACTGTCCGTTTGCTTCCTCGGGGTTGTAGGTAACTGGCGGCGTTCTTTCCGAGGCAGGTCTGTTGTGCAGACGCCTACTGTGCGTGGCTCTGTACTTCGGCGTCGCCTCTAACCGGGACTGCAGCTTCACACAGAGTTCAGAGAGATCCGGCCTATGAAATGACGGCGGCCGTACAATCCATCCAGAGACCCCGCCAACGACGCCATCTTCTTCGCCAGACATGCGGTCGACGGTGGCGGACTTCCAGAGTTCCACTTCCACATCCGCCAGCACACTCTGCCTCGATTCCAGCAGCTGTAAAAAAAGAAAAAAAAAAAAAAAAACAATGAATCAGTACTGTGCGATCATGGGATGCACTGCGTATGGACACAACACATCTACAGGGTTTCCCGCAGCGCTATCTTGGCGAGGCGGCCAACACGTGACGTTAACACGCGTTTTTTTGTTGTTGCTTTCGCGCGTGCGTGAATGGCAGGGAAAAAACACATGGATACCCCCCGCTCCGCGAGTCGGTCCGCGCAAAACGTGTCGTCCCCCCCAACTCACCGCCTCGCCTAAGCAAATTCCTGCGGTAAACACTGATCTATCAATGCACCTGAAAAATAGTCACCAAATAAAGTCTTACCCTCTTTCTTCTAGCTCAACTCCGAGCTGAATTCTTGGCAGCTTCAGCTCCTGCGTACCGTCTTATAATACGTCTTTCAGGCGGCTGGAAAACGAGAGTGGTATGAATAAAAATCAAACGCAAGTCACAGTAACAAGGAATGAGAAAACAGTAAAACAAGTCACTTACACACAATGTCGTCTTTATCAACATCGTGTAAATCTGGACTTGCAGTTATTGCTCCGAGCAAATAGGTCACCGCCTCATTATGAGGCGTGCTTAGTCTGTGAAAACAAAATGTACAGTCATGATCGGTATCTATCCGTATCTATTTCCTTTTACCGCAGAATGAAAGCATATTCTTTAAATCTTACCCTTGGTCCGGTTCATAGCGCCTGAGGACATGAACACACAGGAGCGGAGCGCTCAGCACGTTTTTTTTTTTACTTCTTCTTCTTCTTCTCTATCATGGCGGATCGCAAGCAACTTTAAGGTGCATACCGCCAACTACTGTTCATAAGTGTGTAGCAACAGTGTTTTACATCTATTAAATTCTATTTGTTAATTTTGTATTCTGAAGATAATAAATAATAAATAAATAATGCTTTCCTTAATCTATAAATATCCTTTATATTTCCTTTATTTCCCAATAATCCTTTAAGACTCCATTCTTGGCCTGTCCTTTTATTCCCAACAAGTTTGTAAAATTGTTGAAGTTACATTTTCATCCATACTACTTTTAATTTTCATCCAGTATACTAAACCTAATTTCATTCTTCTGAATTCCAGTGGAGTTTCTCCAGTCTCTACTAAAAGAGCGTTGATAGGTGTTGTTTTCACTGCTCCTGTGCATATACGTAAAGCCCTACTTTGTAATCTATCTATTCTTTGTAATGTTGTTTTAGCTGCTGCTCCATAAATAAAACTGCCATAATGTATTATTGATCTCATGAGAGCCCTATATATGTTTAATAATGATTGTCTATCTGCACCCCAATTATTTCCAGCCACAGCCTTCAGTAAATTTATAACTTCTAACTAAATAACACATTTTACGAAGTGATCAGTCCACAAGTGAAAAACCAGGAGACTTGTTGATGAAACTTCTGGCCATGATGCTTTTGGCATGGCAATCAACCTTCAAGATTTCTGACAATTCCATCACATCACTTCTACTGTTCATCAAACATTTCTCCTTGAGGAAATGGACTGGTGTCCTCCGTGACAACTTCTTACAGTATGTGGTTTGTCCAAAATGTATGACAGTATACATGCTTACTGAAACCTACGAGCTCAGATGCGATGGCACAAAGGTTTGTAAGACTTGTGGTCACATACCATTCCACAATCACCCACAGCTAAAGTCTGTGAAATGTGACTCTGTCTTTCTAAGAAAGGCGAAACCTCCCCCTGCAACACTGATTTGCGTTTGTATAGCTCACAGCATTTTCATTTACATGTTAAAGCCTCCCCTAGAATTAGGAGGAGGGGGGTCATGGGGGGGACAACTGCCACGTCAATTTCTGACAATCCATGGCAGTTTTCGGTGTTGCCTGCAAATTGCCGTGAACAGCCGTTAACCTGAACTTCCACGACAATCTACAGTGCCGCATAGTGACGGAAATCACACTTTTCATGCAGTGAAAGGATATGATTATGTAATGTCTGAGGAAATTTTAGGAAACGAGTCAATGGGAAAACATTGGCTTGGAACTCCACAAAGCATGGACTGCCGTGGGGATGGGATGGTGATCATTACAGTAAGATGCAAGACAAACATATGCCAAAACATACTAACAAAACAAATAATGACGATAGAAAGAGCTCATAGAGTAGTAAAGCTAATAAACAAAAGACAGAAAAGGGACCTAAGTACATTAAAAACGTCACAATGGGAGACAAATATGTTCCAACAATGGATACAATTTTCGGTTCAGACAATGTTTACAGCTAAAAAGCGCCCTAAAGATGATTGTATAGCCTGTTATAATGCTAAGAAATTACCAACTCTTCAGATTATACCTGGAAGTAAAATAGGTGACTGCCCAGACATATCGGAGTGCTTTGCTCACTGTGCCATGCACATGGCTGCAGGTTTACCAGCCTGGACAAAAGACAGGAAAAGATGCCCCAAAGCACTAACCTCCTCAATAAATGAAGTAAAGAGTACATCCTCCCTCCCTCCGGTAGTACAAAAGCCAGCTGAACTAATTTTTCCGTTTTGTATAGCACGAGGAAAAGAATTAGAAGAGGTGACCAAAAGAACATCTAACAAGATGGGGACTGCAGACGAAATGGTGAAATGTAGTAAAATACTGTGGTACCCACCGGCAGCTGGAGGGAACGTCAGCTACATCAAGCTATGTGAAACTAGTCTCAAAGCTAAAATAAGTTGTAAACAAGTAGTACCAGATGGAGGAAATATCATCTATGACTTACAACCTACTTCGGTAGCTCAATACAGAGTAAGGAGTCTGGTGCAAGGATCTGTCCCTTTAGGAGACATTTTTTGGATGTGTCACAATAATGAGCAAATGCTATCCTCTCTACCTCCTCAGTGGGAAGGTATCTGTGCTCCAGTAATGCTGACAGGACAACTAAAGTTAATAATAAATAATCAAATAATCAGCAACGAAACATCTAATGAAATAAGCAACCGTGCAAAAAGAAGTATTCCCTCTAAGCACGAGCGGAGTTGGAAAATGTCAGATGAAGTATATATTACATGGGATCAGACCCCATTCGGAGTGCCTGAAGAACATGTTGCTATAGGAAGTGAGTGGATAGAAACTGGAAGAGGGGTCGTCTCGATACCAATACCAATCATCGGATCAATTAACAATGCTCAATACATAGCTCGAAATAGTAGGTGGATAAATCTCCTATGGTACAATCAACAAAGGTTTATAAACTTTACAATACAGGGCATAGATCTTGTAAAAGAGCAATTACATGCCACATCACTGATGGTTTTACAACATAAATTCGTACTGGAATCCCGCATGGCTGGGGACCAGGGACTATGTGATTATATCGGGAAAGATTGTTGTACCTTGATCCCTATGCATACAGATGTTAACGGCAGCCTAACAGGTGTTCTTCAAGAAATGAAGCGCATGAGAGATGAACATGTGAAGAGATCCAATTGGAACACTCAGCTGAAGGGGTTTTGGGATTGGTTCAATAAGCTTGGGTGGTCAAGATACCTCAAAGCAGCAGGGATAATACTAGGAGTCATAATAATGATAATATTAGTAGTCGTCTGCTGCGTTGTACCCCTCATTCGGGGGTTGGTCTCAAAACTTATTGTGAGTGTAACTGGTCAATTCCCAATAATAGAGGTACAGGTAGACCAAATCATATAAAGTAATACCATGATCTCCTCTCACCCCCACCAGGTACGTGCATTTTTCCTGATGTTAAATATATATAGTTAATTGCATGCCAAGTATTTATAGACAAGCTTAGATGTAGTAATTTGCATGCCAAGTATTTATAGACTAGCTGACTGCTGTCCAGAAGACCATCATTGACACCCTCCATCAGGAGGGTAAGACACAAAAAGAAATTTCTCAAAGAGCAGGCTGTTCACAGAGTGCAGTTTCAAAGCACATTCACAAAAAGTGTGTTGGAAGGGGGAAATGTGGCAGGAAACGCTGCACAACCAAGATCTGGCACCTGCCCACAGTGCCAAAACCACCAGTAACTGGTGTACTGACCATGGCATTACTGTCCTTGATTGGCCTGCCAATTCCCCTGACCTGAACCCCATCGAGAATTTGTGGGGTATTGTGAAGAAGAAGCTGAAAGACACCAGACCCAACAATGCAAATGAGCTAAAGGCCGCTATTGAAGCATCCTGGGCATCCATAACACCTCAGCAATGCCACAGACTGATTGCCTCAAAGCCACGCCGCATTGATGCAGTAATCTGTGCAAAAGAGTTCCCAACCAAGTACTGAGTGCATTAATGGACATTTTCAAATGTTTGATTTTGTTTTGCTGTTATAATATTTTTTTACTTGGTCTGAGGAAATATTCTAATATTTTGAGATAGGATTTTTGAGTTTTCTTCAACTGTACGCCATAATCAGCGATATTAAAACAATAAAAGGCTTGCGATATTTCAGTTGATTTGTAATGAATCCAGAATGTATGACATTTCATGTTTTTTAATTGCATTACAGAAAATAAAGAACTTTATCACAATATTCTAATTTTCTGAGACAGTCCTGTATGTCCCTGCAAAATCACCCAATAATTCAGCATAATTTGCTTTTGTCTTAAATATATAGGAATCTCCCCCATTTCCACATGCACTGCCGAAGATGGAGATGTCTTCAAAGCTCCACAGCATAATCTCAAAGCTTGATTCTGAATAACTTCTAATTTACTAATCACTGTTTTCGCAGCCTGCCTATAAACTACACATCCGTAATCCAACACTGATCTGATCAAGGCAACATAAATCTTTTTTAAAATAATTGTATTTGCGCCCTAATCTAATCCTGTTAAACACTTCATTATATTTATAATTTTTATAACATTTCCCTTCAATATATTTTACATGATCACCCCATAAAAGCTTGGAATCAAACATGATTCCTAAAAAACGAAATTTACTTACTTTTTCTATTTTTTCTCCATACATTTTTAAATCAATTTCCTAAATTTTCTTCCTACTGAATACAACAGGCTTTGTTTTGCCTACTGAGAATTTAACTCTCCAGTTATAATTTTCAACAGATTTAATAGCATTTTGTATTTTCTCATACACTAATCTTACATTTTTCCCTTTCCTTCACAAGGCTCCATCAACAGCAAATGACTGCATGGCATCCTGATCTACTTCTGTAAAAACATCATTAATCATGATGAGAATAATAAAGAACTGATAATACTTCCCTGTGGAGTTCCATTAACAATTTTTGATATTTGATATTTATCAGGTCTTGTTTCTCCCACCTGTACCTGTATAAATAACTCTATTAAACAAAAAATATCTAATCCAATTATAAGCCCTTCCTTTTATACAGTAAGCAACCCATCCTTCCACACCATGTCATATGCTTTCTCAATATAAAAAAATATTGCTACCACTACTTCCCTATTAATTTGAGCTTCTCTAATATCTGATTCGAAACACACAACTAGATCCATTGTACTCCTTTTTCTGAATCCACTTTGACATGAAGACAAAAGTCCTTTACTTTCTACATAAAATGTAATCCTTTCAGTTATCATTCTTTCCATAATCTTTCCTAAACATGAAGTTAGTGCAATTGGTCTATAACTTGAAGGGTTTGTTGGATCCTTTCCTGGTTTAATAATTGGCACAATAATTGCTTCCATCCAATTAGAAGGTAATCTTCCTTCTTTCCAGATCTTATTATATAAACCGAAAAAAAAAAATTCAGCTTCATTCCCTAAGCGTTTTAACATAATATAGCATATCTGATCTTTTCCTGGTGCTGTTAATCCTGATCTAAATATTTCTCTGTTCATTTCTTTTTTTTTCCCCCAGTGTCCTGTCTAGCAATGTGGCAATAGGAATTGATGTCTCAATGCCAGATAGAGCTCGACAGATTTTGCTTTTACAAGTGGAGCGAACAGCTTTCGCCATAGTGCTCCACTTGATTTATGCTTGTAAATAGCTTTATTGTGATTCCTGCAAGGAGAATTTCAAATTATATGGACATTACAATGGGAGAGTAAAGGAAGAACAAGAAGTGAAAGAGAAAGAAAAGAAAAAAAAAAGAGTAGAGGTGAAAGAAAGAGGAGATAAAAGGGAGAGAATGATAAAACCTTCTCCGTGTGCTCCGTCACCTGGAAAGAGAGATGCAAAAAGAACAGCACAACCAACAGACATAAAGCAACAGATACAATCGAATAACACCTAGATGCCATTGCTAAATCATATATATTATTATGTAAGCTGACATGTGTAATGTGATACTTGAAAAAAGAAAGTGAAAGAACATAAATAAATTATAAGATTACTGTATATAAGTGAACACTTAATACCTGGGACCCAGCACCTGTGGGAGATGTGAGAGTGCACTAGTTTAGGTGAAAATTATCCAGAAGGAAATAGCTTGATAGTGGTTGTGGAGAACCAAAGGCCCATAACCCCGGACTCCCAAAGGGGTCCCTAAGGCAGGTCGCCCAGGAGGGGCTGACACAGGATATCTGCAACCCCCCCCCCCCAAGGAAGGAGCAGAGACAACCCCGAGGAAATCCCCCAGCCACCGCAATGCCGACGCCCTCAAGAGCTGCGGGGACGAGCCCGTGGGCTCCGCCGGCAGCTAGCCCCGCTGAAGTGGTCCCGGCCATGGGCCCTGGGGGCCAGAGGCCCATGGGAACCCGCCTGCCAACGAAGAGGGGGAGGGCAGGACGTGGGGGGATGGGCTCCGCACCTAGCGGAGACTTGAGATGTTCTTGGGAGAGGGAGCGGACCACACCCATACCTGGGAAAAAAAAAAAAAAAAGGAAAACTCATTCACACCATCCCTCCCTTGTGCCCCACTCACCACACACAGATTTAAAAAAGAGGGCGGGCCAACACGACCCGTACGAGCCACCCAGCCAGAGCCCCCCTCACCCCCTAAATACCTAATAAACCCCCTCCCTCCCCCACCTTACCCTTGCTACCCCTGCCCCCCGCCCCTCCTGGGGGGAGCGGAGGCGTCAGCCCCAGACCTGGCAAGCCGCTGACTACCCATTGCAGCCCCCCGCCAAGACCCCGGACACAGTGGCCCGCACCTCCTCCAGGCCCCAGACTCCTTGCCGCCATCTGAGAACGGGGGTGTGCAGAAGACCCCAGTCCTCCCTACGCCTGCTCAGATGTTGTGTTGTTGCATGTTGTTCTAAAGTGCGTTTAAAAACTGGGAGCGCCGAAGGGGATGCACGGCACAGCCCACCCCCCTTCCGGAAGGAAGCTGTTGCCAGCGCACCCCCTCCGGGCGACTGCCCAGAACCCTCAATGTCTAAGTGGGAGAGAAGGTGAAGGGAGCCGTCCGAGGTGAGGCTCACACAACATAAGCCCCCCCCAGACGTCTTACCCCCACCCCCCCTACCATGGCCTACATGAGTGTGCGTTGTGAAAATGTTTGAAGTGAAAGTGTCTAAGATGCATGATAAAATTGGGGAGAGGGGCGTCACCATAAAGTGGCAACCTCCAGTAACGCCCTCTCCCCCAGGACCTACATGTGTGGCGGCGTGATGGAGCAGGCAGAGGGAGGAGTCCGGGGAGGGGAGCAAATGACTGGGAAGCTATCCCAGGGAGCCAGCTCCCCTACTGACTCCAATAGGCACCCCCGCTCCCCGAAAGCCCCACCCAGAGAAGGGGGCCTTGCCAGCGGCAGCACCGTAGCCCGGTGGCCAGGGAGAGGCCGCAGGGCCCGCCAGGCAACCACCCACCAGGACCAACACCTCAACCCCCCCCAGCCCACCCACCAAGCCTACTGGCTTTACCCCCCCCAAAAAAACTAAATAAATAAATAAATAATAATAATAATAAATAAATATATATATATATACATATATATATATATATATATATATATATATATACATACATATATATATATATATATATATATATATATATATATATATATATATATATATATATATGCACACATACATATGCCTACATGCACATGTACTGACATATATTCACCTGGTGATAGCAGCAGAAGTTCTTCGGATCATTGCACAGGTTATAGCACAGTGAATTAGATAGATTATTGCACATTGGTTACAGTTACAGTGCAGCACTGTATAATCTGATTGCAGCAGGAATGAATGACTTGCGGTAGCGCTCCTTTTTACAGACAGGGTGTCTAAGTCTGGCACTAAAGGAGCTGCTCAGCTCCTCTACAGTCTGGTGCAGGGGGTGGAAGGTGTTGTCCATGATGGATGTGAACTTGAACAACACCCTCCTCTCAGCTACTTCCTCCACTGAGTCCAGAGTGCAGCCCACGACAGAAATGGCCTTCCTCACCAGCTTATTCAGCTTATTCTGTCCCGTTCTGCGCTGCCTGGAGCCCAGCAGACGACAGCATAGAGGAGGGCTGAGGCCACCACAGAGTCATAAAAAGTCTTAAGCAGGGGCCTGCTCACTCCAAAGGAACTCAGCCTCCTCAGGAGGTGGAGGCAGCTCTGGCCCTTCTTATGCAGAGCGTCGGTGTTATGAGTCCAGTCCATCTTATTATTGACGTGAACACCCAACAAAAGAGTCCTACGTCTCTGATTTCAGCTTCATAAATGTGAATATTTCTGTTTTCTTTGTTCATTTATGGCAATAAACTGAGTATCTCCATGTTTTGTTGACAGAACAAGAGATTTGGGAAACACTGACATTTTTCAAAATTTTGTAACATTTTATTATTATAGCAACCAATCAATTAATTGTTAAAATAATCAATAGATTAATCAAGAATGAAAATAATCTAGACCCAGAGTTTGCCTTTGCATCGTGTTTACTCCTGTGAGCTATAAAAATGAATTAGCTTTGAACTGTTTTTGTTCCCCCCTTAGGTCACAGCAGTGTCAGACATTGGTGGGAGGACTGTGGATGAGGCCACGAGACGTATGATGTTCTTCATCATGGACTATGGCCTGTCAAGGCAGTACAACTTTGTGGGCTGGAATGGAAAGTAGGAATTCAGGACTTTAAATCTGTTTGAAGTCATATTTGGTAACTGCATAATGGATAATAACTGTAATATAGTAACTTTAGGATATTTGTGTCTGTCAAGGGAAATTTATGTATGTTATGAATTTGATTTTCTAAGGTCAATAATACCCTCACTTTAAGGACATAAATGTCCCCTCAAAACAGGTGCTCCAGAAATGAGTCATAATAAGTCTTAAGCAGGGGCCTGCTCACTCCAAAGGAACTCAGCCTTCTCAGGAGGTGGAGGCGGCTCTGGCCCTTCTTATGCAGAGTGTCGGTGTTATGAGTCCAGTCCAGCTTATTATTGATGTGAACGGAATGAATGACTTGCGGTAGCGCTCCTTTTTACAGACAGGGTGTCTAAGTCTGGCACTAAAGGAGCTGCTCAGCTCCTCTACAGTCTGGTGCAGGGGGTGGAAGGTGTTGTCCATGATGGATGTGAACTTGGACAACACCCTCCTCTCAGCTACTTCCTCCACTGAGTGCAGCCCAGGACAGAAGTGGCCTTCCTCACCAGCTTATTCAGCCTCATTCTGTCCCGTTCTGCGCTGCCTGGAGCCCAGCAGACGACAGCGTAGAGAAGGGCTGAGGCCACCACAGAGTCATAAAAAGTCTTAAGCAGGGGCCTGCTCACTCCAAAGGAACTCAGCCTCCTCAGGAGGTGGAGGCGGCTCTGGCCCTTCTTATGCAGAGTGTCGGTGTTATGAGTCCAGTCCAGCTTATTATTGACGTGAACACCCAACAAAAGAGTCCTACGTCTCTGATTTCAGCTTCACAAATGTGAATATTTCTGTTTTCTTTGCTCATTTATGGCAATAAACTGAATATCTCCATGTTTTGTTGACAGAACAAGAGAATTGGGAAACACTGACATTTTTCAAAATTTTGTAACATTTTATTATTATAGCAACCAATCAATTAATTGTTAAAATAATCAATAGATTAATCAAGAATGAAAATAATCTAGACCCAGAGTTTGTCTTTGCATCGTGTTTACTCCTGTGAGCTATAAAAATGAATTAGCTTTGAACTGTTTTTGTTCCCCCTTAGGTCACAGCAGTGTCAGACATTGGTGGGAGGACTGTGGATGAGGCCACGAGACGTATGATGTTCTTCATCATGGACTATGGCCTGTCAAGGCAGTACAACTTTGTGGGCTGGAATAGTAGGAATTCAGGACTTTAAATCTGTTTGAAGTCATATTTGGTAAGTGCATAATGGATAATAACTGTAATATAGTAACTTTAGGATATTTGTGTCTGTCGAGGGAAATTTATGTATGTTATGAATTAGATTTTCTAAGGTCTATAATACCCTCACCTTAAGGACATAAATGTCCCCTCAAAACAGGTGCTCCAGAAATGTTATCATATAAGAAATGTTTTCAAGATTTTCTTGCACAGATCTTTCAGTCAACAGCTATTCTTATCAAAAATATTACATTTTGTATTTTTTCCTTGGTTTGTAATTTTTTATGGGCAATTTAATAAAGCCAGATTTTAGAAAGAAATAAAAAAAGCCTTGGCCAGTCAGCCTTGAATTTTGATCTTTTTTTCTTAGCTTTTTCCCAGTTCATTCTGACGTTTGCAGGTTTGTAAAGTCAATTATGTAAAGAGATACTTCACCCAAAATTACAATTTAAATCTTGGGTAATTGATATAAAACTGATCATTTGTTGGTAAATTTCACCTTAACAAAGTTGACTTTACAATTGTAGTTGAGAGTTGTGTTGGTAAATATGAAGTGACCATAAGATATGTTTCCCACAGGAGCTTTAAAGAACAACACATTAACCAGACAGATCACCAGGAAGGATTTGGAGAGGGCAGTGTCGAAATGGCTGATCGGATCAAGGGACAGGGGATGCAATAGAAAGGTCCAACAGGTCCCTCCTTCCCACATGATGGACCATGTTTTTTCTGTTCCATGTTCTTTTTTGATATATAACTAGTTTCTTAAATTGTTATAATGGTTATTATATTCCGTATAATATCGTATGTGTGTGTGTGTGTGTGTGTGTATTATGTATCTGATACGTAAAATACAATCTATTATATCTATTATCTATTATAAGTAAGGCAGCATTGGAGGAATCTTTAGAACCTGCACAGTGTTTGAACTGTTTAGAAGCAGTAGAGCCTTCTGAGCTATCTAAAATCTTAGCTTCATCTAAACCTTCTACCTGTATGTTAGACCCAATCCCAACCAAGTTGTTTAAGGTGGTATTCCCTTTGATCAGTGGTCCTATTTTAGACATGATAAATCTATCCTTAGTAAATGGATATGTACCACAGGTTTTTAAAGTAGCTGTTATTAAACCTTTACTTAAGAAACCTTCTCTTGATCAAGATGAGCTAGTAAACTACAGACCTATATCTAATCTTTTCTTATCTAAAATTCTTCAGAAAGTAGTTGCTAATCAACTTTGTGAACATTTACAAAGCAATGACCTACTTGAGGAGTTTCAGTCAGGCTTCAGAGCTCATCATAGCACTGAAACAGCTCTGGTGAAGGTCACTAATGATATTCTCATGGCCTCAGATAATGGACTTGTGTCTGTACTTGTCCTGTTAGATCTCAGTGCTGCATTTGATACAGTTGATCAAAATATTCTCCTACAAAGACTTGAGCATACTGTAGGGATTAAGGGGAAAGCATTAGGCTGGTTTAAATCTTATCTGTCGGACAGATTCCAGTTTGTTCATGTTAATAATAAATCTTCCTCAAACTCTAGGGTCACCTGTGGAGTACCACAGGGTTCAGTCCTTGGACCAATTCTCTTTACTATATATATGCTTCCGATCGGCAAAATTATCAGACAGCATGGGATTAATTTCCACTGTTATGCTGATGACACTCAGCTATATTTATCCATAAATCCTGATGAATCCAATCAATTACTTCGACTGCAGTCATGTCTTGATGACATCAAAAGCTGGATGACTTTAAATTTCCTGCATCTAAATTCTGACAAGACCGAAGTTGTAATCTTTGGGCCAGAGTCCTCAAAAAAATAAACTTCTTAACCAATCACTTAATCTGGATGGCATTAACTTGGCCTCTGGTAATAAAGTAAGAAACCTTGGTGTTATTTTTGACCAAGACATGTCATTTAAATCCCATGTTAAACAGGTTTCCAGAGTTTCCTTTTTTCACCTCCGGAATATCGCCAAAATTAGAAACATTCTGTCCAGGAGTGATGCAGAAAAACTAGTCCATGCATTTGTTACTCCAAGGCTGGACTATTGTAATTCGTTACTATCAGGAAGTCCACAAAATGCAGTTCAAAGCCTTCAGCTGATCCAAAATGCTGCAGCAAGAGTTCTGATGAAAATCAACAAGCGGGATCATATTTCTCCAATTTTAGCTTCCCTTCATTGGCTTCCTGTAAAATCAAGAATAGAATTTAAAATTCTTCTTCTAACGTATAAAGCCCTTAATAATCAAGCTCCATCATATATCAGAGCTCTGATTACCCCGTATGTTCCTAACAGAGCACTTCGCTTTCAGACTGCAGGTCTGCTGGTGGTTCCTAGAGTCTCTAAAAGTAGAATGGGAGGCAGATCCTATAGCTATCAGGCTGTGGAACCAACTCCCAGTTTTGGTCCGTGAAGCAGACACCCTGTCTACTTTTAAGACTAATCTTAAAACCTTCCTTTTTGACAAAGCTTATAACTAGAGTGGCTCATGTTACTCTGAGCTACCTTTATAGTTTTACTGCTATAGGCTTAGGCTACTGGAGGACGTCAGGATCTAATTTTCTCACTCTATAGAGTTCTACTGTTCTTCAATTATGCATTACATGTTGTCATTTCTGCTTTAACTTTCTGTTCTCTCTCTTTTATCTTCATAGTAGGTACACCTGGTCTGGCGTTCTGTTAACTGTGACATCATCCAAAAAAGACGGCTCACCCGCTATTACCATCTAATGTAGAACAGATTACTGGATCAATGTGTGCTTCTGTGCTTTTTTTGTCTTTCTTGTTGTGTCTCTGCTCTGTCTTCTGTAACCCCCAGTCGGTCGAGGCAGATGACCGTTCATACTGAGCCCGGTTCTGCCGGAGGTTTTCCTTCCCGTTAATGGGGAGTTTTTCTTCCCACTGTCGCTTCATGCTTGCTCAGTATGAGGGATTGCAGCAAAGCCATGTACAATGCAGACGACTCTCCCTGTGGCTCTACGCTTCTCCAGGAGTGAATGCTGCTTGTCGGGGACTTTGATGCAATCAACTGGTTTCCTTATATAGGAACATTTTTGACCAATCTGTATAATCTGACCCAATCTGTATAATATGATTGAACTTAACTTTGTAAAGTGCCTTGAGATGACATGTTTCATGAATTGGCGCTATATAAATAAAATTGAATTGAATTATTGCATTTGACCTAATAAAAACGTGAATAATGTATTTTATTAGGTCAAATGTGTGTGTATATATATATATATATATATATATATATATATATATATATATATATATATATATATATATATATATAGTGCATGTCATGCCAAGAGGCAACTCGTGTGTTTTATATAAAGACAAACTAATTCAATTCAATTTTATTTATATAGTTCCAACATGTCATCTCTTTACAACCCCAGCGGTCCGGCCCGGTGGCCAAATGCATTATCATTATTCAACGGCTGTATCTCCTCGTTGCATCGACCGATCTGCACCACATTTTTTGTGAGTCGTGGGGGAGCGCTGCTGAACGGGTTCGTGTGAATCGCCCGGTGGACGGGCGGGGAAAATGCGTGACAGCTTCTGCGGTGGCTGGCGGCCGGCGGTGCGCGAACCCCCGCGGTGGCCAATAGGCAGGAGCGGTGCTGGGCTGCGAGGGCCGATCAACGCCGCTTGCGGCTTTAATTATTATTATTATTTATTCTTGGGACTTTTGAAACGGCTTTTTGGAGGCCTAAACATGCATGAAAACTCACCAAACTTTACCCAAAATTGTCCCGCGTGAGAAATCGCATGATTTTAGTGTAATTGAAAGCGGGCGTGGCAAACCCGCTCAACAGCGCCAACTAGAGTGAGTTGGGCCAAACCGTAACACGTAGAAAGCTGAAATTTTTTACCTAGGTAGCTTTTTTAAAATTATGAAAAAAAAGTCTCTTGTAGGTATGCTCTAAAACACACAGGAAGTCTGCCATTTTGGGTCAAAGGGTAAAATATTGGCGGTTTTTGCCTTGAACTTTAACGAACTAGTCCTAGGCATTTTAAGCTATCACTTTCAAATTTTTTCAGCGTGGAGATGAGACATTGAGGGTTAAAATTTATCAAAGGTTTGAAGAAATATGCATATTTGACTTCGCTGTCGCATTGCAAAAATCAAGTTTGTGGAAAACCATTAAAAACACATAAAAACAGTAAGCCCCAAAGCCATGCTTTGTCTGAGAATTATGAAACTCCTTAAGTGCATGTAACTTCACAGGCCCTACAAAAAAGCCTCTTGAAGCAATGGGCTACCTCCTACAGGAAATCATTCATTTCTCATCAAAGATGTCATTTTTCCATATTTTTGGGTGTTACATTTGAATAAACTACTCCTAAACCGTTAAAGTTATGGCATTCAAAGTTACTCCAAAAAATTCCTCACACATAGAGGATCAAAAGTTATCAAAAACATTTTTGCTACGTCCAACCATATTATTTTGACATTTTTTTTAACATGAATTGTATTTTGAAGGAAAAAACATTTATTATTTCCAACACTAGATGGCAGCAAACCCAAATGTTTGGGCGTCATCTGTAATTCACGGTACATATTTTACCAAACCATTCATACACATTCGTCCAAAAGTGGAAGCAGCTTTAAAATATCTTTAGCTGGCTTTTAAAAGAAATAAGATTTTAATCTTTAATCCTATATGAAGGAGCGCAAATGCATTGATTAGGTAATTAGCGTTCATGTCTATTTAAGGGGGGAACTTTTCTTTGATAGGTAGGTGTTCCACCCGGAAGGGGAAAACAGTTTTTGACCGCAAAAAGATAAATACAAGCAAGCAAGTCTGCTTTATATGTTGTGTGGAGATGTGTTCATGTATGATGGACATTTGACATGCAAAGAGGAAAATAAATGGACGAAGCGTTCAACATGCCCTGACGACTCGGACTCTAATTCATCCCAAAAAGGTAACAATAAGCGCGTCAACTCTATTACCCCGATGCAGCACCTCAGTGGCTTAAAGTATTGGCTTGGCCGCTACAAAACCAGTCAAAAACTGTTTGTGCATCTTCACGAACTGTGCATAAGTAAAGATACGTGTTTCTGCATGGTTGATGGTGGTGATTGCGCAAGATAAGACTGGGCTGGAGGTTACGTGTTTGGAGTGGAGCATCAGCTGATCGAACTCAGCTCACCTGAGGTGACGTCGGACAGGATAGACATCGGTGAGGACGCCGTTGATCAGCTCGGCGCTGGATTTGAACAATCATTCGTCTAGATTAGGTATGTGTAGTGCTACCACCGATATGATGGCCATCTAAATATAGTGTGCACACATAAGGGGGTAATTCCAATGCATTGGTTGCTGAAGTGGATGAACAATTAATTTTGTATCAACAAACTGTTGCGATCTGTGGACTGTCGGACTTTAATTATGGAGGATTGCGAGGCTAAAATGGATAAACCATCGGGTGCCAGTGAATCAAATGCTGATGGCAGCCAGAACATGGTAACCAGCTGTAGTGATACACAAACGAGCAAACGGGTGGTTAAACTTTCTGCTAAAGCACTTGCTGACAAGGTAGACAGATTGCAAAGTGGTAGAAAGGCTAAGCTAAATAAAGCTAGCAGTTTAAGCAAAACAATACATCTCATGCACAAATTGAACATCACAGGAAAGAGAGCTAATGTGCTTTTAAAAACAATGGGGCAAGAAAATGTTTCAACATTTTCATTGTCTGGTATAGAGGTATCAGGGTTGGAAGGAAACACCTTTTATCCTCTACCAGAAGTCCTCACACAGAAACAGATGCCAGTCACTTCAGATGATATTGTCACTGCTGAAGATATGAAAAAGTGGCCTTATTTGTCAAAGGTTCACATTCCCACCTTAAAGGCTAATGTTGACTTGTTGATAGGAACCAACGCTCCCAAGTTATTGGAACCTTGGGAAGTGGTCAACAGTTGTGGAGACGGCCCTTACGCTATAAGAACAGTGTTGGGTTGGTGATCAATGGCACTTCAAATAAAAGTGGAAAAGGCAGCAGTATTGATGTGGAGCGGCACCCTGTGGTGGTAAATAAAATTTATTTTAGTACAGGCACATTTTTTAGCTTCTGGGGATGTGTTCCAGCGTTTATTGTCCGAGTTTCCTTCACCGACAGTTCTCAACTTTTCAAACAGTGAAACAAAACACGGGATAGAACTCCTGCACATTCCCACCCCCTCCCGTGCTCTTAGATCCTCATCTGCTTTACACCTGTCTGTCCCTTCCGCCTGTCTCACCACCATGGGGAGCAGAGCATTCAGCCGCTCTGTCCCCCGCCTCTGGAACTCTCTACCACCCCTACTTAGAAACACGGACTCACTTCTAAATTTTAAATCACAACTCAAAACTCATCTGTTTAAGACTGCCTATTCTCTTTAATTATCAATTTCCCTGTCCCAGCCTCGTTATTTTTTAAATGTTTTTTGTTTTGATTTTGTTTCTGACATTCTGTTTTTTACCCTTCTGTACGGTGACCTTGAGTGTCTATCTAGAAAGGCGCCTTTTAAATAAAATGTATTATTATTATTATTATTATTATTATTATTATTATTATCATATCCCCATGATGGGGGCTCTGCATGGCGCCTTGATGCGGTTAAGCTGGGTATCACACGGAGGAAGTTTGCCAACATGGAGACTATGTCTTACTGGCAGCCTTGTGAGGATTTCCTTCATCTTAATAACATCACAGAGAATGACCGTTATCCAATCCCCCACATCCAGGATTTCTCTGTTCATCTCGCCAGGACCTCTATTCTAAAGTGGATTTGGTGCGGGGTTATCACCAACTCTCCGTGCGAGCTGAGGATGTTCCTAACACCGATATAATTACTCCATTTGGGTTATTCGAGTTTTTACGCATGCGGTTTGGGCTTAAAGGCACCGCTAAAACCTTTCAGCGTTTAACGGATTCGGTCCTGCACGGGTTGCCATTTGTCTCTGTATATTTGGATGACATCCTTGTGGCCAGCGGCTCTACCGAAAAGCACATGTCCCATTTACATCAGGTTTTTCAATGCCTAGCAGCACATGGCCAGATTGCCAGCCCACCAAAATGCCAATATGGGTTGCCAGTCATAGACTTTTTGGGCCATCGCATTTCTGCCAGTGGTGCTGTTCCATTGCCTCAAAAAGTTCAGGCGGTGTCAGATTTTCCACGCCCACAGACAGTTAAGACCCTGCAGGAGTTCTTGGGGATGGTTACTTTTTACAACTGTTACCTCCCTCGGGCAGCACAACTTCTGCAGCCGCTGTATGGTGCACTGAAACAGAAAAAAGTGTCTCCGGGGTTTGGCAACCGCTTGCCTTTTTGAGCCGTACATTGCGGGACAATGAGTGTAAATACAATGTTTTTGATAGAGAGTTGCTTGCTCTCTACCTGGCTAAACGCCATTTCAGATATTTTCTGAAGGGCTGCTGTTGTGGAAAATTTTATTGAAGTGTGTAACTCTGATCTTATCTTATCTGGATGTCCCTGCATAACTTTCTCGTGTGACAGAAGCTCACATGCTTACAGATTTACTATTGTGTTTCTTTATTAAAGGACACAGAGAGTAGTTGAGTTAGATAGGATCGTACCAGTGGCTGCATTCCTCTGAAGATTACTCCCACTTTCTTTGTTAACCCAGAATGTATAAAAGTTTAGTGTGTTCTTATTATCTTCGCTCTGTTTCCTGACTGCGTTGGGGGACAGAGACGTTCAAACTGTCACGATCCCAAGGCAGTTCTGATTATTTATGAGTTTAATTCTTGGGATTGTGCACATGTTTCTGTTATTAGGGTTCCAAGCCCGCAGAGCAGAAAGAATGGGCTATGCAAGGCAAAGCCGTTCGTCTGCTCTGTGAGCAGAGAACCCTATTGTCAGGGTTCCAATCCCGCAGAGCAGAAAGAACGGGCTATGCAAGGCATAGCCATTCATCTGCTCTGTGAGCAGAGAACCCTATTGTCAGGGTTCCAACTCCGCAGAGCAGAAAGAATGGGCTATGCAAGGCATAGCTGTTCGTCTGTTCTGTGAGCAGAGAACCCTATTGTCAGGGTTCCAATCCCGCAGAGCAGAAAGAACGGGCTATGCAAGGCATAGCCATTCATCTGCTCTGTGAGCAGAGAACCCTATTGTTTTTCGTGTGTTTTTAAATTATTTATTATTATTATTAGGGTTCCAAGCCCGCAGAGCAGAAGGAACGGGCTATGCAAGGCATAGCCGTTCGTCTGCTCTGTGAGCAGAGAACCCTATTGTTTTTCGTGTGTTTTTAAATTATTTATTATTATTATTATTATTATTATTATTATTATTCTCCACTAAAACGCGTTGTGCGGCCCATGCAGACTTGTAACGAATCGATTGAATCAGGTATCCAAGTACAGAATGTGCACCGCTACTCAAACCCAGAAATTCAGACAGTAGTAGTTGGTGATTAGAGATGAACGCAGTATCTCAGATAGAGTTTACTGATATAAAGGATGATGAAGGAGAATATTGGCTCTAGAAGGATTTCATGCTCTTTGGTAAGGTGATAATTGTATTTCATGTCATGATTTACAAAGGCTTGAAAGATGATTTAAAAACCTATGCTGTAATTTGTTAAATTACAAACCATAGTTTCATAATTGAAAATGGTTTTATATTTTTGTTTTACATGGGTTAAAGATGATTCCACATACTGCAAAGAGTGTTTTAAGTTGGGAAAAAACATGTAAAATGAATGTAAAACATTACGGTGTTATTGTGAGGAATTAAGAGAAAACAATAGCTATAGCTGTAAGAATTGAAAGAAAATGAGTTTATTTAGCTGAATGCAATAATAATATTATTGTGTGCAGGCTAGGTTTTTTGTTGTTGCTGATCAAAAAGCTGGATCAGACTACTAGATCAGATTCCATGGATTCTCTCTGAAAGGAGATGGCGAGCATGTGCCACGAGCAAAACTGAACCTCCGTTGAATAATTCCATTCTTCTAACTGACGTGAACTTCCCAGTGGTAACAACACAAACCACTGAACAAAGAAAAGAAAAAAAAGAACTGAACTTGCAACATAATTTGCAATGGTGATCAAAATTATGTTGATTAAGGATATGCTAAAAAATGACAACAATTGATTTAATCAACAATCCTAATTTGCTTACCAATATTCACAATCAAATTTTTGGTCTCTCAAACTCGGAACAAATGTCCAAATGACTTCGTTTAAATCTGGCCTTCTATTTCCTGCAGTTTTAATTTCACATCTGTGCAACTGAACTATCACATAAAAAAGCCCCTCTTTAATGCTTAGACATTACAGAGCTAAGTGTCACCATAAATAATGGAATACATAAGTTTGAAAAAACATGCTTTTGACCAAAGATTTGTAAAAACAAAATCCCAGTCCACAGCATCCTCATTCACAACATGTTCACTTAATGATCAGGTAATGATACGTGTTCACATTTATTGACTGTATCTAAAAGTACTAAAGATATTTGAAATTTAAATGAAGATATAAAAAAATACAGTTTAACATAACATACAATGACTTCCATCCATCCATCCATCCATTTTCTGACCCGCTTAATCCCTCATGGGGTTGCGGGGGTTGCTGGTGCCTATCTCCAGTGTTCACATACAATAACTTAAATTATATTATTCTGACACTAGATCATCAAATCTATGTTAGTTGAGTCTGTCAACTAGATTGCCTGTAGAGATTTTTAAGTTCCAACAGAATCTGTATTCAGTGACACAGTATTGACGCAGTATCAATACAGTTTGGCAATGTGTCAAACGCTTCATGACGCCTCATCTACCCATCACTAGTTATGACTACTGCAATGTAGTCCGTGGGCCAGAATCTGTAGGACGTCTCCTTAAGAAGTTTCGTATGAACTGTCAGGGGGCAACTTTCTTCCACCGGGATAAGTTGCTACACATAGCAGTGATCTTAAAACACCAATGTTCCCACGTTTTCACAAAAATTGTTATGTGTGATAGCATGTAGTATACTAGAACTTTCCTTAATCCAGTAAACTGTCATATTTTACATTACAACGGGATTTACTAGGAAGTCTACACTCTCGTCTTTTCAGGAAGTTTTAGGCTGTTTCTCAATTCACGAGAACGCGCAGAGAAACAGCCATAATGTTTGTGTCCTGCTATCAGTCATC
This sequence comes from Fundulus diaphanus, assembly GCA_037039145.1. NCBI lineage: Eukaryota > Metazoa > Chordata > Actinopteri > Cyprinodontiformes > Fundulidae > Fundulus > Fundulus diaphanus. The sequence goes on from CM073128.1 coordinate 55,772,977, forward strand.
CTCCTTTTTCAGCAATGTAAAATCATAAATACACACTACGTGTTGGAATACTGTGTTTGGTGGCTTACTTTTATTTTTCAGGCTAAAGTGACAAAAGTTGGAAAAAGATCGATTATCTTGCCATTTAAAATAACCCAAAACAGCGTAAGAAGACCTCGTTTATTTATTTTTATTTTACAGTTTTGTAAACAGCTGCCGAATAAAACGAATATTAGAACCTTGACATGATTATATCAGTTGTTTTACCGAGAAATCAATTAGAAGCGCCGTGAAAATGGCTGCAAAGCGCGCTCCCGACACAGGGGGAACAGATTTTCACGGGGGAACAGAATTGCGCACAACACACCGGTGCCGATCTCCAGCTGTCAATGGGAGAGAGGCGGGGTACACCCTGGACAGGTTGCCAGTCCATCACAGGGCAGAAATAGCCGAGGCTTTTGGCCATTTTTATTGTGATATCACCAAGACCTACTGCGCTCGGATACCACAGGTGACAGGTGTCGTTGTGCCAAGCGATTAATCCCCGCCAGTATTTGTATCCCCTGCGCCGAGAGCGCATTCAGCTGGAAGAATTAATCCAGTCAACTCCGCCTCATTTCCAACCTATTAATCGTGGAAATGAAGATGTTTTACTTTTCTTAACGAAATATAGCAATGGTGTTGTTACATTATGGTTCAGTTAGTGGGGTAAAACTGAAAATCTAACACTTGTTAGTGCTATCGGATTGCTATGTCGGTTAAAACTCGAATGATCACTCAATATAACACGTTATGAGAAAGAAAACGGCTCTGTGGTCATTTCCAGATGTGTCACCAAAATATGAGCTTTATGTTAGTAGATTGTCGCATGTCTGTCTGCTGAAACCAAAAATCCACCTTCCTGAGTCCATCAAAGCTGTCTACTAGTTCGTCTTTTTTCTTTTTCTTTTTTGGTAGCTAGACCCGCATGATTAGATCATATAAAGCGGATTTCACGTGTGATCGAATGAACACTGAATAAAGGTACAGCCAAAATGATCAGATTTGAATTAAGGTTTCAATTCAACCAAGAACCATATAGAGATATTAACCATATTAAGAAAACGAGATATGTCGCTTTTAATAATAAAACAATGTATTAGGAGTTTAAAAAAATCTATTTCATTTTATTAGAATGTGATGTTTAAAAATATTTAGACTTCACAAAGCTCGAATCACGTGACCTCTTGGACCGGAGCGCAACAGTTTAGATTTTTTATCGGCTTTAACTTATTAATGTGCAAGTGAAAACGTGGAAACATTGGTGTTTTGAGATCACTGCTATGTGTAGCAACCTATCCCGGTGGAAGAAAGTTGCCCCCTGACAGTTCATACGAAAAGTCATCCTACAGATTCTGGCCCACGGACTAATGGTGGTGATAGGTGGAATTGAGCGCCAATCCTGCGGTTGGCATGGAGGTCGTCAAGCGACGCTTCCGCGGTGGTGACATAGGCCGAGCGGCGGTGACCTGCGAGGGCCGGTGTGCTTCCTGTCGTGGATGACTAAAGTTAATACTATTTTATTGGAACAAGTAAAGTAAAAAAAAAACGTATGCGATCAGTCATGTATTTTCACCCTCCATACCAGCTGGGGGTAGTGCATCATAAGTTGTTTGGCAACCGCCAAGAACCCCGGATCCATTCCAGAATCATGTTGGTTTGGCTGAGCAGGGGGACCTGGCATGCACAAAGGGGCGGGCGTGGGTGGGCTTGGAACCCGTTAATAACTGCTTGCAGTTCTAGTTGTTTGTTTTCATTCACTGTTGTTCATGCCTCTTCCTAAGTTACCTTCCGGCCGTTTCTCTTACCTTTGATTACTCCACACCTGTGTCCTGTTTAGTTCAATTATCTCCTGTGTATTTAAGTTCCGGGTTTCTGTTCAGTCTTTACTGGATCCTTAGTCTGTGAACCATCCAAGTCAGTCAGGTCTCTCCTGTTGGTGTTCCGTCCCAGTCAGTGGCCTACTTTTGTTACCTACCTGATGTGTTTTCTGGATTAAATCACTTACCTGCCTACTGATGCTTACTCGCCGCTTCTTCTGCCCCATTGGTCCTCAACAGAAACCGCAAAGCGTGACACAAATGCTCATGCCTTTTAATTAAATAACTTATAAACAGATGCATCAATTGTTTTCATGAGTTGTGTGCTCACTTAATTGATAATTATTAATATCCACTACAATTTGGCATTGTCAGCAGGATCCGACATGCCAGGAGGACTGCGTGGTAAGGGATGAGGACGCTTGGCCAGCCTGAAGACTTCCAGGGGAGTCCTGGAACCTGCCCGCAGCTCCACCGGCTATTTACTGTTTATATGGACCGCAAGCCACTTATCATTGCAATGCCCAAAATTTCTGACCCCTGGTATGAACGACCTGCAGTTGGCAAGTCTAACTTGGTAGCTGACTGTCTGTCACGTGCACTGATATCCCCAGTTTATGTTGACATAGATTTTTCTGCTATGGCTGCAGACCAACGCAGTGAATCAGACATTCTCGCGCTACAGTCTGGGTCCACAGGTTTCCAGTTGGTGGAAAGACAGATGCAGGAAGGTGGTCCCCTTCTGCTCTGTGATGTTTCTACTGGTTGTCCCCGCCCTCTGGTTCCTGTTTTGTGGCGCCGCTGGGTTTTTGACTCTTTACATTTCCTTTCGCATCCCAGCATTAGGGAGTGGCGGCCTAGTGGTTAGAGCAGTGTGCTTGTGCTCTGAGAAGGTTGTAAGTACCCGGTTCGATCCCCACAGCCTGCACTCTGGGTCCAAGACCCTTAACCCCAGATTGCTCCCCAGGCGCCGCACAATGGCAGCCCACTGCTCCCCAAGGGGATGGGTTAAAACGCAGAAGTGAATTTCTCCGTTGTGAGATCAATGATGTTCAATTATTATTATTAGGGCCTCCATTGGTTCCAAGTTTGTTTGGACTGGACTGCGCAAAACGGTTAGGGAATGGGCTGCAGCATGTTTCCCATGCCAGCATGCCAAGGTCCCCCGGCACACTAAAGCACCCCTGTTTCAGAGTCAGCCGTTTGATCATGTGCACATAGACCTGATGGGTCCTCTCCCTCCATCACAAGGTTTCACATATCTCCTGACCATTATCGAGCGTACCACCCAGTGGCCTGAAGTGGTCCCTCTATCATCCATAACATTGACAGTGGTAGCGTGAGCTGTTTTGTCAGCCTGGGTTGTGTGTTTTGGCCCCCTTCAGACATTAGTTTGTTTTAGAGCCCACAGTTTGTTTTAGAGCTTTGGCCCATCTTGGCCAAAGGTCTGGGGTCAACATCCACTGCACTACTGCATACAATCCGCAGACTAAAGGGTTGTGTGAGCGGTTTCACAAGTCATTAAAAGCTACACTCCGCGCTGCTTTGACTGATAGCAACTGGCTTGACCGTTTTCCATGGGTCATGCTTGGTTCATGTTGAGCAGCTAAAGAGGACCTTTTTGCTTCCCCTGCTGAGCTGTTTTTTGGTCAGCCTGTGCGTGTCCCTGAGGAAATTTTACCCGAGGTCCCCTCACCACAATTCAGTCCACCTGTACAACATATTTGACCTCAAGGGGACTCTTTTTGTGTTCCCGGCCCTGTACTCCATTGTTTGCCCCAGTCATTTGTCCCAGAGAGCTTAGAGACCTCTAAATTTGTTTTTGTTTTTTGACATAATGCACAGAGTCCTTGAATTAGATCATAAACATTTTCTTTTAGATTTTTCTTTTGGGGGAGGTGGCATAAATAGACGGTCTGTATTGACAGGTTCTAACCCCCTCGTGTCCTAGCAGATGGTCAGGTGGTAACGGCCCAGACTCCTTAGAATAGGGAGAGGAAGGCCTCCCTCCATGGTATTCATGGAGAGCTGTTCTCCCTCCAGAGACCCTCACCTATCGGAGCTCAACCCTTCTTCAGCCCCTCCTTGTCAACCTCAACCTCGTTCTTGGGGTAAAATGTTCCGGGCTTGTTCTACAGCGTTCAAGTTCAGCCGTTTTAGCCGTTTGCTGAAACCAAGATTCCTGGACTAGTTATTGACCCTACTGGGTGTTTGTGGTGGTGGGAGGGCTCCACTCAAACCCAGATGACTGATTCAAATAATTTCTTTTTGTTGGTGTTGATTATCAGGATGTGTACCGTTACGTCAGTTGGAATCGAGTAAACAAGGTGATCAAACCTAGCTCCTGTGTCATCTTTCTTACTCCTTCACAACTTTAACATTACATACCAACATATAGCCCATGTTAAATACTGATTTTCTTGTCTGTTATTTAATTTTTTTGGTTTCCTTGCCTGGGATGTCTCAGGTTGAACTCCTTGGCTTGACTCTGAGCATGAATCTGGCCATGTGTTCTCATCTAGGGAATAAAAAATATAGAAATTGAATGGCATGTAACAACACTCCATGTTGATAGACACAACGCTCACATCAGTTAAACGTATCTCACAGTACAAAATTATATGTTCTGTTTATGTTCATTCTGGCAGGTCAAATTCCAGACATGGGGTAGTTCTTCAGAGGTTCCCAATCCCATCCTTGGTCCTCGGGGCCCTCTGTCTTGCAGTGGTGTCATACAGGGGCGCCTCCAGAAATTTTTCATAGGGGTGGCCAGAAGGGGCCACTTAAAACTCTTGGGGTGGCACACTGAAACTAAAAGCCATAATTTCAAGATTTTATTCTACGGTTGTAGTAAAGCTGCCTGTAGAAAACTATCAGAAAGACTTAAGTAAACACCTTTTGATATATTTTGGTTTATTGTGTGATTTTTAATTCAATTCAATTCAATTTTAATTCAATTTTATTTATATAGCGCCAATTCATGAAACATGTCATCTCGAGGCACTTTACAAAGTCAAAATAAATCATATTATACAGATTGGTCAAATATTTCCTATATAAGGGAACCAGTTGATTGCTTCAAAGTCCTGACAAGCAGCATTCACTCCTGGAGAAGCGTAGAGCTACAGGGAGAGTCGTCTGCATTGTCCATGGCTTTGCAGCAATCCCTCATACTGAGCAAGCATGAAGCGACAGTGGAAAGAAAAACCACCCATTAGCGGGAAGGAAAAACCTCCAGTAGAACCGGGCTCAGTATGAACGGTCATCTGCCTCGACCAACTGGGGGTTACAGAAGACAGAGCAGAGACACAACAAGACAGACAAAAAGGCACAGAAGCAAACATTGATCCAGTAATCTGTTCTATATTAGATGATAATAGCGGGTGAGCTGTCTTCTGTGGATGATGTCTCAGATAACAGAATGCCAGACCAGATGTACCTACTATGAAGAAAAAAGAGAGAGAACAAAAAGTTATAAGCAGAAATGTGGAGAAGACGAAGGAGATCATCGTCGACTTCAGGAAAAACCGGCCTCACCACGCTCCACTGCTCATCAACAGCTCAGCTGTCGAGGTGGTCAGCAGCACCAAGTTCCTGGGGGTGCACATCACGGACAACCTCACCTGGACTGTGAACACCATGTCACTGGTGAAGAGGGCACAGAAGCGACTGTACTTTCTGCGGAGGATGAGGAGAGCCCGCCTGCCCCCGCCCATCCTCACGACCTTCTACAGAAGCACCATAGAGAGTATTCTGACCAGCTGTCTCTCTGTGTGGTGTGGAGGCTGCAGTGCCTCCGACTGGAAGAACGTGAGGAGAGTGGTGAGGACAGAAGAAGGGATCATCGGGGCTCCTCTTCCCTCCATTAAAGACATTTCATCTCAGCGCTGTGTGTCCCGAGCCCGTAACATCATCAGGGACCCCTCACACCCCCACCATAGACTATTCTCCCTGCTGCCCTCTGGAAAGAGGTTCCGCAGCATCCGCTGCAGGTCCACTAGGTTCTGCAAAAGCTTTTTCCCTGCTGCCATCAGACTGTTGAACTGCTGAACTGCTGAAGTATAAAAACGGACTGTGTACCACACACTCGACTAGCTGATTTGCACATTTGCACATTTGTATCGTATCCTGCAAAATCGCTGCTGCACCTTACCCGGAAACGTACTGCAAAACTGTTTACAATGCAACTGCCTACTTTTAAAATCACTGCTGCACCTCGCTGCACAACTGTCTACTGGTAAATCACTGATGCACCTCACTGCATATTTGTTTATATTTGTTTTACATTGATTATATTTCAACTGCCTACTGTTCACTGCTGCACTTTATCCGGAAATCTATTGAAACTTATCCTGTAAGTGACTGCGATTTATCACTGCACTTTTTATCCTGTACTGTAATTCACTGCAAGGTATCCTGTAGAGTTACTGCAATCTTTCTGAGCTGTGTGAAAACGAAATTTCGTTCTGTATGCACTCTGTGCATACAAAATGACAATAAAGAAAGTCTAAGTCTAAGTCTAAGAAATGATGACAAGCAATACATAGCTGAAGAACAGTAGAACTCGATAGAGTGAGAAAAATAGATCCTGATGTTCTCCAGTAGCCTAAGCCCACAGAAGCACATCCCCATAGGCCGGTCAGGGCAACATAAGCCACTATAGTTATAAGCTTTTTCAAAAAGGAAAGTTTTAAGATTAGTCCTAAAAGTAGACAGGGTGTCTGCCTCACGGACCAAAACTGGGAGTTGGTTCCACAGGAGAGGAGCCTGATAACTAAAGGATCTGCCTCCCATTCTACTTTTAGAGACTCTAGGAACCACCAGCAGACCTGCAGTCTGAGAGCGAAGTGCTCTGTTAGGAACATACGGGGTAATCAGAGCTCTGATATATGATGGAGCTTGATTATTAAGGGCTTTATACGTTAGAAGAAGAATTTTAAACTTTTTGGTTTGGTTTATTCTTGATTTAACAGGAAGCCAATGAAGGGAGGCTAAAATTGGAGAAATATGATCCCTTTTGTTGATTTTCATCAGAACTCTTGCTGCAGCATTTTGGATCAGCTGAAGACTTTGAACTGCATTTTGTGGACTTCCTGATAGTAAAGAATTACAATAGTCCAGCCTTGAAGTAACAAATGCATGGACCAGTTTTTCAGCGTCGCTCCTGGACAGGATGTTTCTAATTTTGGCAATATTCCAGAGGTGAAAAAAGGAAACTCTGGAAACCTGTTTAATATGGGATTTAAATGACATGTCTTGGTCAAAAATAACACCAAGATTTTTTTACTTTATTACCAGAGGCCAAGTTAATGCCATCCAGATTAAGTGATTGATTAAGAACTTTATTTTTTGAGGACTCTGGTCCAAAGATTACAACTTCTGTCTTGTCAGAATTGAAATGCAGAAAATTTAAAGTCATCCAGCTTTTAAAGTCATCAACACATGCCTGTAGTTGAAGTATTTGATTGGATTCATCAGGATTTATGGTCAAATACAACTGAGTGTCATCAGCATAACAGTGGAAATTAATCCTATGCTGTCTGATCATTTTGCCAATCGGAAGCATATATATAGTACAGAGAATTGGTCCAAGGACTGAACCCTGTGGTACTCCACAAGTGACCCTAGAGTTTGAAGAAGATTTATTATTAACATGAACAAATTGGAATCTGTCCGAAAGATAATATTTAAACCAGCCTAATGCTTTCCCCTTAATCCCTACAGTATGCTCAAGTCTTTGTAGGAGAATATTTTGATCAACTGTATCAAATGCAGCACTGAGATCTAACAGGACAAGTACAGACACAAGTCCATCATCTGAGGCCATGAGAATATCATTAGTGACCTTCACCAGAGCCGTTTCAGTGCTATGATGAGCTCTGAAGCCTGACTGAAACTCCTCAAGTAGGTCATTACTTTGTAAATGTTCACATAGTTGATTAGCAACTACTTTCTCAAGAATTTTAGATAGGAAAAGAAGATTAGATATAGGTCTGTAATTTACTAACTCATCTTGATCAAGAGAAAGTTTCTTAAGTAAAGGTTAAATAACAGTTACTTTAAAAGCCTGTGGTACATATCCATTTACTAAGGATAGATTAATCATGTCCAAAATAGGGCCACTGATCAATGGGAATATCTCCTTAAACAACTTGGTTGGGATTGGGTCCAACATGCAGGTAGAAGATTTAGATGAAGCTAAAATTTTAGATAGCTCAGAAAGCTCTACTGTCTCTAAACAGTTCAAATAATGTGCAGGTTCTAAAGATTCCTCCAACGCTGCCTCACTTACTGAGGACGAGGTAATCGTGTTTGTGAGGATGCCAATTATTTTATTTTTAATGGCATCAGTTTTATTTATGAAGAATCCCATAAAGTCATTACTGCTTAGAGCTAAGGGAATGGATGGATCAACAGAGCTGTGGCTCTGGGTAAGTTTAGCAACCGTACTGAAGAGAAATCTAGGATTATTTTTATTCTCCTCAATTAATGATGAAAAATATGCTGCTCTAACTCTGCGAAGGCTCATATTATACAACAATAGACTGTCTTTCCAGATTAGGTAGGATTCCTCTTGGTGTGTAGAGCGCCATTTTCTCTCCAATTTCCTAACATTGTGCTTCAAGGAACGCAGCTCTGAATTAAACCAGGGACCCAGCTTCCTGTGAATTATCAGCTTCTTTTTCAAGGGAGCTACATTATCTAATGCAGAACGCAATGAGGAAGTCACACCGTTAACAAAGGTGTCGATTTGTGAATGGGAAGAAACAGCATTGCTGCCATCTACAGGGCATATCTGCAATACTGAGGATATTAAAAGGGGGACAGACTCTTTAAGTTTTGAAACAGCATTATCCGATAGATAATGTTACTTATGATCTAATTTGCATACACACAGACCAATTTTGAGTTGAACAATAATTCCTTTGTATTGTGTAATCATGTAGGAATAGGGTGTAAATTTATTTATTTATTGAAAACAAAAAAATACTGGGAAAAGCAGATACTGGCAGATAAAAAATAAAAGCAAGAACAGAAACGACATTTTTATTTATGTAACAGGAATTTCAGGGAAAACAGGGAACAACAGTCATATTTTGATTACAAGGTTATACTGTATGTGTAAGAAACAGTTATACCTTTACTTAGTCTGAAACAAAAATAATAATTACTTTTACAAAAATAACTTCCCAGCAAAGATCCCTAGTCTCCAACTCTGGTTACCAGGCTCAATTCAAGCCAAATGGCTTGAATAAACACCTTTTGATATATTTTGTGCTGTACCAGTCTTTAGAAAAGCATCTTCTTCTGTCCCCTTGACAGGTTCGAGGGAAGATTATTAGTTGTGGCTGCTTGGACCGCTCTGCTATTGACTGGGATATATCTATAATGAAACAGGAGCCAAAGTCCGTTATTCTGACATTAAAATGATGATGAAAATAACAATGAATAATAATAATACCAGCCTCTCCATAGTAATGATCAATTCTAGCTGTATTAATGGCCTATAGGCATTTCGATTCAGACAAACAAAACTAACTAAGAAACAGTTATACCTTTACTTAGTCTGAAACAAAAATAATAATTACTTTTACAAAAATAACTTCCCAGCAAAGATCCCTAGTCTCCAACTCTGGTTACCAGGCTCAATTCAAGCCAAATGGCTTGAATAAACACCTTTTGATATATTTTGTGTTGTACCAGTCTTTAGAAAAGCATCTTCTTCTGTCCCCTTGACAGGTTCGAGGGAAGATTATTAGTTGTGGCTGCTTGGACCGCTCTGCTCTTGACTGGGATATATCTATAATGAAACAGGAGCCAAAGTCCGTTATTCTGACATTAAAATGATGATGAAAATAACAATGAAATAATAATAATACCAGCCTCTCCATAGTAATGATCAATTCTAGCTGTATTAATGGCCTATAGCAGAGGTCACGGATTAGCGGACCAGGGTCCGGATCCGGACCCACCTGCTGGCTAATCCGGACCCAACCTGATTTAAAACATTTATATATTATTGCATGTTGTCCAACGACAGTGTCTAACTCAGGGGTTAAAGTTCTCTGTCGCTGCGACGGATTTCCGTCATTTGGAAATTGAGCGCAAAAAGTCCCGTCTAGACTTTTTATTCAGGGTTATAATCTGAAGCTGCTCTCAACCAATCAAACCTGGCAGAGCCGGGACATTAGCCAATCAGAAAGAGAACAGGGTGGGTCTTTTCAAAGCGGACATTGCCAGTCTGAGGTTTATCAGTGTTCATCAATTTAACTTTTGGGAGAGCATTTTAAACTGGCCACGGATGGTATGAATGAAAGTAGCGGTGGTCAAAGGTTTTCTTTGGATTTATGCAAACCAGCAGGTCAGAAAGTTCAGCGGATAGAACAGCTGACAACGACTTCCCTCGGTAAGCGTGACAATCTGCTTCTGCAGTTAATTAATGAGTTATTTCCACCTGTGGCCACGTCGTCTATCAGCGTTTATTCCCTCGCTGATAAACGCGGCGACCAACCAGGCATCTCCTCGTGATTCGCTATTATGTTTTATTTAAAACACAAAGAAGAGTAACGCGCTAGCTCAGGCTAATTTACCATGACCCTTGAAGAAGAGTCGGAATGTGAAACGATGTGCCGCATTTGACTGGGTTCGATTCGGAAAGAGTAAAAAAATAAATTAAAAAAACCTGCGCTGTTCTGAAGCAAAGAAGGCAGAGCTTCATCAGCTGTCAGTCAGTATGCAACAGTGTAGTGTTCACCTGATGAGCAGCTGCGCTCCAGGACACTAAATAAAATGACAAGGATTTTGATGCTTACAGATTGTTAAGAAAACTACATCAAAAAGATAAAACAAATAAACTCCAGCTACAACATGGACTGGAGAACGGGTTCTACCTGGGTGAGGCCATAGAAAGGTGATTCTGAGAGAGTTTTTTTATGAAGTTAAAGTGGAGCGCGGACACAGGGTTCATCCTGGACAGGTCTCCAGTCACTGGGCTAAAATATAACCATTTTATTAAACTTCAAAAAAGTTAAATCATCCCTTTTTATAAACTGTAATAATTAATTGGTGAACAAAGCAGAGACTGATTATTGTCATGTGCAATCTGTTTCAAATTAAAATGTATTATGTCATGATAGTGTTGGTGATGTGTCCTGCATTTCCAAGGCTGTGTTTGGCCTTATATGATCATAATATTGGTTTATATTGAATCTGACAGGGAGCCAGTGGAGTTGATGTACAGATGTGAAGTAGATGACGTAATGATGCAAGCTGCTGTCCTCTGAATCAGCTGCAGTTTATGGTGGTTTTCCGGAGGACAGGGAGGAAAGGGAGCTGGGATTGTAAAGTGGACTGTGGACCAGTTTGTCAAAAGTGTGAAGGAAGAACTTGATGCTGCAGAGATGAAAGTAACCCAGATGATGATGTGGATGTGGAAAGTGATGGAGAGACTGTCCAGGATGACGCAAAGGGTCTAAAGCTGAAAGGTGGCAGAGATACAGAAATTTTCAATGGATATTTTAAAAGTACCAGATTTAGTTGACTTTGCACACACTAAGCAAGTGAGCCAACTAATGCAGCATGATGTCCACGTCCCAGGAATATATGAGCCGGCGAGAAAATGTTTTCAGTCAAACATTATTCTTGCTTCAATCCCTGTGCTAACTTCACTTGTTAATATGGCAAAGCCCTCCGGAGCGTTCCCAAACATATCCGCTTGCTCATACATACTGAGAAAATAGCTGATTTAAAGGCGCAGAACGAATGAGCACCTTGATATGTGCTTGAGGTTGGCTTTTGATATATTAAAGAATTATTTTTGTTCTTTAACAATGTATTATGGGAAAACCTGCTCAGTTATATAACTTGTCACTTGTTTTTGAGTTCACATAAACTAAGAGCAACATATATGCTCGTGCTCTGAGTTTTGCCTGTTATTGTGTTTAACAACATGTGTTATTCTGTTATAACTTGTTTTTAACTTGTGGTGGGAATTACTGACGATGTATTGTGAGGAGGACTGTTCGCACCTGGGTTCACAGGAAGCTGGGAGCAAAATGTTTCATTTCACACACGGATTCGGGCTCTGTATCCCTTACTCTGTAAATATTCACGTGAAACTAGAATTATATTGTGTTTCACACACTGATTTGTGCTATGTTATTTTATTTGTCACATCGATTGCGCTTCGCACACTGCTGAGATGCTGGGAACGGGTTCTGTTTGGGAACATGTTTTGGGAAGCAGGGCAAATGTGGAGGGAGAGATGGCCACTGTCGCTCCACATCTGACTCTTTGTTTACAAGTATATAAAGAGGAGACTGCCCCCAGCCCGGTGAGTCTGCCGTGAGTTCGTGGATACCGGCATCGTGAACGCTGATCTTAACCTAGGACTGAGGGCTCCCAGTTCGTGTCAATGGTAAGAGCTGATTATGAGAATCTGTTGAGCGTCACGTCTCTTTGAAAGCTTGTTGCTTTAATGCTTGCTACTTTGCGTGTGTGAAGAGCTAGTTGTTTTGATGTGCTGTATTCTGTGGGGAACAATAAATGTGTGCATTATTATTCCAAGAAAACAGTGTTTGTCCTTATTTGTGTACGTTGTCGATCTCTCCCGATCCTGAAATAAACATTTCATAAAACAGCTTTGTTGCCAATCAAACCCAGGTTTAAAATCCTTGCAGGGCAGCCTAAAGCTCACTTCTCTCATTAAGCCATAAAAAAGAAATAAAAAAAGTTCAGTTGTTTTATAAAAGATGTGAATGTCAAGAAATTGTCTATATACCAAACTGTGAAAGATTGTGGTTCTCTATTTCAAAAAGCACTTTGGATTTTAAAATAGAAAAACGTTCTATTTTTATGTTATTTTTTTGTTTAAAAAGTCAATGTATAAGGTGGATGCATAAACATTTTATTTCAGTGTTAAATACTGTTTAAAGTAACGGATTATAATAAAAAATGTGTCCGGACCTTTACTGGTTGTTGATTTTCTTTATTCGGACCGCGCTGATTTTTAATTAGTGACCCCTGGCCTATAGGCATTTCGATTCAGACAAACAAAACTAACCTATATATATATATATATATATATATATATATATATATATATACATATATATATAATTTATTTTTTTAAGTGTATATATTTAAGTGAGTCCATCAAACTAAAAAAACTAACACACTAAAGAAAACATACATTTCTTCAGAGGATATTACTTTCTAGACAATTCATTAATTTCATTATTATGGCCACATGGTCATAACTTCACTTGTCGGTCCAGGAACACCTGCTTTCGCTGAGTTCTGCCATGGTTCTGTGATCAATGATGCTGACTGTTCCTGCTCTGCTGCTGTCTGATGTTTTTCCTCATCACTGTCCTCTACTAATGCTGACTCTGTCCTCATCATGCTGCTCTATCTGTTCCTCTCCTCCATCCACCTCCTCTTTCTCCTCCTCCTCCTCACTCATTCTCTGTTGGGCCCCTGTCATCTCTTTATCTCCTTCTGCTGTTTATTTTCTTCTTAAAATAAGAGATGTCTGTGGACTTTCTCTTTGTTGTCTGGAAATTGACAAACCATACACAAACACCAGCTAACAACGGTAGCTACGTAACTCTGAAAACTTGTCAAAAAGACACCAAAAGTCGCTGTAACAGTAACTGATAAAGTTCATATATCCCCCTCTTCTTTTACAAACGAATGATTTGACTTATTTACTTACCGTTAGTCGTATTCACTTTCTCTATTAATTCCTTTTATCACCGTTGAAGGCGGGCACGCGCTGAGCCGTAGTTGTCTGAGAACGCAACAGCGGCTGAGGGGGACGGGCGGGGGAGGGGGGAAGCGGAAGGGTGAGCTACGGTGCGCGAGAAGGTCAAGAAGAGCAGCGGTGTTGCTGGCTGTGCATAATGGGATGAAATGCTAAAATGACGCTACTACCATTTACACTGGCGGGTGGGGTGGCCAGTGGGTTGAACAGGACATCAGCCCCTGGTGGCGCCACTGAATATGCTGCAAATGAACATTCTATGAGCCCGGTCATTAGAAACAGTAGCACACTGTGTAAACCCAGTGAAATTTAAATTTAACATGATTCAGACAATTTGTGCGCTAAAACAGAAGAGAGCAGTCCAAAAACTAGGGTGTGTGGAAACACTGCTAAAACCTTGTGGGGAGACCTAATTTGGTCCTTCTGAAACCTAAATAAGTCATTTTGCCTGTTCTAATGCATGTGGGCTGTCATAAAATGTAATGGTTGTAATTCACTTTTCACACCTCAGAAAGGCAGAAATTGGAAGCCAAATATGCTGCAAATGAACATTCTATGAGCCCGGACATTAGAAACAGCAGCACACTGTGTAAACCCAGTGAAATTCAAATTTAACATGATTCAGACAATTTGTGCACTAAAACAGAAGAGAGCAGTCCAAAAACTAGGGTGTGTGGAAACACTGCTAAAACCTTGTGGAGAGACCTAATTTGGTCCTTCTGAAACATAAATAAGTAATTTTGCCTGCTCTAATGCATGTGGGCTGTCATAAAATGTAATGGTTAGAATTCACTTTTCACACCTCAGAAAGGCAGAAATTGGAAGCCAAATATGCTGCAAATGAACATTCTATGAGCTCGGACAATAGAAACAGCAGCACACTGTGTAAACCCAGTGAAATTTAAATTTAACATGATTCACACAATTTGTGCTCTAAAACAGAAGGGAGCTGTCCAAAAACTAGGGTGTGTGAATACACTGCTAAAACCTTGTGAGGAGACCTAATTTGGTCCTTCTGACACCTAAATAAGTCATTTTGGCTGCTCTAATGCAAGAGGGCTGTCATAAAATGTAATGGTTATAATTCACTTCTCACACCTCAGAAAGGCAGAAATTGGAAGCCAAATATGCTGCAAATGAACATTCTATGAGCCCGGTCATTAGAAAGAGCAGCACACTGTGTAAACCCAGTGAAATTCAAATTTAACATGATTCAGACAATTTGTGCGCTGAAACAGAAGGGAGCTGTCCAAAAACTTGGGTGAGTGGAAAAATTGCTACATCCTTGTGGGGAGACCTAATTTGGTCCTTCTGACACCTAAATAAGTCATTTTGGCTGCTCTAATGCAAGTGGGCTGTCATAAAATGTAATGGTTATAATTCAAATCTTACATCTCAGAAAGGAAGAAATTGGAAGCCAAATATGCTGCAAAATAAACATTCTATGAGCCCGCTCATTAGCAACAGCAGCACACTGTGTAAACCCAATGAAATTCAAATTTAAACACAATTCAGACAATTTGTGCGCAAAAAAATAAGAGAGCTGTCCAAAAACTTGGGTGAGTGGAAACATTGCTAAAACCTTGTGGGGAGACCTAATTTAGTCCTTCTGACACCTAAATAAGTCATTTTGGCTGCTCTAATGCAAGTGGGCTGTCATAAAATGTAATGGTTATAATTCAAATCTCACACCTCAGAAAGGCAGAAATTGGAAGCCAAATACGCTGCAAAATGAACATTCTATGAGCCCGGACATTATAAACAGCAGCCCACTGTTTAAACCCAGTGAAATTCAAATTTAACATGATTCAGACAATTTGTGCGCTAAAACAGAAGAGAGCAGTCCAAAAACTAGGGAGTGTGAATACACTGCTAAAACCTTGTGGGGAGACCTAATTTGGTCCTTCTGACACCTAAATAAGTCATTTTGGCTGCTCTAATGCAAGAGGGCTGTCATAAAATGTAATGGTTATAATTCACTTCTCACACCTCAGAAAGGCAGAAATTGGAAGCCAAATATGCTGCAAAGGAACATTCTAGGAGCCTGGTCATTAGAAACAGCAGCACACTGTGTAAACCCAGTGAAATTCAAATTTAACATGATTCAGACAATTTGTGCGCTAAAACAGAAGGGAGCTGTCCAAAAACTGGGGTGTGTGAATGCACTGCTAAAACCTTGTGGCGAGACCTAATTTGGTCCTTCTGACACCTAAATAAGTCATTTTGGCTGCTCTAATGCAAGTGGGCTGTCATAAAATGTAATGGTTATAATTCACTTCTCACACCTCAGAAAGGCAGAAATTGGAAGCCAAATATGCTGCAAATGAACATTCTATGAGCCCGGTCATTAGAAAGAGCAGCACACTGTGTAAACCCAGTGAAATTCAAATTTAACATGATTTAAACAATTTGTGCGCTAAAACATAAGAGAGCAGTTCAAAAAGTAGGGTGTGTGGAAACACTGCTAAAATCTTGTGGGGAGACCTTATTTGGTCCTTCTGACACCTAAATAAGTCATTTTGGCTGCTCTAATGCAAGTGGGCTGTCATAAAATGTAATGGTTATAATTCAAATCTCACACCTCAGAAAGGCAGAAATTGGAAGCCAAATACGCTGCAAAATGAACATTCTATGAGCCCGGACATTATAAACAGCAGCCCACTGTTTAAACCCAGTGAAATTCAAATTTAACATGATTCAGACAATTTGTGCACTAAAAAAGAAGGGAGCTGTCCAAAAAACTAGGGTGTTTGGAAACACAGCACCAATCTTGTGGGGAGACCTTATTTGGTACTTCTGACACCTAAATAAGTCATTTTGGCTGCTCTAATGCAAGTGGGTTGTCAAAAAAATTGTAATGGTTATAATTCACTTCTCACACCTCAGAAAGGCAGAAATTGGAAGCCAAATATGCTGCAAATGAACATTCTATGAGCCCGGTCATTAGCAACAGCAGCACACTGTTTAAACCCAGTGAAATTCAAATTTAACATGATTCAGACAATTTGTGCACTAAAAAAAAAGGGAGCTGTCCAAAAACTAGGGTGTGTGAAAACAGCTAAAATCTTGTGGGGAGACCTTATTTGGTACTTCTGACACCTAAATAAGTCATTTTGGCTGCTCTAATGCAAGTGGGTTGTCAAAAAATGTAATGGTTATAATTCACTTCTCACACCTCAGAAAGGCAGAAATTGGAAGCCAAATATGCTGCAAATGAACATTCTATGAGCCCGGTCATTAGAAAGAACAGAACACTGTTTAAACACAGTGAATTACAATTTAACATGATTCAAACAATTTGTGCGCTAAAACAGAAGAGAGCAGTACAATTACTAGGGTCTGTGGAAACACAGCTAAAATCTTGTGGGGAGACCTTATTTGGTCCTTCTGACACCTAAATAAGTCATTTTGGCTGCTCTAATGCAAGTGGGTTGTCAAAAAATGTAATGGTTATAATTCACTTCTCACACCTCAGAAAGGCAGAAATTGGAAGCCAAATATGCTGCAAATGAACATTCTATGAGCCCGGTCATTAGCAACAGCAGCACAGTGTTTAAACCTAGTGAAATTCAAATTTAACATGATTCAGACAATTCGTGCGCTAAAAAAAGAAGGGAACTGCCCAAAAACTAGGGTGTTTGGAAACACTGCTAAAACCTTCTGGGGAGACCTTATTTGGTCCTTCTGACACCTAGATAATTCATTTTGGCTGCTCTAATGCAAGTGGGTTTTCAAAAAATGTAATGGTTATAATTCACTTCTCACACCTCAGAAAGGCAGAAATTGGAAGCCAAATATGCTGCAAATGACCATTCTATGAGCCCGGACATTAGTAACAGCAGCACACTGTTTAAACCCAGTGAAATTCAAATTTAACATGATTCAGACAATTTGCGCTAAAAAAGAAGGGAGCTGTCCAAAAACTAGGGTGTGTGGAAACACAGCTAAAATATTGTGGGGAGACCTTATTTGGTACTTCTGACACCTAAATAAGTCATTTTGGCTGCTCTAATGCAAGTGGGTTGTCAAAAAATGTAATGGTTATAATTCACTTCTCACACCTCAGAAAGGCAGAAATTGGAAGCCAAATATGCTGCAAATGAACATTCTATGAAACCGGTCATTAGTAACAGCAGCACACTGTGTAAACCCAGTGAAATTCAAAATTAACATGATTCAGAAAATTTGTGCGCTAAAAAAGAAGGGAGCTGTCCAAAAACTAGGGTGTTTGGAAACACAGCACCAATCTTGTTGGGAGACCTTATTTGGTCCTTCTGACACCTAAATAAGTCATTTTGGCTGCTCTAATGCAAGTGGGTTGTCAAAAAATGTAATGGTTATAATTCACTTCTCACACCTCAGAAAGGCAGAAATTGGAAGCCAAATATGCTGCAAATGAACATTCTATGAGCCCGGTCATTAGAAAGAGCAGCACACTGTGTAAACCCAGTGAAATTCAAATTTAACATGATTCAGACAATTTATGCGCTAAAACAGAAGGGAGCTGTCCAAAAACTTGGGTGAGTGGAAAAATTGCTAAAACCTTGTGGGGAGACCTAATTTGGTCCTTCTGACACCTAAATAAGTCATTTTGGCTGCTCTAATGCAAGTGGGCTGTTAGAAAATGTAATGGTTATAATTCAAATCTTACATCTCAGAAAGGCAGAAATTGGAAACCAAATATGCTGCAAAATAAACATTCTATGAGCCCGGTCATTAGAAACAGTAGCACACTGTGTAAACCCAGTGAAATTTAAATTTAACATGATTCAGATAATTTGTGCGCTAAAAAAGAAGAGAGCAGTCCAAAAACCTGGGTGTATGGAAACAATGCTTAAACCTTGTGGGGAGACCTAATTTAGTCCTTCTGACACCTAAATAAGTCATTTTGGCTGCTCTAATGCAAGTGGGCTGTTAGAAAATGTAATGGTTATAATTCAAATCTTACATCTCAGAAAGGCAGAAATTGGAAACCAAATATGCTGCAAAATAAACATTCTATGAGCCCGGTCATTAGAAACAGTAGCACACTGTGTAAACCCAGTGAAATTTAAATTTAACATGATTCAGATAATTTGTGCGCTAAAAAAGAAGAGAGCAGTCCAAAAACTAGGGTGTTTGGAAACACAGCACCAATCTTGTGGGGAGACCTTATTTGGTACTTCTGACACCTAAATAAGTCATTTTGGCTGCTCTAATGCAAGTGGGTTGTCAAAAAATGTAATGGTTATAATTCACTTCTCACACTTCAGAAAGGCAGAAATTGGAAGCCAAATATGCTGCAAATGAACATTCTATGAGCCCGGTCATTAGAAAGAGCAGAAAACTGTTTAAACCCAGTGAATTACAATTTAACATGATTCAGACAATTTGTGCGCTAAAACAGACGAGAGCAGTACAATTACTAGGGTGTTTGGAAACACAGCACCAATCTTGTGGGGAGACCTTATTTGGTACTTCTGACACCTAAATAAGTCATTTTGGCTGCTCTAATGCAAGTGGGTTGTCAAAAAATGTAATGGTTATAATTCACTTCTCACACCTCAGAAAGGCAGAAATTGGAAGCCAAATATGCTGCAAATGAACATTCTATGAGCCCGGTCATTAGCAACAGCAGCACACTGTTTAAACCCAGTGAAATTCAAATTTAACATGATTCAGACAATTTGTGCGCTAAAAAAGAAGGGAGCTGTCCAAAAACTAGGGTGTTTGGAAACACTGCTAAAATCTTGTGGGGAGACCTTATTTGGTCCTTCTGACACCTAGATAATTCATTTTGGCTGCTCTAATGCAAATGGGTTGTCAAAAAATGTAATGGTTATAATTCACTTCTCACACCTCAGAAAGGCAGAAATTGGAAGCCAAATATGCTGCAAATGAACATTCTATGAGCCCGGTCATTAGCAACAGCAGAACACTGTTTAAACCCAGTGAAATTCAAATTTAACATGTTTCAGACAATTTGTGCGCTAAAACAGAAGAGAGCAGTACAATTACTAGGGTCTGTGGAAACACAGCTAAAATCTTGTGGGGAGACCTTATTTGGTCCTTCTGACACCTAAATAAGTCATTTTGTCTACTCTAATGCAAGTGGGTTGTCAAAAAATGTAATGGTTATAATTCACTTCTCACACCTCAGAAAGGCAGAAATTGGAAGCTAAATATGCTGCAAATGAACATTCTATGAAACCGGTCATTAGTAACAGCAGCACACTGTTTAAACCCAGTGAAATTCAAAATTAACATGATTCAGAAAATTTGTGCGCTAAAAAAGAAGGGAGCTGTCCAAAAACTAGGGTGTTTGGAAACACAGTACCAATCTTGTTGGGAGACCTTATTTGGTCCTTCTGACACCTAAATAAGTCATTTTGGCTGCTCTGATGCAAGTGGGTTGTCAAAAAATGTAATGGTTATAATTCACTTCTCACACCTCAGAAAGGAAGAAATTGGAAGCCAAATATGCTGCAAATGAACATTCTATGAGCCCGGTCATTAGCAACAGCAGGACACTGTTTAAACCCAATGAAATTCAAATTTAACATGATTCAGACAATTTGTGCGCTAAAAAAGAAGGGAGCTGTCCAAAAACTAGGGTGTGTGGAAACAAAGCTAAAATCTTGTGGGGAGACCTTATTTGGTACTTCTGACACCTAAATAAGTCATTTTGGCTGCTCTAATGCAAGTGGGTTGTCAAAAAATGTAATGGTTATAATTCACTTCTCACACCTCAGAAAGGCAGAAATTGGAAGCCAAATATGCTGCAAATGAACATTCTATGAGCCCGGTCATTAGAAAGAGCAGAAAACTGTTTAAACCCAGTGAATTACAATTTAACATGATTCAGTCAATTTGTGCGCTAAAACAGACGAGAGCAGTACAATTACTAGGGTCTGTGGAAACACAGCTAAAATCTTGTGGGGAGACCTTATTTGGTCCTTCTGACACCTAAATAAGTCATTTTGGCTGCTCTAATGCAAGTGGGTTGTCAAAAAATGTAATGGTTATAATTCACTTCTCACACCTCAGAAAGGCAGAAATTGGAAGCCAAATATGCTGCAAATGAACATTCTATGAGCCCGGTCATTAGCAACAGCAGCACACTGTTTAAACCTAGTGAAATTCAAATTTAACATGATTCAGACAATTCGTGCGCTAAAAAAAGAAGGGAACTGCCCAAAAACTAGGGTGTTTGGAAACACTGCTAAAACCTTCTGGGGAGACCTTATTTGGTCCTTCTGACACCTAGATAATTCATTTTGGCTGCTCTAATGCAAATGGGTTGTCAAAAAATGTAATGGTTATAATTCACTTCTCACACCTCAGAAAGGCAGAAATTGGAAGCCAAATATGCTGCAAATGAACATTCTATGAGCCCGGTCATTAGCAAACGCAGAACACTGTTTAAACCCAGTGAAATTCAAATTTAACATGTTTCAGACAATTTGTGCGCTAAAACAGAAGAGAGCAGTACAATTACTAGGGTCTGTGGAAACACAGCTAAAATCTTGTGGGGAGACCTTATTTGGTCCTTCTGACACCTAAATAAGTCATTTTGTCTGCTCTAATGCAAGTGGGTTGTCAAAAAATGTAATGGTTATAATTCACTTCTCACACCTCAGAAAGGCAGAAATTGGAAGCCAAATATGTTGCAAATGAACATTCTATGAAACCGGTCATTAGTAACAGCAGCACACTGTTTAAACCCAGTGAAATTCAAAATTAACATGATTCAGAAAATTTGTGCGCTAAAAAAGAAGGGAGCTGTCCAAAAACTAGGGTGTTTGGAAACACAGTACCAATCTTGTTGGGAGACCTTATTTGGTCCTTCTGACACCTAAATAAGTCATTTTGGCTGCTCTAATGCAAGTGTGTTGTCAAAAAATGTAATGGTTATAATTCACTTCTCACACCTCAGAAAGGAAGAAATTGGAAGCCAAATATGCTGCAAATGAACATTCTATGAGCCCGGTCATTAGAACAGCAGGACACTGTTTAAACCCAATGAAATTCAAAATTAACATGATTCAGAAAATTTGTGCGCTAAAAAAGAAGGGAGCTGTCCAAAAACTAGGGTGTGTGGAAACAAAGCTAAAATCTTGTGGGGAGACCTTATTTGGTACTTCTGACACCTAAATAAGTAATTTTGGCTGCTCTAATGCAAGTGGGTTGTCAAAAAATGTAATGTTTATAATTCACTTCTCACACCTCAGAAAGGCAGAAATTGGAAGCCAAATATGCTGCAAATGAACATTCTATGAGCCCGGTCATTAGCAACAGCAGCACACTGTTTAAACCCAGTGAAATTCAAATTTAACATGATTCAGACAATTTGTGCGCTAAAAAAGACGGGAGCTGTCCAAAAACTAGGGTGTTTGGAAACACAGCACCAATCTTGTGGGGAGACCTTATTTGGTACTTCTGACAACTAAATAAGTCATTTTGGCTGCTCTAATGCAAGTGGGTTGTCAAAAAATGTAATGGTTATAATTCACTTCTCACACCTCAGAAAGGCAGAAATTGGAAGCCAAATATGGTGCAAATGAACATTCTATGAAACCGGTCATTAGGAACAGCAGCACACTGTTTAAACCCAGTGAAATTCAAAATTAACATGATTCAGAAAATTTGTGCGCTAAAAAAGAAGAGAGCAGTACAATTACTAGGGTCTGTGGAAACACAGCTAAAATCTTGTGGGGAGACCTTATTTGGTCCTTCTGACACCTAAATAAGTCATTTTGTCTGCTCTAATGCAAGTGGGTTGTCAAAAAATGTAATGGTTATAATTCACTTCTCACACCTCAGAAAGGCAGAAATTGGAAGCCAAATATGTTGCAAATGAACATTCTATGAAACCGGTCATTAGTAACAGCAGCACACTGTTTAAACCCAGTGAAATTCAAAATTAACATGATTCAGAAAATTTGTGCGCTAAAAAAGAAGGGAGCTGTCCAAAAACTAGGGTGTTTGGAAACACAGTACCAATCTTGTTGGGAGACCTTATTTGGTCCTTCTGACACCTAAATAAGTCATTTTGGCTGCTCTAATGCAAGTGTGTTGTCAAAAAAATGTAATGGTTATAATTCACTTCTCACACCTCAGAAAGGAAGAAATTGGAAGCCAAATATGCTGCAAATGAACATTCTATGAGCCCGGTCATTAGAACAGCAGGACACTGTTTAAACCCAATGAAATTCAAATTTAACATGATTCAGACAATTTGTGCGCTAAAAAAGAAGGGAGCTGTCCAAAAACTAGGGTGTGTGGAAACAAAGGTAAAATCTTGTGGGGAGACCTTATTTGGTACTTCTGACACCCAAATAAGTCATTTTGGCTGCTCTAATGCAAGTGGGTTGTCAAAAAATGTAATGTTTATAATTCACTTCTCACACCTCAGAAAGGCAGAAATTGGAAGCCAAATATGCTGCAAATGAACATTCTATGAGCCCGGTCATTAGCAACAGCAGCACACTGTTTAAACCCAGTGAAATTCAAATTTAACATGATTCAGACAATTTGTGCGCTAAAAAAGACGGGAGCTGTCCAAAAACTAGGGTGTTTGGAAACACAGCACCAATCTTGTGGGGAGACCTTATTTGGTCCTTCTGACACCTAAATAAGTCATTTTGGCTGCTCTAATGCAAGTGGGTTGTCAAAAAATGTAATGGTTATAATTCACTTCTCACACCTCAGAAAGGCAGAAATTGGAAGCCAAATATGCTGCAAATGAACATTCTATGAGCCCGGTCATTAGCAACAGCAGCACACTGTTTAAACCCAGTGAAATTCAAATTTAACATGATTCAGACAATTTGTGCGCTAAAAAAGACGGGAGCTGTCCAAAAACTAGGGTGTTTGGAAACACAGCACCAATCTTGTGGGGAGACCTTATTTGGTACTTTTGACACCTAAATAAGTCATTTTGGCTGCTCTAATGCAAGTGGGTTGTCAAAAAATGTAATGGTTATAATTCACTTCTCACACCTCAGAAAGGCAGAAATCGGAAGCCAAATATGCTGCAAATGAACATTCTATGAGCCCGGCCATTAGCAACAGCAGCACACTGTTTAAACCCAGTGAAATTCAAATTTAACATGATTCAGACAATTTGTGGGCTAAAAAAGAAGGGAGCTGTCCAAAAACTAGGGTGTTTGGAAACACAGCTAAAATCTTGTGGGGAGACCTTATTTGGTACTTCTGACACCTAAATAAGTCATTTTGGCTGCCATAATGCAAGTGGGTTGTCAAAAAATGTAATGGTTATAATTCACTTCTCACACCTCAGAAAGGCAGAAATTGGAAGCCAAATATGGTGCAAATGAACATTCTATGAGCCCGGTCATTAGCAACAGCAGCACACTGTTTAAACCCAGTGAAATTCAAATTTAACATGATTCAGACAATTTGTGCGCTAAAAAAGACGGGAGCTGTCCAAAAACTAGGGTGTTTGGAAACACAGCACCAATCTTGTGGGGAGACCTTATTTGGTCCTTCTGACACCTAAATAAGTCATTTTGGCTGCTCTAATGCAAGTGGGTTGTCAAAAAATGTAGTGGTTATAATTCACTTCTCACACCTCAGAAAGGCAGAAATTGGAAGCCAAATATGCTGCAAATGAACATTCTATGAAACCGGTCATTAGTAATAGCAGCACACTGTTTAAACCCAGTGAAATTCAAATTTAACATGATTCAGAAAATTTGTGCGCTAAAAAAGAAGGGAGCTGTCCAAAAACTAGGGTGTTTGGAAACACAGCACCAATCTTGTGGGGAGTCCTTATTTGGTCCTTCTGACACCTAAATAAGTCATTCTGGCTGCTCTAATGCAAGTGGGTTGTCAAAAAATGTAATGGTTATAATTCACTTCTCACACCTCAGAAAGGCAGAAATTGGAAGCCAAATATGCTGCAAATGAACATTCTATGAGCCCGGTCATTAGCAACAGCAGAACACTGTTTAAACCCAGTGAAATTCAAATTTAACATGTTTCAGACAATTTGTGCGCTAAAACAGAAGAGAGCAGTACAATTACTAGGTTCTGTGGAAACACAGCTAAAATCTTGTGAGGAGACCTTATTTGGTCCTTCTGACACCTAAATAAGTCATTTTGGCTGCTCTAATGCAAGTGGGTTGTCAAAAAATGTAATGGTTATAATTCACTTCTCACACCTCTGTTATGCCAGAAGATGGTTGAATATGCTTATTATTATTATTAATTATAATTTGGCATTATAATTTAAATAATAAATCATTCAACTCAAAATTCCGCTACAACAAAATATAGTTCAAATGGTGGTGATGTTAGCTATAAGCTTGTAAGTATTTATACCACTAATGCATTAGTTAATTTGCTGTTATGAACTCATTTATGCTGGGATAAATGATCTGGTCGGACTTGTGACCGACGAGGTTTATCCGGCAGGCTGTGAGAACCCCAATGTAACTGCAATTAGAGTTTAAATCCTTATTCGTCTATCACCATCCAATGATTTTGTCTCTGTATTAATGTCAGATGTTAACTCCAAAGGAGGTTAGCTCTGATTTCTGAATAACCAGGCAACTGTGAATTGGATTGAACACAAAACAATGTCTATTCCGCAGTCGTTGGTTTTATTGAACCAAAAGCAATTCCCTGTTACAGTAATTCTCTGATTCAACAACTTTGGAATTCTTACTCACTACTGGATCTAAAACATGCAAAATATATATGTGGGAATAAAAGAACAAAGCAAAAATAAACAATGGACTAAAATGAGCGGTTAGCAGATCTCAACTCACGGTTGTTTAAACCACACTCAGAACATCGGCATTTGACATAGCATTGACAGACAGAGCAGCTTTGAGAGTCCCACCGGACGCTTTGATGCCTTACAAAGCTATCAGCTAAGCTACCTACAGTCCAGTCATCCGACACCCTCCCAAGATGGCTGCTACGATGACGTGTGGTCTATCAATTTACGTGAAGCGTGAGGGGAGGTCCTAATGACGTAACCACGCTTACGCTGATGGTGTAATGCCTCGCTTCGAGAGGGCGCGGCTAACTGGGAGTTTAAAGCAAAAGCCGCGGAATGAGCTCAGACAAAGAGATTAAACTGATAAGAAGAAGCGAAAAGAGAGAGGGGGGGAAAGCAGAGAAGAAGATGGAACAGAACTGAAGCAATGACCCACGGCGGGGTTATTGATGAATCACAAATCAACACAGCAAAATCAAAATGTAAAAATGCATGCACATACAAAGAAAATATTCAGCAAAAATAATTCCAACTTCGTCGTGGAATAAAAGCATTAACCTAAGCCTACAAATTTCTACGTCTGCCCAGGCACTTCTAAACACCCTGTTGGTGAGACAGAAATAAAAGGGGAGAACCCGTTACTTTGAGGTGCCTCGGGGCTGGTCCGGAGTGAAAGTCCCGGCCTCGGTCCGGAGCGCTCCGGATCACGCGACGTCCTGAACGCGTCTTGACGACCGCAGGGTCCGCAGGCTGCAGCGGGGACCAGACTGAGAGAGTTCCTTCGTCTTTCTCTCTCTCTCTGGGCTCCTAGACGCTTGTTGGGCCAAACAACGCGTCGTCCTCTCTCGATCACTGGGAGATAAGGCGGCTTCCAGTATTTGATCAGAGGGAATTAAAGGTACCTTTTTGAGTCGACCTCCCACTATGAAAAGCAGGGAACAACGTTGCGTCGAAAAATCTCGGTCCAGCGAGAAACTCGAGCACGTGGCGTGTGGGTAATTATCCACGGAGTACAGCTGTGTGTCTTCTCGGGTTGGCAGGGCGCCAGGGAAGAAGATCGATTGCGAAGTGCAACCGAGTTTTATCAACTTTACCCTAGCAACGTTATCGGTTGCTAGGGCGCCGGCCATTTTGGGCCGCGTTGCATGATGGGAGTTGGTGGCCATTTTGACCACCTTGCATCATGGGAAATGCAGTCCGTCATGTCCCGAATTAACGCAGGTTTGTCACGTCCTGACATGGCACAACACCTCAGAAAGGCAGAAATTGGAAGCCAAATATGGTGCAAATGAACATTCTATGAGCCCGGTCATTAGTAACAGCAGCACACTGTTTAAACCCAATGAAATTCAAATTTAACATGATTCAGACAATTCGTGCGCTAAAAAAAGAAGGGAACTGTCCAAAAACTAGGGTGTTTGGAAACACTGCTAAAACCTTCTGGGGAGACCTTATTTGGTCCTTCTGACACCTAAATAAGTCATTTTGGCTGCTCTAATGAGAGTGGGTTGTCAAAAAATGTAATGGTTATAATTCACTTCTCACACCTCAGAAAGGAAGAAATTGGAAGCCAAATATGCTGCAAATGAACATTCTATGAGCCCGGTCATTAGTAACAGCAGCACACTGTTTAAACCTAGTGAAATTCAAATTTAACATGATTCAGACAATTCGTGCGCTAAAAAAAGAAGGAAACTGTCCAAAAACTAGGGTGTTTGGAAACACTGCTAAAACCTTCTGGGGAGACCTTATTTGGTCCTTCTGACACCTAAATAAGTCATTTTGGCGGCTCTAACAAAAGTGGGTTGTCAAAAAATGTAATGGTTATAATTCACTTCTCACACCTCAGAAAGGCAGAAATTGTAAGCCAAATATGCTTCAAATGAACATTCTATGAGCCCGGTCATTAGCAACAGCAGCACACTGTTTAAACCCAGTGAAACTCAAATTTAACATGATTCAGACAATTTGTGCGCTAAAAAAGAAGGGAGCTGTCCAAAAACTAGGGTGTGTGGAAAAGCAGCTAAAATCTTGTGGGGAGACCTTATTTGGTACTTCTGACACCTAAATAAGTCATTTTGGCTGCTCTAATGCAAGTGGGTTGTCAAAAAATGTAATGGTTATAATTCACTTCTCACACCTCAGAAAGGAAGAAATTGGATGCCAAATATGCTGCAAATGAACATTCTATGAGCCTGGTCATTAACAACAGCAGAACACTGTTTAAACCCAGTGAAATTCAAATTTAACATGATTCAGACAATTTGTGCGCTAAAACAGAAGAGAGCAGTACAATTACTAGGGTCTGTGGAAACACAGCTAAAATCTTGTGAGGAGACCTTATTTGGTCCTTCTGACACCTAAATAAGTCATTTTGGCTGCTCTAATGCAAGTGGGTTGTCAAAAAATGTAATGGTTATAATTCACTTCTCACACCTCAGAAAGGCAGAAATTGGAAGCCAAATATGCTGCAAATGAACATTCTATGAGCCCGGTCATTAGTAACAGCAGCACACTGTTTAAACCCAATGAAATTCAAATTTAACATGATTCAGACAATTCGAGCGCGAAAAAAAGAAGGGAACTGTCCAAAAACTAGGGTGTTTGGAAACACTGCTAAAACCTTCTGGGGAGACCTTATTTGGTCCTTCTTGACACCTAAATAAGTCATTTTGGCTGCTCTAATGAGAGTGGGTTGTCAAAAAATGTAATGGTTATAATTCACTTCTCACACCTCAGAAAGGCAGAAATTGGAAGCCAAATATGCTGCAAATGAACATTCTATGAGCCCGGTCATTAGAAAGAGCAGCACACTGTGTAAACCCAGTGAAATTCAAATTTAACATGATTTAAACAATTTGTGCGTTAAAAAAGAAGGGAGTTGTCCAAAAACTAGGGTGTGTGGAAAAGCAGCTAAAATCTTGTGGGGAGACCTTATTTGGTCCTTCTGACACCTAAATAAGTCATTTTGGCTGCTCTAATGCAAGTGGGTTGTCAAAAAATGTAATGTTTATAATTCACTTCTCACACCTCAGAAAGGCAGAAATTTGAAGCCAAATATGCTGCAAATGAACATTCTATATGCCCGGTCATTAGCAACAGCAGCACACTGTTTAAACCTAGTGAAATTCAAATTTAACATGATTCAGACAATTCGTGCGCTAAAAAAAGAAGGAAACTGTCCAAAAACTAGGGTGTTTGGAAACACTGCTAAAACATTCTGGGGAGACCTTATTTGGTCCTTCACACACCTAAATAAGTCATTTTGGCTGCTCTAATGAGAGTGGGTTGTCAAAAAATGTAATGGTTATAATTCACTTCTCACACCTCAGAAAGGCAGAAATTGGAAGCCAAATATGCTGCAAATGAACATTCTATGAGCCCGGTATCGAGTCAGGCACCTGTGAGGCCCGTTTAGCTAACGGCCCCTCACCCCTTCTCGTCTCACCCGTTCGGAGATTTGGCACAGAGAGAAAAAAGGCAGTGAATTCAGAGGCAAAAACAAAAGTTAAACATATATTTATTATAATTTGGAATTCCAAAGTGGGAGACACTTACACGTTTATCACAGCATCGAATACCTTAAGTTCTCTGCCTGTGTCTGAAGCCTGTCTCAACACATACACGTTATTCCCCCCCTTTTAAGACAGACAGTCCAAGCGGGGCTGGACCTACATGAGACATTCAGTCTGCTGAGAACATCTGTTTCCTAACCTTTGACCGTTAGATCTAATCTCTTCTATTAGCTCGGTTCCTGGGGTTAACTGGAACAATAGTAAAACCTTGTGACATGCACTTTTTAACAGAGTTATCTGCTCACAAGACTGTCATCCTTCCTTGCTTAACACATACTCACTGAAGTGTGAATCCAACCATTGTTATACATCCTCATCTGTTTAGGTCACTGGGTTAAAGTTAAAATCTATATTACTTTAAACTACACTTACTAAATATACGTGATTATATTTCCATAACAATTCCCCCTTTGGACTCTCACAAAGAGAGTCCACAAAAATGCAGATACTGAATATAGAAGCATAAAACTAAAATTGTGAGACACAGAAAAAACACACCTGTGAATTTGGTAAACATACTGGAGCAAACATCAGAAACAAAGCATGCAAAAATTAACCTTAGCAAGTCAAACATATCCAAATCAACACAGTGAAATAAATCAGAAAAATTTAAATGAGTAACTCATAATCAGCATAAAAATATTACCAAACCATACTACAGTAAGTAATAAGGCAGTATCACAAAATCAAACACATGCAAAACAATATATAGATGCATAGAACAGCAGAAAATCAAACTGGATAATACCGGAAAAATCTCAGTATATCACCCCATGATACTGAACCAACTCCAATCTTACATCTTTCAGAGGAGGTTCTGTCCCCGCCTGTAACATCTGATTATTGGGAGAAGACGAGGTAACTGTGCCCTTTTCAAGAGTAGTGACAATAAAGCGAACAGCGAGAGTTCTCAAACAGGGGACACAGCAGCAGCCGCACGTAACCAAAATTGCCAAAAACACTGACAGAGAAAGCATCATAGAAATAATTAAGTTCTTCCATTTACCCAGAGCCTGTGTCAGCCATTTATCCAAAGGATTATCTATTCCTGATTGTTCATGCATCGTTTTACTCAGAGTCCTCAAACCTTCTAAAGCTTTAGTCACCAACCCATCCGGTGCGGTATTATTAGGAATAAACGTACAACACATATCTCCAAACATGGCGCAAACACCCCCTTTTTCCGCCAAAAGCATATCCAGTGCCATCCTATTCTGAACAGCCATAAGAGAGGTAGGAGCTAATTGTTCAGCTAACCCTTCAACAGCATCTCTAGTCAGATTAGACAAACGTAACACATTGTAATGTATGTAATTAATCCT
The DNA here is from genome assembly GCA_037039145.1 of Fundulus diaphanus. Classification (NCBI taxonomy): domain Eukaryota; kingdom Metazoa; phylum Chordata; class Actinopteri; order Cyprinodontiformes; family Fundulidae; genus Fundulus; species Fundulus diaphanus. The sequence continues at coordinate 55,803,204 of CM073128.1, forward strand.
ATCAACGTTCTTATTAGGAGTAATCCAAAGGAATATGGATTCAAAACCTGCTGCAACCTGGTCTACCAACTTGTACCTGTCGGGAACCCCCCTGGGGACCCCGATCGAATCTATGTATGTAGGAGAATTACGTGCCAAATCAAAATCAGAACTACGCTTAATTCTATGTAACAAGTGTTCCTGGTTTAACCCAGGTCCCATTAACAACAGTGGTGCCACCAACCTTACCATGGCACACACACCCACAGAGCCAAAAGGGATCTGAACAAACAACTGTCTTCCGCCACAATAATAATACAATACAGCTCTTGCCCATGAACCTATGCCTTGAAAATGAAAATAAAATTTACACCACTCCGATGGAATCACACCCAACGTTGATAAATCCTCTGTCCCTTCCCCTGTGAAATTAAAGCACACATACTGTTTAATGTGATTACCAGGAGTAAACGGCCCAGGAATAGTGTCATTGTTTATAGGAGGGAAAAGATCATGATAGAACTCACACCCCACAGAGCGGCCTTTTGTCAACTCTAAAATGCAATCATATCCTGTAGGATCCTCAAAAGGAAATAAAGGTGCTGGTTCTGTTGTTAAAATTGGCCTAGCCGCAGCACATGCCACACAGCTCTCAGCCGTATATTGTCTGGCAGTCTGAGCCATCCAAGAAACCCACAAATTGCGTCTCCTATCCCCTGTAGAACTCTTAAGAATGTTACCAGGGGTCAATTTATTATAATCTACATGAAGTCCTCCTGAAGAGGACAAGGCTTTCCCCACTTGTGGTGAAAGAATCTGTACACCAGAAGTAGTTGCATTATGTAGAGAAAGTTTAATTAAACCAACGGGACCGTTATCCCATGCACCTGCTCCTAGGACAAGATAAAACCCTGACGGACTAATACTACAAGGTTTGGGCTTAGTAACGCCACTGCTATATTCAGAATAAACCCCAGTGTATGCTCCAAAATACGGATTAATGTTCAATCCAGAAATGGTCAAGATAATGGGATTAACACCTTGTACTACCTGACGATGGCCTTTGGTAAGAGTCAATGCTTGTTGTAATAATTTATCAAATCCCCCATGGCGCACCGGAACAGCCTCATTTCCGGTGTGCCACCTCATATAAATCCAGCGGTAGCACCAAGGTACAGGGGAGTCAGGAACCCCCTTCGGCAATACACAAGCATAAACATCAGATTCCTGCCAGATTGATGGGTCACTACCACAATCTACCACTGAGCATAAATCGAATTCAAATACAACCCTTGTACCCAAAGTGTAATGCAGTTCAATACCACGATGTTGAGTCAGACAATCATCTGTATCCTGAATGGCCCGCTCCTGACGCCTGATAGGATCAGCAGCACCTGCTCCTCGAATAACAATGCTGAAAACAAGCATGCACAACATAAGAAGTAAAACCCATAAACCCTGCTCCATCACGCCGCCACACATGTAGGTCCTTGGGGAGGGGCATTTCTGGAGGTTGCCACTTTCTGGTGACGTCCCTCTCCCCAATTTTATCATGCATCTTAGACACTTTCACTCCAAACATTTTCACAACACACATTCATGTAGGCCATGATATGGGGGGGTGGGGGGAAGACGTCTGGGGGGGGGGCTTATGTTGTGTGAGCCTCGCCCCGGGCGGCTCCCTTCACCCCCTCTCGCATTTAGACATTGAGGATTCTGGGTAGTTGCTTGGAGGGGGGGCGCTGGCACCAGCTTTCTTCCGGAGGGGGGGTGGGCTGTGCCGTGCACCCCCTTCGGTGCTCCCAGTTTTAAACACACCTGAGATCAACATGCAACAACACAACATCTGAGCGGGCGTAGGGAGGATCGGGGGTCTTTTGCACACACCCGATCTCCGATCGCGGCACGGAGTCTGGGGCCTGGAGGAGGTGCGGGCCACTGTGTCCGGGGTCTTGGCGGGGGGCTGCTGCGGCTAGCCAGCGGATTACCGGATCTGGGGCTGACGCCTCTGCTCTCCCCAGGAAGGGATGGGGGGCAGGGGTGGCTAGGGTAAGGTCGGGGTGGGAGGGGGTTTATTAGGTATATAGTGGTGAGGGGGGGCTCTGGTCGGATGGCCCGTACGGGTCATGTCGGCCCCCCCTCTTTGGGGGGCCTGCTCCGGGGGGCGTCTGGTCCGGGGGCGGGGCCGGGGGTCGGGCACAGGCAGTGGTATTGTTGAATTGTGGTGACCCCCCCCCCAGTTGGGATTTTTGGATGTGAATGTGTGTACAGCGTCCTTTTTTTTTTTTTTTTTTGTGTGTCTGTGTGTGGCGAGTGGGGCACAAGGGAGGGATGGTGTGAATGAGTTTTTTTTTTCCCAGGTTCGGGTCCGGTCCGCTCCCTCTCCCAAGATCATCTCAAGTCTCCGATAGGTGCGGAGCCCATCCCCCCACGTCCTGCCCTCCTCCGCTGCGTTGGCGGGCGCCTTGGCCCTCTGGCGCGTTGACGGTCCTCGGGTTTGGGGCGGGTTCCCGGGTGGGTGCCGGCCCATTCCCGGCGGTGGCTTCGCGGGGCCTGGCCCCCCGGGGGGCGGCCGGGGCCCCTGCTGCGGGGGCGGGGCGCCCCTGGGGCCTCTGGCCCCCAGGGCCCATATCCGGGACCACTTCAGCGCGGCCGGCTGCCGGCGGAGCCCACGGGCTCGTCCCCGCGGCTCTTGGGGGCGTCGGCATTGCGGTGGCTGGGGGATTTCCTCGGGGTCGTCTCTCCTCTTTCCTCGGGGGGGGGGGGGGGTTGCAGATTTCCTGTGAAGGCCCCTCTCGGGCGCACTGCTTTGGTGGCCCCTTTGGGAGTCCGGGGTTACGGGTCCCCTGACTCCTGCCTCTGTGCTTAGGGAAGGTGGGTCTTCGGTTCTCCACAATCACTATCAATATATTTCCTTCTGGATAACTTTCACCTAACTAGTGCACTTTCACAAACTCCCACAGGTGCTGGGTCCCAGGTATTAAATGTTCACTTATATACAGAAAGGCTATAATTTATTTATTTACTTTCTTTTACTTTCTTTTTTAGGTATCACATTACACATGTCAGCTTAAATAATAATACATATGATTTAGCAATGGTATCAAGGTGTTACACGATTGTATCTGTTGCTTTATGTCTGTTGGTTGTGCTGTTGTTTTTGTGTCTCTTTCCAGGTGATGGAGCAGACAGAGGACGTTTTATCATTCTCTTCCTTCTATCTCTTCTTTCTTTCACCCTTTTCTTTCTCTTTTTTTTCTCTTCTTGTTCTTCCTTTACTCTCCTACTTTCCCATTGTAGTGTCCATATAATTTGAAATTCTCCCTGCAGGAATCACAATAAAGCTATTTACACGCACAAATCAAGCGGAGCATTATGGCGAAAGCTGTTTGCTCCACTTGTGAAAGTAAAATCTGTCGAGCTCTATTTGGCATTAAGATATCAATTTTTATTGCCACATTGCTAGACAGGACACTGGGAAAAAAAAACAAAAAACCCATAAACCCAACGTCAGCTGCCGCTGAACCAATCCAGTACCCAATTTCTGCTCCATGTTTAACTTCATACAAAAACCAGAATATTCTAAATGTAAAAATCGAATCTGTAGATCAGGAAACACTTGCTCCTTCACCTGAAAAAATGTTATCTATAAAGAGTATGAAACAAAAATAAACCCTCGTTTCAGCTGAACAAAATCCTAAAACTATTACCAACTTACCATAAAGGTCCTTCACCAGCAAATGTAACCTAATGACTGTGTACCAGCTCAAACAAGTCAAAATATTATAGAAATATAAGATCAAAAAATATTGTAAAAAGTAGATCAAAACATTTGTTATATTTAAAGCTAGAAAGATAAAAAGCATAGAAAATCCCACAAATGATCACAAGGTTTTCGATTTTTTTTTTCTTTTTTTTTTTTCACAATGACATCAACTTCTTTCTTGCAGACGTTCGTAGAAGAAGGGTGGGTCCCACAGCCACTCAATACAACGTGATGAATCTGCAGGCTGGGTCTTCAACACACAGGTAGACTGCCTGTGGTGTCAAGAACCAGAGGGTGTTATTGTGACCCTGAGTCTGGTTCTATTCACAGCGGACTGAGCCCAATCAGCTGATCCGCTCCTTTAAACCTCCTGAACCTCCGTCAACGACCTCTGAGGTTCTGCTGCTGGTGCACACTGGCTCCAATGAAACCACGTATTACCTTTTCCTCCCAACCTCACCGCATGTGAGGTTCTCTCGATCACTTTGAAGGGTCCCGTGAACCTCGGCTCTGACCACTTTCTTTTGATGACCTTGAGCCAAACCCAGTCGACGTCCGGAGGTGGTGGTCCTCTTTCTCCTTCCTTGGGATGTCCACGGATCTTGGTGTACGCCTCCAGCACATCCTGCAACTGTGAAAAGTACTCCTTACTTGTCAGAATCTGCAGGTCGCCTGCAGTTCCCAGTGGTCGACGTTGGGGCCCAGGAAAGCTTCTTCCCGTCTCCAGATCGTAAGGAGTAAATCCTGTGGTTGAATTAACCGAAGACCTAATTGACATCAGAGCGAGAGGCAAGGCATCAACCCATGATAGTTTCGTTTGCGCACAGATTTTAGCCAACTTATTTTTCAAGTTCAGGTTCATCCTCTCCACTTTGCCCTGCGACTGGGGGTGATACACGGTGCCAAACCTGTGCGTGAGCCCTAAACTGGACTCCACTCGTTGCAGGTCCTGGTTCTTGAAGTGGGTTCCATTGTCAGTCCTTATCTTTTCAGGGAACTCGTGCCTGGGAATGTAATGGTTAATGAGGCATTTTATCACCGTTTTGCTGTCCTCTCTTCTAGCAGGCCAGGCCTCTGGCCATCCTGTAAAAGCGTCCACACACACCAACAAATACTTAAAGCCTCCAGCTCGGGTCACCATATCTGTATAATCAAGAATCACTTCCTTGCCAGGAACTGTGATCAAAGGAAATCTTCCCTGCAACGGTTTCAAAGTCTTCTTTGAGTTAAATTGCCCACACAGTGCACAACTTTTTACAAAATGTTTGACCATATCTGACATAAATGGATGCCACCAATGGTTCAAGTTGTCCATCATCTGTCTGACACCCACATGTCCAACACCATGTGCCTCAGTAAAAAGCTTCTGTTTCAAACCTGGAGGAAAAACCAGTCTGCCATCTGGCCCTCTCCAGCAACCTTCCTGCTCTGAGGCTCCTCTGAGTCTCCACATATTCTTCTCCTCCGGAGCTGCTCTGCTCTGCAACTGTTTAATGTTACACATGCTCAACTCTTCTCTCAGCTCATCTTCCACCGTCACCATCATCATCTGAGGTGCATATCCAGCGGCTGCTTTGGCAGCCTGGTCTGCAGCCTGATTCCCTAATGCAATGTCTGAATTACTGTTATCATGTCCTTTGCACTTTATCACGGCAATTCTGGCCGGTAATATCAACACATCGGCCAGCTCTCTCATTTCCATCTCGTGTTTTATAGGTTTACCCCCCGCTGTCAAAAATCCTGCTCTCAACCACTGACATAACTCCACATGAACTGCACCTGCGGCATAAGCTGAATCTGTATATACATTTACCTCCTGTTGTTCTGCCAACTTTAATGCCTCAATCACTGCTATTAGCTCTGCTCTCTGCGCTGACTGAGGTCCTTGTAACCTTTCTGCCTTCCTTGTTACAAATCCTGAGCCTATTCGCTCAACAACAGAATAGGCTGCTCTGAGTCCTTCAGTTTCATGTCTGAAACAGCAGCCATCTGTGAACAACTGTCTCACCTGTGGGCCTTCAATAGGACTAGCCTCTAGATCTGGTCTCACCTTCTCCATCCTGGAAACCAATTCTTCACATTGATGGGGTTCGCCATCCGTCATGCCATCTGCCATGTTCACACCTTCATGCGTGAATATGATGTTGGGTGCTTCCAAAATTTTGGACAGCCTGTGTTGTCTGAGTGCAGTCATAGTGAAGCTTTGTGAATTCACATAAGCCACAACACTGTGAGTTGTCAAAATAGTTAGACTGTGCCCCATGACTAAATGTGCAGTCTTTTGAATCATTCTAGCTATTGCTGCTGCATATTGTGTGCATTGGGGGTGACGTTTTTCCACGTTATCCAACATGACTGATATATACATCAAAATTTTTCTCTCGCCTGTTTTTCTCTGAAACAAGATGCCATTTAAAGCAAATCTGGTTGCAGAAACATCAAGAAAAAATGGGATAGAGTAGTCTGGAAGAGTCAATTCAGCAGCAGATGCAAGTCGTTGTTTAAGCAGAACAAATGCTTCTTCCGCTTCCTGAGTCCAAATCAAAACATTATTTAGTTTTCTCATACCTTGCGCCTTCACGAGGTCCCTCAAAGGCTGCGTCAGGTCTGCATAGCCGGGAATATAGTTACGGCTGTAACCAGTCAATCCCAGAAAAGACAGCATGTCTTTCACGCGCAGCGGTTTAGGATGTGACAAAAAGCTCTTTTTATGACTGGAGGACATGCTGGTTGTTCCTGCGGAGATGACACGGCCCAGGAAAGAAACCTGTTTTCTGGCAATTTGCAGTTTATCCTTACTGACCTTAAACCCATGTTCATGGAGGTGTCTCAGAACCAGTTCTGTAGCCTGAAGACAGATCTCAGCAGTTGGTGAAGCCAACAGCAGATCGTCCACGTACTGAATAAGGGTGGTGTTTCTTGGCAGAGGACATGTCTGCAAAACATCTTTCAAAACCTGATTAAAGATACCTGGTGATAGGGCAAATCCCTGTGGCAGTCTGGTGTAACGCAGCTGGCGACCTTTATAAGTGAATGAAAAAACGTCTCTGCATTCTTCAGCCAAAGGAAGACAGAAAAATGCGTTCGCCAAGTCGATACATGTGTACCACTGCTGAGAGGGCTCCAAACTGGAAATGGCCACATATGGGTTAGGTACAGGGATTGTAGGTGTCTTCAAAACAGAATTTACAGCTCTAAGATCATGTGCCATGCGATATTTACCAGTTTGTTTCTTTTCCACTGGGAGAATGGGTGTGTTCCAGGCTGAGACAGAGGGTTCTAATACTCTGTCAAAAGGCCTGTGATGGTGTCAGCAATGCCTTCCTCCGCTTGAGGTTTATGTGGATACTGATTCACCCAAATAGGAGAGTCAGTCGCAACCTGAAATGAAACTGGAGCACATGAAACTAATCCCACGTCTGTGGGACTGGTTGCCCAGAGTTGTGATGGGAGAGCATCCAACATCTCTGCTGCTTTATGATGGTCGGTACGTTCCCTGCCATGGTGTCGAGTCAAAAGCTCATGTTTCAAAAGAACTGTGTCAGTGACATCACAGACAATCTGATATGTGTTAGTGGAAGTTGAAAACAGCAAACCTGGGACGCTGGTCCGTGCCCAATCAGTAGTCTGGAGGGAACGCTTAACCATCCCTCCTAATTCACTGGCCTGTCGCTCAGAATGGAGAGAAAGAGAAATATGAGGAAATGCTTCATCTGACATCATATACCATTGCTGTTGTTCAGGAGTTAACATCACTGCGGCTGCCACCCCCTCAGGGGCCACATATATGTTCTTAGATGTGACTGTCCATGTGTTACCTTCAAGGTCTGCAGCAAATGATTCCTCATACCAATCTGTGTGATTTCTGTCGTAGAACAGAGTGACGTGTGGCGGATCAGGTGGAGTCAGGTAGGAACTTGGGCTTTGAATCCAAGGCTTCCAAAGCTGGAACACCGAAATAACACCAGCTTCAGCAGGTTCTGTTAAGAGTCCCCAGTAGATGTCAGCAAACTCTTCCCCCACGGGCCGAACCAGATACTGTCCATCCTGGAAAGTGTGACCGCATGCTAGAGAAGAACCGTCTGGAAAGGTAACAGTCAAACCTTGAGGTCCACAAAGCACTGCGGCTCCCAGTTTAACCAACAAGTCTCTTCCCATCAAATTGACAGGTGTAGATGGAGACCATACGAATGAATGTTGCAGTTTCTGGTTTCCAACTTTCACCGGAAGTGGTAAAGTCAACGGCAGACGCTGTTCCTTCCCTGAGAAACCCATTAGTGACACAGTCTTAGTCGACAGCACAGAGGCAGATGGATGATTGATTATAGTGGAATATGTAGCTCCCGTGTCGACTAAAAAGTTCATGTGATCTTCTCCAACCTTCGCTGGCAGCATGGGGTCTGCGGAACTCACGCTGCTGGAGTTATTCTCAGGGATGTGTCAAAATTGTCCATAAAAGTTTTCCCCGTACTGGGGGTACTGACCTTGCGGAGGCGGGACCATATTAGGGTTTGGTGGCACAATCTCACCTCCTGGTGGGGATTGACAATCCCTTGCCCAGTGTCCAACTTGTCCACAGTTAAAACAAATATCGACAGGTGCTCTCCCAGGTCCGCCATATCCACCTCGTCCTCTCAGACCACGGCTCCAACCTGACCGTCCACGCTGTCCACCAAATCGCCATCCAGAACTGGATACAATCCGGAAGAAGGAGTGTTTAAATTGTATGGGGGTGGACATTGTGCTGATGTTTCTTCTTGTGTTTCAAACAAATGTTTAATTCCCTGCCAAGTTACCAACAGTTTTTCCCATGATTTAACTTCTCTATCTGCCTTTTCCTGATCACGCTTCCCAAAATGCAACAAACCAACAGATTTTTGTCTTTTAATACAATCATTAAGGTGTTTCTTACTTTTAGCATATTGTTTCACCAAATACTTGCCCAGGCGTTCACTGTGCTCCAGCCGTTTCTCCTCTGCCGTGACGGCTCCAAGCACTTTCTGTCTCCACGCCGACTGGGTCTTTTTATCTAAGTTTTCATGCGTTTCAACAAAACCCATCAGCGCCTCTACTTGTTCACCCAAGGACTTCCAAGGGGCCGAACCCCATGCATCGTCCTGAAACTCCTGATCAAAAGAGTTATCTGCTCACAAGACATCCTTCCTTGCTTAACACATACTCACTGAAGTGTGAATCCAACCATTGTTATACATCCTCATCTGTTTAGGTCACTGGGTTAAAGTTAAAATCTATATTACTTTAAACTACACTTACTAAATATACGTGATTATATTTCCATAACACCGGTCATTAGCAACAGCAGCACACTGTTTAAACCTAGTGAAATTCAAATTTAACATGATTCAGACAATTTGTGCGCTAAAACAGAAGAGAGCAGTACAATTACTAGGGTCTGTGGAAACACAGCTAAAATCTTGTGGGGAGACCTTATTTGGTACTTCTGACACCTAAATAAGTCATTTTGGCTGCTCTAATGCAAGTGGTTTGTCAAAAAATGTAATGGTTATAATTCACTTCTCACACCTCAGAAAGGCAGAAATTGGAAGCCAAATATGCTGCAAATGAACATTCTATGAAACCGGTCATTAGTAACAGCAGCACACTGTTTAAACCTAGTGAAATTCAAATTTAACATGATTCAGAAAATTTGTGCGCTAAAAAAGAAGGGAGCTGTCCAAAAACTAGGGTGTTTGGAAACACAGCACCAATCTTGTGGGGAGACCTTATTTGGTCCTTCTGACACCTAAATAAGTCATTTTGGCTGCTCTAATGCAAGTGGGTTGTCAAAAAATGTAATGGTTATAATTCACTTCTCACACCTCAGAAAGGCAGAAATTGGAAGCCAAATATGCTGCAAATGAACATTCTATGAAACCGGTCATTAGTAATAGCAGCACACTGTTTAAACCTAGTGAAATTCAAATTTAACATGATTCAGACAATTCGTGCGCTAAAAAAAGAAGGGAACTGTCCAAAAACTAGGGTGTTTGGAAACACTGCTAAAACCTTCTGGGGAGACCTTATTTGGTCCTTCTGACACCTAAATAAGTCATTTTGGCTGCTCTAATGAGAGTGGGTTGTCAAAAAATGTAATGGTTATAATTCACTTCTCACACCTCAAAAAGGCAGAAATTGGAAGCCAAATATGCTGCAAATGAACATTCTATGAGCCCGGTCATTAGCAACAGCAGCACACTGTTTAAACCCAATGAAATTCAAATTTAACATGATTCAGACAATTTGTGCGCTAAAAAAGAAGGGAGCTGTCCAAAAACTAGGGTGTGTGGAAAAGCAGCTAAAATCTTGTGGGGAGACCTTATTTGGTCCTTCTGACACCTAAATAAGTCATTTTGGCTGCTCTAATGCAAGCGGGTTGTCAAAAAATGTAATGGTTATAATTCACTTCTCACACCTCAGAAAGGCAGAAATTGGAAGCCAAATACTCTGCAAATGAAAATTCTATGAGCCCGGTCATTAGAAACAGCAGAACACCGTTTAAACACAGTGAAATTCAAATTTAACATGATTCAGAAAATTCGTGCGCTAAAAAAAGAAGGGAACTGTCCAAAAACTAGGGTGTTTGGAAACACTGCTAAAACCTTCTGGGGAGACCTTATTTGGTCCTTCTGACACCTAAATAAGTCATTTTGGCTGCTCTAATGAGAGTGGGTTGTCAAAAAATGTAATGGTTATAATTCACTTCTCACACCTCAAAAAGGCAGAAATTGGAAGCCAAATATGCTGCAAATGAACATTCTATGAGCCCGGTCATTAGCAACAGCAGCACACTGTTTAAACCCAATGAAATTCAAATTTAACATGATTCAGACAATTTGTGCGCTAAAAAAGAAGGGAGCTGTCCAAAAACTAGGGTGTGTGGAAAAGCAGCTAAAATCTTGTGGGGAGACCTTATTTGGTCCTTCTGACACCTAAATAAGTCATTTTGGCTGCTCTAATGCAAGCGGGTTGTCAAAAAATGTAATGGTTATAATTCACTTCTCACACCTCAGAAAGGCAGAAATTGGAAGCCAAATACTCTGCAAATGAAAATTCTATGAGCCCGGTCATTAGAAACAGCAGAACACCGTTTAAACCCAGTGAAATTCAAATTTAACATGATTCAGAAAATTTGTGCGCTAAAAAAGAAGGGAGCTGTCCAAAAACTAGGGTGTTTGGAAACACAGCACCAATCTTGTGGGGAGACCTTTTTTGGCCCTTCTGACACCTAAATAAGTCATTTTGGCTGCTCTAATGCAAGTTGGTTGTCAAAAAATGTAATGGTTATAATTCACTTCTCACACCTCAGAAAGGCAGAAATTGGAAGCCAAATACTCTGCAAATGAAAATTCTATGAGCCCGGTCATTAGAAACAGCAGAACACCGTTTAAACCCAGTGAAATTCAAATTTAACATGATTCAGAAAATTTGTGCGCTAAAAAAGAAGGGAGCTGTCCAAAAACTAGGGTGTTTGGAAACACAGCACCAATCTTGTGGGGAGACCTTATTTGGTCCTTCTGACACCTAAATAAGTCATTTTGGCTGCTCTAATGCAAGTGGGTTGTCAAAAAATGTAATGTTTATAATTCACTTCTCACACCTCAGAAAGGCAGAAATTTGAAGCCAAATGCTGCAAATGAACATTCTATATGCCCGGTCATTAGCAACAGCAGCACACTGTTTAAACCTAGTGAAATTCAAATTTAACATGATTCAGACAATTCGTGCGCTAAAAAAAGAAGGAAACTGTCCAAAAACTAGGGTGTTTGGAAACACTGCTAAAACCTTCTGGGGAGACCTTATTTGGTCCTTCACACACCTAAATAAGTCATTTTGGCTGCTCTAATGAGAGTGGGTTGTCAAAAAATGTAATGGTTATGATTCACTTCTCACACCTCAGAAAGGCAGAAATTGGAAGCCAAATATGCTGCAAATGAACATTCTATGAAACCGGTCATTAGTAACACTGTTTAAACCCAGTGAAATTCAAATTTAACATGATTCAGAAAATTTGTGCGCTAAAACCGAAGAGAGCAGTACAATTACTAGGGTCTGTGGAAACATAGCTAAAATCTTGTGGGGAGACCTTATTTGGTACTTCTGACACCTAAATAAGTCATTTTGGCTGCTCTAATGCAAGTGGTTTGTCAAAAAATGTAATGGTTATAATTCACTTCTCACACCTCAGAAAGGCAGAAATTGGAAACCAAATATGCTGCAAATGAAAATTCTATGAGCCCGGTCATTAGAAACAGCAGAACACCGTTTAAACCCAGTGAAATTAAAATTTAACACGATTCAGACAATTTGTGCGCTAAAAAAGAAGGGAGCTGTCCAAAAACTAGGGTGTTTGGAAACACAGCACCAATCTTGTGGGGAGACCTTTTTTGGCCCTTCTGACACCTAAATAAGTCATTTTGGCTGCTCTAATGCAAGTTGGTTGTCAAAAAATGTAATGGTTATAATTCACTTCTCACACCTCAGAAAGGCAGAAATTGGAAGCCAAATATGCTGCAAATGAACATTCTATGAAACCGGTCATTAGTAACAGCAGCACACTGTTTAAACCCAGTGAAATTCAAATTTAACATAATTCAGGAAATTTGTGCGCTAAAACCGAAGAGAGCAGTACAATTACTAGGGTCTGTGGAAACACAGCTAAAATCTTGTGGGGAGACCTTATTTGGTCCTTCTGACACCTAAATAAGTCATTTTGGCTGCTCTAATGCAAGTGGGTTGTCAAAAAATGTAATGTTTATAATTCACTTCTCACACCTCAGAAAGGCAGAAATTTGAAGCCAAATGCTGCAAATGAACATTCTATATGCCCGGTCATTAGCAACAGCAGCACACTGTTTAAACCTAGTGAAATTCAAATTTAACATGATTCAGACAATTCGTGCGCTAAAAAAAGAAGGAAACTGTCCAAAAACTAGGGTGTTTGGAAACACTGCTAAAACCTTCTGGGGAGACCTTATTTGGTCCTTCTGACACCTAAATAAGTCATTTTGGCTGCTCTAATGCAAGTGGGTTGTCAAAAAATGTAATGTTTATAATTCACTTCTCACACCTCAGAAAGGCAGAAATTGGAAGCCAAATATGCTGCAAATGAACATTCTATGAAACCGGTCATTAGTAACACTGTTTAAACCCAGTGAAATTCAAATTTAACATGATTCAGAAAATTTGTGCGCTAAAACCGAAGAGAGCAGTACAATTACTAGGGTCTGTGGAAACACAGCTAAAATCTTGTGGGGAGACCTTATTTGGTACTTCTGACACCTAAATAAGTCATTTTGGCTGCTCTAATGCAAGTGGTTTGTCAAAAAATGCAATGGTTATAATTCACTTCTCACACCTCAGAAAGGCAGAAATTGGAAACCAAATATGCTGCAAATGAAAATTCTATGAGCCCGGTCATTAGAAACAGCAGAACACCGTTTAAACCCAGTGAAATTCAAATTTAACACGATTCAGACAATTTGTGCGCTAAAAAAGAAGGGAGCTGTCCAAAAACTAGGGTGTTTGGAAACACAGCACCAATCTTGTGGGGAGACCTTTTTTGGCCCTTCTGACACCTAAATAAGTCATTTTGGCTGCTCTAATGCAAGTTGGTTGTCAAAAAATTTAATGGTTATAATTCACTTCTCACACCTCAGAAAGGCAGAAATTGGAAGCCAAATATGCTGCAAATGAACATTCTATATGCCCGGTCATTAGCAACAGCAGCACACTGTTTAAACCTAGTGAAATTCAAATTTAACATGATTCAGACAATTCATGCGCTAAAAAAAGAAGGAAACTGTCCAAAAACTAGGGTGTTTGGAAACACTGCTAAAACCTTCTGGGGAGACCTTATTTGGTCCTTCACACACCTAAATAAGTCATTTTGGCTGCTCTAATGAGAGTGGGTTGTCAAAAAATGTAATGGTTATAATTCACTTCTCACACCTCAGAAAGGCAGAAATTGGAAGCCAAATATGCTGCAAATGAACATTCTATGAAACCGGTCATTAGTAATAGCAGCACACTGTTTTAACCTAGTGAAATTTAAATTTAACATGATTCAGACAATTCGTGCGCTAAAAAAGAAGGGAGCTGTCCAAAAACTAGGGTGTGTGGAAAAGCAGCTAAAATCTTGTGGGGAGACCTTATTTGGTCCTTCTGACACCTAAATAAGTCATTTTGGCTGCTCTAATGCAAGTGGGTTGTCAAAAAATGTAATGTTTATAATTCACTTCTCACACCTCAGAAAGGCAGAAATTGGAAGCCAAATATGCTGCAAATGAACATTCTATGAAACCGGTCATTAGTAACACTGTTTAAACCCAGTGAAATTCAAATTTAACATGATTCAGAAAATTTGTGCGCTAAAACCGAAGAGAGCAGTACAATTACTAGGGTCTGTGGAAACATAGCTAAAATCTTGTGGGGAGACCTTATTTGGTACTTCTGACACCTAAATAAGTCACTTTGGCTGCTCTAATGCAAGTGGTTTGTCAAAAAATGTAATGGTTATAATTCACTTCTCACACCTCAGAAAGGCAGAAATTGGAAACCAAATATGCTGCAAATGAAAATTCTATGAGCCCGGTCATTAGAAACAGCAGAACACCGTTTAAACCCAGTGAAATTAAAATTTAACACGATTCAGACAATTTGTGCGCTAAAAAAGAAGGGAGCTGTCCAAAAACTAGGGTGTTTGGAAACACAGCACCAATCTTGTGGGGAGACCTTTTTTGGCCCTTCTGACACCTAAATAAGTCATTTTGGCTGCTCTAATGCAAGTTGGTTGTCAAAAAATGTAATGGTTATAATTCACTTCTCACACCTCAGAAAGGCAGAAATTGGAAGCCAAATATGCTGCAAATGAACATTCTATGAAACCGGTCATTAGTAACAGCAGCACACTGTTTAAACCCAGTGAAATTCAAATTTAACATAATTCAGGAAATTTGTGCGCTAAAACCGAAGAGAGCAGTACAATTACTAGGGTCTGTGGAAACACAGCTAAAATCTTGTGGGGAGACCTTATTTGGTCGTTCTGACACCTAAATAAGTCATTTTGGCTGCTCTAATGCAAGTGGGTTGTCAAAAAATGTAATGTTTATAATTCACTTCTCACACCTCAGAAAGGCAGAAATTTGAAGCCAAATGCTGCAAATGAACATTCTATATGCCCGGTCATTAGCAACAGCAGCACACTGTTTAAACCTAGTGAAATTCAAATTTAACATGATTCAGACAATTCGTGCGCTAAAAAAAGAAGGAAACTGTCCAAAAACTAGGGTGTTTGGAAACACTGCTAAAACCTTCTGGGGAGACCTTATTTGGTCCTTCTGACACCTAAATAAGTCATTTTGGCTGCTCTAATGCAAGTGGGTTGTCAAAAAATGTAATGTTTATAATTCACTTCTCACACCTCAGAAAGGCAGAAATTGGAAGCCAAATATGCTGCAAATGAACATTCTATGAAACCGGTCATTAGTAACACTGTTTAAACCCAGTGAAATTCAAATTTAACATGATTCAGAAAATTTGTGCGCTAAAACCGAAGAGAGCAGTACAATTACTAGGGTCTGTGGAAACACAGCTAAAATCTTGTGGGGAGACCTTATTTGGTACTTCTGACACCTAAATAAGTCATTTTGGCTGCTCTAATGCAAGTGGTTTGTCAAAAAATGCAATGGTTATAATTCACTTCTCACACCTCAGAAAGGCAGAAATTGGAAACCAAATATGCTGCAAATGAAAATTCTATGAGCCCGGTCATTAGAAACAGCAGAACACCGTTTAAACCCAGTGAAATTCAAATTTAACACGATTCAGACAATTTGTGCGCTAAAAAAGAAGGGAGCTGTCCAAAAACTAGGGTGTTTGGAAACACAGCACCAATCTTGTGGGGAGACCTTTTTTGGCCCTTCTGACACCTAAATAAGTCATTTTGGCTGCTCTAATGCAAGTTGGTTGTCAAAAAATTTAATGGTTATAATTCACTTCTCACACCTCAGAAAGGCAGAAATTGGAAGCCAAATATGCTGCAAATGAACATTCTATATGCCCGGTCATTAGCAACAGCAGCACACTGTTTAAACCTAGTGAAATTCAAATTTAACATGATTCAGACAATTCATGCGCTAAAAAAAGAAGGAAACTGTCCAAAAACTAGGGTGTTTGGAAACACTGCTAAAACCTTCTGGGGAGACCTTATTTGGTCCTTCACACACCTAAATAAGTCATTTTGGCTGCTCTAATGAGAGTGGGTTGTCAAAAAATGTAATGGTTATAATTCACTTCTCACACCTCAGAAAGGCAGAAATTGGAAGCCAAATATGCTGCAAATGAACATTCTATGAAACCGGTCATTAGTAATAGCAGCACACTGTTTTAACCTAGTGAAATTTAAATTTAACATGATTCAGACAATTCGTGCGCTAAAAAAGAAGGGAGCTGTCCAAAAACTAGGGTGTGTGGAAAAGCAGCTAAAATCTTGTGGGGAGACCTTATTTGGTCCTTCTGACACCTAAATAAGTCATTTTGGCTGCTCTAATGCAAGTGGGTTGTCAAAAAATGTAATGTTTATAATTCACTTCTCACACCTCAGAAAGGCAGAAATTGGAAGCCAAATATGCTGCAAATGAACATTCTATGAAACCGGTCATTAGTAACACTGTTTAAACCCAGTGAAATTCAAATTTAACATGATTCAGAAAATTTGTGCGCTAAAACCGAAGAGAGCAGTACAATTACTAGGGTCTGTGGAAACATAGCTAAAATCTTGTGGGGAGACCTTATTTGGTACTTCTGACACCTAAATAAGTCACTTTGGCTGCTCTAATGCAAGTGGTTTGTCAAAAAATGTAATGGTTATAATTCACTTCTCACACCTCAGAAAGGCAGAAATTGGAAACCAAATATGCTGCAAATGAAAATTCTATGAGCCCGGTCATTAGAAACAGCAGAACACCGTTTAAACCCAGTGAAATTAAAATTTAACACGATTCAGACAATTTGTGCGCTAAAAAAGAAGGGAGCTGTCCAAAAACTAGGGTGTTTGGAAACACAGCACCAATCTTGTGGGGAGACCTTTTTTGGCCCTTCTGACACCTAAATAAGTCATTTTGGCTGCTCTAATGCAAGTTGGTTGTCAAAAAATGTAATGGTTATAATTCACTTCTCACACCTCAGAAAGGCAGAAATTGGAAGCCAAATATGCTGCAAATGAACATTCTATGAAACCGGTCATTAGTAACAGCAGCACACTGTTTAAACCCAGTGAAATTCAAATTTAACATAATTCAGGAAATTTGTGCGCTAAAACCGAAGAGAGCAGTACAATTACTAGGGTCTGTGGAAACACAGCTAAAATCTTGTGGGGAGACCTTATTTGGTCCTTCTGACACCTAAATAAGTCATTTTGGCTGCTCTAATGCAAGTGGGTTGTCAAAAAATGTAATGTTTATAATTCACTTCTCACACCTCAGAAAGGCAGAAATTTGAAGCCAAATGCTGCAAATGAACATTCTATATGCCCGGTCATTAGCAACAGCAGCACACTGTTTAAACCTAGTGAAATTCAAATTTAACATGATTCAGACAATTCGTGCGCTAAAAAAAGAAGGAAACTGTCCAAAAACTAGGGTGTTTGGAAACACTGCTAAAACCTTCTGGGGAGACCTTATTTGGTCCTTCTGACACCTAAATAAGTCATTTTGGCTGCTCTAATGCAAGTGGGTTGTCAAAAAATGTAATGTTTATAATTCACTTCTCACACCTCAGAAAGGCAGAAATTGGAAGCCAAATATGCTGCAAATGAACATTCTATGAAACCGGTCATTAGTAACACTGTTTAAACCCAGTGAAATTCAAATTTAACATGATTCAGAAAATTTGTGCGCTAAAACCGAAGAGAGCAGTACAATTACTAGGGTCTGTGGAAACACAGCTAAAATCTTGTGGGGAGACCTTATTTGGTACTTCTGACACCTAAATAAGTCATTTTGGCTGCTCTAATGCAAGTGGTTTGTCAAAAAATGCAATGGTTATAATTCACTTCTCACACCTCAGAAAGGCAGAAATTGGAAACCAAATATGCTGCAAATGAAAATTCTATGAGCCCGGTCATTAGAAACAGCAGAACACCGTTTAAACCCAGTGAAATTCAAATTTAACACGATTCAGACAATTTGTGCGCTAAAAAAGAAGGGAGCTGTCCAAAAACTAGGGTGTTTGGAAACACAGCACCAATCTTGTGGGGAGACCTTTTTTGGCCCTTCTGACACCTAAATAAGTCATTTTGGCTGCTCTAATGCAAGTTGGTTGTCAAAAAATTTAATGGTTATAATTCACTTCTCACACCTCAGAAAGGCAGAAATTGGAAGCCAAATATGCTGCAAATGAACATTCTATATGCCCGGTCATTAGCAACAGCAGCACACTGTTTAAACCTAGTGAAATTCAAATTTAACATGATTCAGACAATTCATGCGCTAAAAAAAGAAGGAAACTGTCCAAAAACTAGGGTGTTTGGAAACACTGCTAAAACCTTCTGGGGAGACCTTATTTGGTCCTTCACACACCTAAATAAGTCATTTTGGCTGCTCTAATGAGAGTGGGTTGTCAAAAAATGTAATGGTTATAATTCACTTCTCACACCTCAGAAAGGCAGAAATTGGAAGCCAAATATGCTGCAAATGAACATTCTATGAAACCGGTCATTAGTAATAGCAGCACACTGTTTTAACCTAGTGAAATTTAAATTTAACATGATTCAGACAATTCGTGCGCTAAAAAAGAAGGGAGCTGTCCAAAAACTAGGGTGTGTGGAAAAGCAGCTAAAATCTTGTGGGGAGACCTTATTTGGTCCTTCTGACACCTAAATAAGTAATTTTGGCTGCTCTAATGCAAGTGGGTTGTCAAAAAATGTAATGTTTATAATTCACTTCTCACACCTCAGAAAGGCAGAAATTTGAAGCCAAATATGCTGCAAATGAACACTCTATATGCCCGGTCATTAGCAACAGCAGCACACTGTTTAAACCTAGTGAAATTCAAATTTAACATGATTCAGACAATTCGTGCGCTAAAAAAAGAAGGAAACTGTCCAAAAACTAGGGTGTTTGGAAACACTACTAAAACCTTCTGGGGAAACCTTATTTGGTCCTTCAGACACCTAAATAAGTCATTTTGGCTGCTCTAATGAGAGTGGGTTGTCAAAAAATGTAATGGTTATAATTCACTTCTCACACCTCAGAAAGGCAGAAATTGGAAGCCAAATATGGTGCAAATGAACATTCTATGAGCCCGGTCATTAGCAACAGCAGCACACTGTTTAAACCTAGTGAAATTCAAATTTAACATGATTCAGACAATTTGTGCGCTAAAACAGAAGAGAGCAGTACAATTACTAGGGTCTGTGGAAACACAGCTAAAATCTTGTGGGGAGACCTTATTTGGTACTTCTGACACCTAAATAAGTCATTTTGGCTGCTCTAATGCAAGTGGTTTGTCATAAAATGTAATGGTTATAATTCACTTTTCACACCTCAGAAAGGCAGAAATTGGAAGCCAAATACTCTGCAAATGAAAATTCTATGAGCCCGGTCATTAGAAACAGCAGAACACCGTTTAAACCCAGTGAAATTCAAATTTAACACGATTCAGAAAATTTGTGCGGTAAAAAAGAAGGGAGCTGTCCAAAAACTAGGGTGTTTGGAAAAACAGCACCAATCTTGTGGGGAGACCTTATTTGGTCCTTCTGACACCTAAATAAGTCATTTTGGCTGCTCTAATGCAAGTGGGTTGTCAAAAAATTTAATGGTTATAATTCACTTCTCACACCTCAGAAAGGAAGAAATTGGAAGCCAAATATGCTGCAAATGAACATTCTATGAGCCCGGTCTTTAGCAACAGCTTTGAATTTGAAATTCAAATTTAACATGATTCAGACAATTTGTGCGCTAAAAAAGAAGGGAGCTGTCCAAAAACTAGGGTGTGTGGAAACGCAGCTAAAATCTTGTGGGGAGACCTTATTTGGTACTTCTGACACCTAAATAAGTCATTTTGGCTGCTCTAATGCAAGTGGGTTGTCAAAAAATGTAATGGTTATAATTCACTTCTCACACCTCAGAAAGGCAGAAATTGGAAGCCAAATATGCTGCAAATGAACATTCTATGAAACCGGTCATTAGTAATAGCAGCACACTGTTTAAACCCAGTGAAATTCAAATTTAACATGATTCAGACAATTTGTGCGCTAAAAAAGAAGGGAGCTGTCCAAAAACTAGGGTGTGTGGAAACGCAGCTAAAACCTTCTGGGGAGACCTTATTTGGTCCTTCTGACACCTAAATAAGTCATTTTGGCTGCTCTAATGAGAGTGGGTTGTCAAAAAATGTAATGGTTATAATTCACTTCTCACACCTCAGAAAGGCAGAAATTGGAAGCCAAATATGCTGCAAATTAACATTCTATGAGCCCGGTCATTAGCAACAGCAGCACACTGTTTAAACCCAATGAAATTCAAATTTAACATGATTCAGACAATTTGTGCGCTAAAAAAGAAGGGAGCTGTCCAAAAACTAGGGTGTGTGGAAAAGCAGCTAAAATCTTGTGGGGAGACCTTATTTGGTCCTTCTGACACCTAAATAAGTCATTTTGGCTGCTCTAATGAGAGTGGGTTGTCAAAACATGTAATGGTTATAATTCACTTCTCACACCTCAGAAAGGCAGAAATTGGAAGCCAAATATGGTGCAAATGAACATTCTAAGAGCCCGGTCATTAGCAACAGCAGCACACTGTTTAAACCCAGTGAAATTCAAATTTAACATGATTCAGACAATTTGTGCGCTAAAAAAGAAGGGAGCTGTCCAAAAACTAGGGTGTGTGGAAACGCAGCTAAAACCTTCTGGGGAGACCTTATTTGGTCCTTCTGACACCTAAATAAGTCATTTTGGCTGCTCTAATGAGAGTGGGTTGTCAAAAAATGTAATGGTTATAATTCACTTCTCACACCTCAGAAAGGCAGAAATTGGAAGCCAAATATGGTGCAAATGAACATTCTATGAGCCCGGTCATTAGCAACAGCAGCACACTGTTTAAACCTAGTGAAATTCAAATTTAACATGATTCAGACAATTCGTGCGCTAAAAAAAGAAGGAAACTGTCCAAAAACTAGGGTGTTTGGAAACAGTGCTAAAAACTTCTGGGGAGACCTTATTTGGTCCTTCAGACACCTAAATAAGTCATTTTGGCTGCTCTAATGAGAGTGGGTTGTCAAAACATGTAATGGTTATAATTCACTTCTCACACCTCAGAAAGGCAGAAATTGGAAGCCAAATATGGTGCAAATGAACATTCTATGAGCCCGGTCATTAGCAACAGCAGCACACTGTTTAAACCCAGTGAAATTCAAATTTAACATGATTCAGACAATTTGTGCGCTAAAAAAGAAGGGAGCTGTCCAAAAACTAGGGTGTGTGGAAAAGCAGCTAAAATCTTGTGGGGAGACCTTATTTGGTCCTTCTGACACCTAAATAAGTCATTTTGGCTGCTCTAATGAGAGTGGGTTGTCAAAACATGTAATGGTTATAATTCACTTCTCACACCTCAGAAAGGCAGAAATTGGAAGCCAAATATGGTGCAAATGAACATTCTAAGAGCCCGGTCATTAGCAACAGCAGCACACTGTTTAAACCCAGTGAAATTCAAATTTAACATGATTCAGACAATTTGTGCGCTAAAAAAGAAGGGAGCTGTCCAAAAACTAGGGTGTGTGGAAACGCAGCTAAAACCTTCTGGGGAGACCTTATTTGGTCCTTCTGACACCTAAATAAGTCATTTTGGCTGCTCTAATGAGAGTGGGTTGTCAAAAAATGTAATGGTTATAATTCACTTCTCACACCTCAGAAAGGCAGAAATTGGAAGCCAAATATGGTGCAAATGAACTTTCTATGAGCCCGGTCATTAGCAACAGCAGCACACTCTTTAAACCTAGTGAAATTCAAATTTAACATGATTCAGACAATTCGTGCGCTAAAAAAAGAAGGAAACTGTCCAAAAACTAGGGTGTTTGGAAACACTGCTAAAAACTTCTGGGGAGACCTTATTTGGTCCTTCAGACACCTAAATAAGTCATTTTGGCTGCTCTAATGAGAGTGGGTTGTCAAAAAATGTAATGGTTATAATTCACTTCTCACACCTCAGAAAGGCAGAAATTGGAAGCCAAATATGGTGCAAATGAACATTCTATGAGCCCGGTCATTAGCAACAGCAGCACACTGTTTAAACCCAGTGAAATTCAAATTTAACATGATTTAGACAATTTGTGCGCCATTACATTTTTTGACAACCCACTTGCGTTAGAGCCGCCAAAATGACTTATTTAGGTGTCAGAAGGACCAAATAAGGTCTCCCCACAAGATTTTAGCTGTGTTTCCACAGACCCTAGTAATTGTACTGCTCTCTTCTGTTTTAGTTATAATTCACTTCTCACACCTCAGAAAGGCAGAAATTGGAAGCCAAATATGCTGCAAATGAACATTCTATGAGCCCGGTCATTAGCAACAGCAGCACACTGTTTAAACCCAATGAAATTCAAATTTAACATGATTCAGACAATTTGTGCGCTAAAAAAGAAGGGAGCTGTCCAAAAACAAGGGTGTGTGGAAAAGCAGCTAAAATCTTGTGGGGAGACCTTATTTGGTCCTTCTGACACCTAAATAAGTCATTTTGGCTGCTCTAATGCAAGTGGGTTGTCAAAAAATGTAATGTTTATAATTCACTTCTCACACCTCAGAAAGGCAGAAATTTGAAGCCAAATATGCTGCAAATGAACATTCTATATGCCCGGTCATTAGCAACAGCAGCACACTGTTTAAACCTAGTGAAATTAAAATTTAACATGATTCAGACAATTTGTGCGCTAAAACAGAAGAGAGCAGTACAATTACTAGGGTCTGTGGAAACACAGCTAAAATCTTGTGGGGAGACCTTATTTGGTACTTCTGACACCTAAATAAGTCATTTTGGCTGCTCTAATGCAAGTGGTTTGTCAAAAAATGTAATGGTTATAATTCACTTCTCACACCTCAGAAAGGCAGAAATTGGAAGCCAAATACTCTGCAAATGAAAATTCTATGAGCCCGGTCATTAGAAACAGCAGAACACCGTTTAAACCCAGTGAAATTCAAATTTAACACGATTCAGACAATTTGTGCGCTAAAAAAGAAGGGAGCTGTCCAAAAACTAGGGTGTTTGGAAACACAGCACCAATCTTGTGGGGAGACCTTTTTTGGCCCTTCTGACACCTAAATAAGTCATTTTGGCTGCTCTAATGCAAGTTGGTTGTCAAAAAATGTAATGGTTATAATTCACTTCTCACACCTCAGAAAGGCAGAAATTGGAAGCCAAATATGCTGCAAATGAACATTCTATGAAACCGGTCATTAGTAACAGCAGAACACTGTTTAAACCCAGTGAAATTCAAATTTAACATGATTCAGAAAATTTGTGCGCTAAAAAAGAAGGGAGCTGTCCAAAAACTAGGGTGTTTGGAAACACAGCACCAATCTTGTGGGGAGACCTTATTTGGTCCTTCTGACACCTAAATAAGTCATTTTGGCTGCTCTAATGCAAGTGGGTTGTCAAAAAATGTAATGGTTATAATTCACTTCTCACACCTCAGAAAGGCAGAAATTGGAAGCCAAATATGCTGCAAATGAACATTCTATGAAACCGGTCATTAGTAACAGCAGCACACTGTTTAAACCCAGTGAAATTCAAATTTAACATGATTCAGAAAATTTGTGCGCTAAAAAAGAAGGGAGCTGTCCAAAAACTAGGGTGTTTGGAAAAACAGCACCAATCTTGTGGGGAGACCTTATTTGGTCCTTCTGACACCTAAATAAGTCATTTTGGCTGCTCTAATGCAAGTGGGTTGTCAAAAAATTTAATGGTTATAATTCACTTCTCACACCTCAGAAAGGAAGAAATTGGAAGCCAAATATGCTGCAAATGAACATTCTATGAGCCCGGTCTTTAGCAACAGCTTTGAATTTGAAATTCAAATTTAACATGATTCAGACAATTTGTGCGCTAAAAAAGAAGGGAGCTGTCCAAAAACTAGGGTGTGTGGAAACGCAGCTAAAATCTTGTGGGGAGACCTTATTTGGTACTTCTGACACCTACATAAGTCATTTTGGCTGCTCTAATGCAAGTGGGTTGTCAAAAAATGTAATGGTTATAATTCACTTCTCACACCTCAGAAAGGCAGAAATTGGAAGCCAAATATGCTGCAAATGAACATTCTATGAGCCCGGTCATTAGTAACAGCAGCACACTGTTTAAACCTAGTGAAATTCAAATTTAACATGATTCAGACAATTCGTGCGCTAAAAAAAGAAGGAAACTGTCCAAAAACTAGGGTGTTTGGAAACACTGCTAAAACCTTCTGGGGAGACCTTATTTGTTCCTTCTGACACCTAAATAAGTCACTTTGGCTGCTCTAATGCAAGTGGGTTGTCAAAAAATTTAATGTTTATAATTCACTTCTCACACCTCAGAAAGGCAGAAATTGGAAGCCAAATATGCTGCAAATGAACATTCTATGAGCCCGGTCATTAGCAACAGCAGAACACTGTTTAAACCCAGTGAAATTCAAATTTAACATGTTTCAGACAATTTGTGCGCTAAAACAGAAGAGAGCAGTACAATTACTAGGGTCTGTGGAAACACAGCTAAAATCTTGTGAGGAGACCTTATTTGGTCCTTCTGACACCTAAATAAGTCATTTTGGCTGCTCTAATGCAAGTGGGTTGTCAAAAAATGTAATGTTTATAATTCACTTCTCACACCTCAGAAAGGCAGAAATTTGAAGCCAAATATGCTGCAAATGAACATTCTATGAGCCCGGTCATGAGCAACAGCAGCACACTGTTTAAACCTAGTGAAATTCAAATTTAACATGATTCAGACAATTCATGCGCTAAAAAAAGAAGGAAACTGTCCAAAAACTAGGGTGTTTGGAAACACTGCTAAAACCTTCTGGGGAGACCTTATTCGGTCCTTCAGACACCTAAATAAGTCATTTTGGCTGCTCTAATGCAAGTGGGTTGTCAAAAAATGTAATGTTTATAATTCACTTCTCACACCTCAGAAAGGCAGAAATTGGAAGCCAAATATGCTGCAAATGAACATTCTATGAGCCCGGTCATTAGCAACAGCAGAACACTGTTTAAACCCAGTGAAATTCAAATTTAACATGTTTCAGACAATTTGTGCGCTAAAACAGAAGAGAGCAGTACAATTACTAGGGTCTGTGGAAACACAGCTAAAATCTTGTGAGGAGACCTTATTTGGTCCTTCTGACACCTAAATAAGTCATTTTGGCTGCTCTAATGCAAGTGGGTTGTCAAAAAATGTAATGTTTATAATTCACTTCTCACACCTCAGAAAGGCAGAAATTTGAAGCCAAATATGCTGCAAATGAACATTCTATGAGCCCGGTCATGAGCAACAGCAGCACACTGTTTAAACCTAGTGAAATTCAAATTTAACATGATTCAGACAATTCATGCGCTAAAAAAAGAAGGAAACTGTCCAAAAACTAGGGTGTTTGGAAACACTGCTAAAACCTTCTGGGGAGACCTTATTCGGTCCTTCAGACACCTAAATAAGTCATTTTGGCTGCTCTAATGAGAGTGGGTTGTCAACAAATGTAATGGTTATAATTCTATCCTCACACCTCAGAAAGGCAGAAATTGGAAGCCAAATATGGTGCAAATGAACATTCTATGAGCCCGGTCATTAGCAACAGCAGCACACTGTTTAAACCTAGTGAAATTCAAATTTAACATGATTCAGACAATTCATGCGCTAAAAAAAGAAGGAAACTGTCCAAAAACTAGGGTGTTTGGAAACACTGCTAAAACCTTCTGGGGAGACCTTATTTGGTCCTTCTGACACCTAAATAAGTCACTTTGGCTGCTCTAATGCAAGTGGGTTGTCAAAAAATTTAATGTTTATAATTCACTTCTCACACCTCAGAAAGGCAGAAATTGGAAGCCAAATATGCTGCAAATGAACATTCTATGAGCCCGGTCATGAGCAACAGCAGCACACTGTTTAAACCTAGTGAAATTCAAATTTAACATGATTCAGACAATTCATGCGCTAAAAAAAGAAGGAAACTGTCCAAAAACTAGGGTGTTTGGAAACACTGCTAAAACCTTCTGGGGAGACCTTATTCGGTCCTTCAGACACCTAAATAAGTCATTTTGGCTGCTCTAATGCAAGTGGGTTGTCAAAAAATGTAATGTTTATAATTCACTTCTCACACCTCAGAAAGGCAGAAATTGGAAGCCAAATATGCTGCAAATGAAGGTTCTATGAGCCCGGTCATTAGCAACAGCAGCACACTGTTTAAACCCAGTGAAATTCAAATTTAACATGATTCAGACAATTTGTGCGCTAAAAAAGAAGGGAGCTGTCCAAAAACTAGGGTGTTTGGAAACACAGCACCAATCTTGTGGGGAGACCTTTTTTGGCCCTTCTGACACCTAAATAAGTCATTTTGGCTGCTCTAATGCAAGTTGGTTGTCAAAAAATGTAATGGTTATAATTCACTTCTCACACCTCAGAAAGGCAGAAATTGGAAGCCAAATATGCTGCAAATGAACATTCTATGAAACCGGTCATTAGTAACAGAAGCACACTGTTTAAACCCAGTGAAATTCAAATTTAACATGATTCAGAAAATTTGTGCGCTAAAAAAGAAGGGAGCTGTCCAAAAACTAGGGTGTTTGGAAAAACAGCACCAATCTTGTGGGGAGACCTTATTTGGTCCTTCTGACACCTAAATAAGTCATTTTGGCTGCTCTAATGCAAGTGGGTTGTCAAAAAATGTAATGGTTATAATTCACTTCTCACACCTCAGAAAGGCAGAAATTGGAAGCCAAATATGCTGCAAATGAACATTCTATGAAACCGGTCATTAGTAACAGCAGCACACTGTTTAAACCCAGTGAAATTCAAATTTAACATGATTCAGAAAATTTGTGCGCTAAAAAAGAAGGGAGCTGTCCAAAAACTAGGGTGTTTGGAAACACAGCACCAATCTTGTGGGGAGACCTTATTTGGTCCTTCTGACACATAAATAAGTCATTTTGGCTGCTCTAATGCAAGTGGGTTGTCAAAAAATTTAATGGTTATAATTCACTTCTCACACCTTAGAAAGGAAGAAATTGGAAGCCAAATATGCTGCAAATGAACATTCTATGAGCCCGGTCTTTAGCAACAGCTTTGAATTTGAAATTCAAATTTAACATGATTCAGACAATTTGTGCGCTAAAAAAGAAGGGAGCTGTCCAAAAACTAGAGTGTGTGGAAACGCAGCTAAAATCTTGTGGGGAGACCTTATTTGGTACTTCTGACACCTAAATAAGTCATTTTGGCTGTTCTAATGCAAGTGGGTTGTCAAAAAATGTAATGGTTATAATTCACTTCTCACACCTCAGAAAGGAAGAAATTGGAAGCCAAATATGCTGCAAATGAACATTCTATGAGCCCGGTCTTTAGCAACAGCTTTGAATTTGAAATTCAAATTTAACATGATTCAGACAATTTGTGCGCTAAAAAAGAAGGGAGCTGTCCAAAAACTAGAGTGTGTGGAAACGCAGCTAAAATCTTGTGGGGAGACCTTATTTGGTACTTCTGACACCTAAATAAGTCATTTTGGCTGCTCTAATGCAAGCGGGTTGTCAAAAAATGTAATGGTTATAATTCACTTCTCACACCTCAGAAAGGCAGAAATTGGAAGCCAAATACTCTGCAAATGAAAATTCTATGAGCCCGGTCATTAGTAATAGCAGCACACTGTTTAAACCTAGTGAAATTCAAATTTAACATGATTCAGACAATTCGTGCGCTAAAAAAAGAAGGGAACTGTCCAAAAACTAGGGTCTGTGGAAACACAGCTAAAACCTTCTGGGGAGACCTTATTCGGTCCTTCAGACACCTAAATAATTCATTTTGGCTGCTCTAATGAGAGTGGGTTGTCAAAAAATGTAATGGTTATAATTCACTTCTCACACCTCAGAAAGGCAGAAATTGGAAGCCAAATATGCTGCAAATGAACATTCTATGAGCCAGGTCATTAGCAACAGCAGCACACTGTTTAAACCCAGTGAAATTCAAATTTAACATGATTCAGACAATTCGTGCGCTAAAAAAGAAGGAAACTGTCCAAAAACTAGGGTGTTTGGAAACACTGCTAAAATCTTCTGGGGAGACCTTATTTGGTCCTTCAGACACCTAAATAAGTCATTTTGGCTGCTCTAATGAGAGTGGGTTGTCAAAAAATGTAATGGTTATAATTCACTTCTCACACCTCAGAAAGGCAGAAATTGAAAGCCAAATATGGTGCAAATGAACATTCTATGAGCCCCGTCATTAGCAACAGCAGCACACTGTTTAAACCTAGTGAAATTCAAATTTAACATGATTCAGACAATTTGTGCGCTAAAACAGAAGAGAGCAGTACAATTACTAGGGTCTGTGGAAACATAGCTAAAATCTTGTGGGGAGACCTTATTTGGTACTTCTGACACCTAAATAAGTCATTTTGGCTGCTCTAATGCAAGTGGTTTGTCAAAAAATTTAATGGTTATAATTCACTTCTCACACCTCAGAAAGGCAGAAATTGGAAGCCAAATACTCTGCAAATGAAAATTCTATGAGCCCGGTCATTAGAAACAGCAGAACACCGTTTAAACCCAGTGAAATTCAAATTTAACATGATTCAGACAATTCGTGCGCTAAAAAAAGAAGGAAACTGTCCAAAAACTAGGGTGTTTGGAAACACTGCTAAAACCTTCTGGGGAGACCTTATTTGGTCCTTCTGACACCTAAATAAGTCATTTTGGCTGCTCTAATGCAAGTGGGTTGTCAAAAAATTTAATGTTTATAATTCACTTCTCACACCTCAGAAAGGCAGAAATTGGAAGCCAAATATGCTGCAAATGAACATTCTATGAGCCCGGTCATTAGCAACAGCAGAACACTGTTTAAACCCAGTGAAATTCAAATTTAACATATTTCAGACAATTTGTGCGCTAAAACAGAAGAGAGCAGTACAATTACTAGGGTCTGTGGAAACACAGCTAAAATCTTGTGAGGAGACCTTATTTGGTCCTTCTGACACCTAAATAAGTCATTTTGGCTGCTCTAATGCAAGTGGGTTGTCAAAAAATGTAATGTTTATAATTCACTTCTCACACCTCAGAAAGGCAGAAATTGGAAGCCAAATATGCTGCAAATGAACATTCTATGAGCCCGGTCATTAGCAACAGCAGAACACTGTTTAAACCCAGTGAAATTCAAATTTAACATGTTTCAGACAATTTGTGCGCTAAAACAGAAGAGAGCAGTACAATTACTAGGGTCTGTGGAAACACAGCTAAAATCTTGTGAGGAGACCTTATTTGGTCCTTCTGACACCTAAATAAGTCATTTTGGCTGCTCTAATGCAAGTGGGTTGTCAAAAAATGTAATGTTTATAATTCACTTCTCACACCTCAGAAAGGCAGAAATTTGAAGCCAAATATGCTGCAAATGAACATTCTATGAGCCCGGTCATGAGCAACAGCAGCACACTGTTTAAACCTAGTGAAATTCAAATTTAACATGATTCAGACAATTCATGCGCTAAAAAAAGAAGGAAACTGTCCAAAAACTAGGGTGTTTGGAAACACTGCTAAAACCTTCTGGGGAGACCTTATTCGGTCCTTCAGACACCTAAATAAGTCATTTTGGCTGCTCTAATGAGAGTGGGTTGTCAACAAATGTAATGGTTATAATTCTATTCTCACACCTCAGAAAGGCAGAAATTGGAAGCCAAATATGGTGCAAATGAACATTCTATGAGCCCGGTCATTAGCAACAGCAGCACACTGTTTAAACCTAGTGAAATTCAAATTTAACATGATTCAGACAATTCATGCGCTAAAAAAAGAAGGAAACTGTCCAAAAACTAGGGTGTTTGGAAACACTGCTAAAACCTTCTGGGGAGACCTTATTTGGTCCTTCTGACACCTAAATAAGTCATTTTGGCTGCTCTAATGCAAGTGGGTTGTCAAAAAATGTAATGTTTATAATTCACTTCTCACACCTCAGAAAGGCAGAAATTGGAAGCCAAATATGGTGCAAATGAACATTCTATGAGCCCGGTCATTAGCAACAGCAGCACACTGTTTAAACCCAGTGAAATTCAAATTTAACATGATTCAGAAAATTTGTGCGCTAAAAAAGAAGGGAGCTGTCCAAAAACTAGGGTGTTTGGAAACACAGCACCAATCTTGTGGGGAGACCTTATTTGGTCCTTCTGACACCTAAATAAGTCATTTTGGCTGCTCTAATGCAAGTGGGTTGTCAAAAAATTTAATGGTTATAATTCACTTCTCACACCTCAGAAAGGAAGAAATTGGAAGCCAAATATGCTGCAAATGAACATTCTATGAGCCCGGTCTTTAGCAACAGCTTTGAATTTGAAATTCAAATTTAACATGATTCAGACAATTTGTGCGCTAAAAAAGAAGGGAGCTGTCCAAAAACTAGAGTGTGTGGAAACGCAGCTAAAATCTTGTGGGGAGACCTTATTTGGTACTTCTGACACCTAAATAAGTCATTTTGGCTGTTCTAATGCAAGTGGGTTGTCAAAAAATTTAATGGTTATAATTCACTTCTCACACCTCAGAAAGGCAGAAATTGGAAGCCAAATATGCTGCAAATGAACATTCTATGAAACCGGTCATTAGTAATAGCAGCACACTGTTTAAACCTAGTGAAATTCAAATTTAACATGATTCAGACAATTCGTGCGCTAAAAAAAGAAGGGAACTGTCCAAAAACTAGGGTCTGTGGAAACACAGCTAAAACCTTCTGGGGAGACCTTATTCGGTCCTTCAGACACCTAAATAATTCATTTTGGCTGCTCTAATGCAAGTGGTTTGTCAAAAAATGTAAT
This sequence comes from Fundulus diaphanus, assembly GCA_037039145.1. Classification (NCBI taxonomy): domain Eukaryota; kingdom Metazoa; phylum Chordata; class Actinopteri; order Cyprinodontiformes; family Fundulidae; genus Fundulus; species Fundulus diaphanus. The sequence goes on from CM073128.1 coordinate 55,833,985, forward strand.
GGTTATAATTCACTTCTCACACCTCAGAAAGGCAGAAATTGGAAGCCAAATACTCTGCAAATGAAAATTCTATGAGCCCGGTCATTAGAAACAGCAGAACACCGTTTAAACCCAGTGAAATTCAAATTTAACATGTTTCAGACAATTTGTGCGCTAAAACAGAAGAGAGCAGTACAATTACTAGAGTTTGTGGAAACACAGCTAAAATCTTGTGAGGAGACCTTATTTGGTCCTTCTGACACCTAAATAAGTCATTTTGGCTGCTCTAATGCAAGTGGGTTGTCAAAAAATGTAATGTTTATAATTCACTTCTCACACCTCAGAAAGGCAGAGATTTGAAGCCAAATATGCTGCAAATGAACATTCTATGAGCCCGGTCATGAGCAACAGCAGCACACTGTTTAAACCTAGTGAAATTCAAATTTAACATGATTCAGACAATTCATGCGCTAAAAAAAGAAGGAAACTGTCCAAAAACTAGGGTGTTTGGAAACACTGCTAAAACCTTCTGGGGAGACCTTATTCGGTCCTTCAGACACCTAAATATGTCATTTTGGCTGCTCTAATGAGAGTGGGTTGTCAACAAATGTAATGGTTATAATTCTATTCTCACACCTCAGAAAGGCAGAAATTGGAAGCCAAATATGGTGCAAATGAACATTCTATGAGCCCGGTCATTAGCAACAGCAGCACACTGTTTAAACCTAGTGAAATTCAAATTTAACATGATTCAGACAATTCATGCGCTAAAAAAAGAAGGAAACTGTCCAAAAACTAGGGTGTTTGGAAACACTGTTAAAACCTTCTGGGGAGACCTTATTTGGTCCTTCTGACACCTAAATAAGTCATTTTGGCTGCTCTAATGCAAGTGGGTTGTCAAAAAATGTAATGTTTATAATTCACTTCTCACACCTCAGAAAGGCAGAAATTGGAAGCCAAATATGCTGCAAATGAACATTCTATGAGCCCGGTCATTAGCAACAGCAGCACACTGTTTAAACCTAGTGAAATTCAAATTTAACATGATTCAGACAATTTGTGCGCTAAAACAGAAGAGAGCAGTACAATTACTAGGGTCTGTGGAAACACAGCTAAAATCTTGTGGGGAGACCTTATTTGGTACTTCTGACACCTAAATAAGTCATTTTGGCTGCTCTAATGCAAGTGGTTTGTCAAAAAATGTAATGGTTATAATTCACTTCTCACACCTCAGAAAGGAAGAAATTGGAAGCCATATACTCTGCAAATGAAAATTCTATGAGCCCGGTCATTAGAAACAGCAGAACACCGTTTAAACCCAGTGAAATTCAAATTTAACACGATTCAGACAATTTGTGCGCTAAAAAAGAAGGGAGCTGTCCAAAAACTAGGGTGTTTGGAAACACAGCACCAATCTTGTGGGGAGACCTTTTTTGGCCCTTCTGACACCTAAATAAGTCATTTTGGCTGCTCTAATGCAAGTTGGTTGTCAAAAAATGTAATGGTTATAATTCACTTCTCACACCTCAGAAAGGCAGAAATTGGAAGCCAAATATGCTGCAAATGAACATTCTATGAGCCCGGTCATTAGCAACAGCAGCACACTGTTTAAACCTAGTGAAATTCAAATTTAACATGATTCAGACAATTCGTGCGCTAAAAAAAGAAGGAAACTGTCCAAAAACTAGGGTGTTTGGAAACACTGCTAAAACCTTCTGGGGAGACCTTATTTGGTCCTTCAGACACCTAAATAAGTCCTTTTGGCTGCTCTAATGCAAGTGGGTTGTCAAAAAATTTAATGGTTATAATTCACTTCTCACACTTCAGAAAGGAAGAAATTGGAAGCCAAATATGCTGCAAATGAACATTCTATGAGCCCGGTCTTTAGCAACAGCTTTGAATTTGAAATTCAAATTTAACATGATTCAGACAATTTGTGCGCTAAAAAAGAAGGGAGCTGTCCAAAAACTAGGGTGTGTGGAAACGCAGCTAAAATCTTGTGGGGAGACCTTATTTGGTACTTCTGACACCTGAATAAGTCATTTTGGCTGCTCTAATGCAAGTGGGTTGTCAAAAAATGTAATGGTTATAATTCACTTCTCACACCTCAGAAAGGCAGAAATTGGAAGCCAAATATGCTGCAAATGAACATTCTATGAAACCGGTCATTAGTGATAGCAGCACACTGTTTAAACCTAGTGAAATTCAAATTTAACATGATTCAGACAATTTGTGCACTAAAAAAGAAGGGAGCTGTCCAAAAACTAGGGTGTGTGGAAACGCAGCTAAAACCTTCTGGGGACACCTAATTTGGTCCTTCTGACACCTAGATAATTCATTTTGGCTGCTCTAATGCAAGTGGGTTGTCAAAAAATGTAATGGTTATAATTCACTTCTCACACCTCAGAAAGGCAGAAATTGGAAGCCAAATATGCTGCAAATGAACATTCTATGAGCCCGGTCATTAGTAACAGCAGCACACTGTTTAAACCTAGTGAAATTCAAAGTTAACATGATTCAGACAATTTGTGCACTAAAAAAGAAGGGAGCTGTCCAAAAACTAGGGTGTGTGGAAACACAGCTAAAACCTTCTGGGGAGACCTAATTTGGTCCTTCTGACACCTAGATAATTCATTTTGGCTGCTCTAATGCAAGTGGGTTGTCAAAAAATGTAATGGTTATAATTCACTTCTCACACCTCAGAAAGGCAGAAATTGGAAGCCAAATATGCTGCAAATGAACATTCTATGAGCCCGGTCATTAGTAACAGCAGCACACTGTTTAAACCTAGTGAAATTCAAATTTAACATGATTCAGACAATTTGTGCGCTAAAACAGAAGAGAGCAGTACAATTACTAGGGTCTGTGGAAACACAGCTAAAATCTTGTGGGGAGACCTTATTTGGTCCTTCTGACACCTAAATAAGTCATTTTGGCGGCTCTAACGCAAGTGGGTTGTCAAAAAATGTAATGGTTATAATTCACTTCTCACACCTCAGAAAGGCAGAAATTGGAAGCCAAATATGCTGCAAATGAACATTCTATGAGCCCGGTCATTAGCAACAGCAGCACACTGTTTAAACCCAGTAAAATTCAAATTTAACATGATTCAGACAATTTGTGCGCTAAAAAAGAAGGGAACTGTCCAAAAACTAGGGTGTTTAGAAACACTGCTAAAATCTTGTGGGGAGACCTTATTTGGTCCTTTTCACACCTAAATAAGTCATTTTGGTTGCTCTAATGCAAGTGGGTTGTCAAAAAATGTAATGGTTATAATTCACTTCTCACACCTCAGAAAGGAAGAAATTGGAAGCCAAATATGCTGCAAATGAACATTCTATGAGCCCGGTCATTAGCAACAGCAGCACACTGTTTAAACCCAATGAAATTCAAATTTAACATGATTCAGACAATTTGTGCGCTAAAAAAGAAGGGAGCTGTCCAAAAACTAGGGTGTGTGGAAACGCAGCTAAAACCTTTTGGGGAGACCTAATTTGGTCCTTCTGACACCTAGATAATTCATTTTGGCTGCTCTAATGCAAGTGGGTTGTCAAAAAATGTAATGGTTATAATTCACTTCTCACACCTCAGAAAGGCAGAAATTGGAAGCCAAATATGCTGCAAATGAACATTCTATGAGCCCGGTCATTAGCAACAGCAGCACACTGTTTAAACCCAGTGAAATTCAAATTTAACATGATTCAGACAATTTGTGCGCTAAAAAAGAAGGGAACTGTCCAAAAACTAGGGTGTTTAGAAACACTGCTAAAATCTTGTGGGGAGACCTTATTTGGTCCTTTTGACACCTAAATAAGTCATTTTGGTTGCTCTAATGCAAGTGGGTTGTCAAAAAATGTAATGGTTATAATTCACTTCTCACACCTCAGAAAGGAAGACATTGGAATCCAAATATGCTGCAAATGAACATTCTATGAGCCCGGTCATTAGCAACAGCAGCACACTGTTTAAATCCAATGAAATTCAAATTTAACATGATTCAGACAATTTGTGCGCTAAAAAAGAAGGGAGCTGTCCAAAAACTAGGGTGTGTGGAAACGCAGCTAAAACCTTCTGGGGAGACCTAATTTGGTCCTTCTGACACCTAGATAATTCATTTTGGCTGCTCTAATGCAAGTGGGTTGTCAAAAAATGTAATGGTTATAATTCACTTCTCACACCTCAGAAAGGCAGAAATTTGAAGCCAAATATGCTGCAAATGAACATTCTATGAGCCCGGTCATTAGCAACAGCAGCACACTGTTTAAACCCAGTGAAATTCAAATTTAACATGATTCAGAAAATTTGTGCGCTAAAAAAGAAGGGATCTGTCCAAAAACTAGGGTGTTTGGAAACACAGCACCAATCTTGTGGGGAGACCTTATTTGGTCCTTCTGACACCTAAATAAGTCATTTTGGCTGCTCTAATGCAAGTGGGTTGTCAAAAAATTTAATGGTTATAATTCACTTCTCACACCTCAGAAAGGAAGAAATTGGAAGCCAAATATGCTGCAAATGAACATTCTATGAGCCCGGTCTTTAGCAACAGCTTTGAATTTGAAATTCAAATTTAACATGATTCAGACAATTTGTGCGCTAAAAAAGAAGGGAGCTGTCCAAAAACTAGAGTGTGTGGAAACGCAGCTAAAATCTTGTGGGGAGACCTTATTTGGTACTTCTGACACCTAAATAAGTCATTTTGGCTGTTCTAATGCAAGTGGGTTGTCAAAAAATGTAATGGTTATAATTCACTTCTCACACCTCAGAAAGGCAGAAATTGGAAGCCAAATATGCTGCAAATGAACATTCTATGAAACCGGTCATTAGTAATAGCAGCACACTGTTTAAACCTGGTGAAATTCAAATTTAACATGATTCAGACAATTCGTGCGCTAAAAAAAGAAGGGAACTGTCCAAAAACTAGGGTCTGTGGAAACACAGCTAAAACCTTCTGGGGAGACCTTATTCGGTCCTTCAGACACCTAAATAATTCATTTTGGCTGCTCTAATGCAAGTGGTTTGTCAAAAAATGTAATGGTTATAACTCACTTCTCACACCTCAGAAAGGCAGAAATTGGAAGCCAAATACTCTGCAAATGAAAATTCTATGAGCCCGGTCATTAGAAACAGCAGAACACCATTTAAACCCAGTGAAATTCAAATTTAACATGTTTCAGACAATTTGTGCGCTAAAACAGAAGAGAGCAGTACAATTACTAGGGTTTGTGGAAACACAGCTAAAATCTTGTGAGGAGACCTTATTTGGTCCTTCTGACACCTAAATAAGTCATTTTGGCTGCTCTAATGCAAGTGGGTTGTCAAAAAATGTAATGTTTATAATTCACTTCTCACACCTCAGAAAGGCAGAGATTTGAAGCCAAATATGCTGCAAATGAACATTCTATGAGCCCGGTCATGAGCAACAGCAGCACACTGTTTAAACCTAGTGAAATTCAAATTTAACATGATTCAGACAATTCATGCGCTAAAAAAAGAAGGAAACTGTCCAAAAACTAGGGTGTTTGGAAACACTGCTAAAACCTTCTGGGGAGACCTTATTCGGTCCTTCAGACACCTAAATAAGTCATTTTGGCTGCTCTAATGAGAGTGGGTTGTCAACAAATGTAATGGTTATAATTCTATTCTCACACCTCAGAAAGGCAGAAATTGGAAGCCAAATATGGTGCAAATGAACATTCTATGAGCCCGGTCATTAGCAACAGCAGCACACTGTTTAAACCTAGTGAAATTCAAATTTAACATGATTCAGACAATTCATGCGCTAAAAAAAGAAGGAAACTGTCCAAAAACTAGGGTGTTTGGAAACACTGCTAAAACCTTCTGGGGAGACCTTATTTGGTCCTTCTGACACCTAAATAAGTCATTTTGGCTGCTCTAATGCAAGTGGGTTGTCAAAAAATGTAATGTTTATAATTCACTTCTCACACCTCAGAAAGGCAGAAATTGGAAGCCAAATATGCTGCAAATGAACATTCTATGAGCCCGGTCATTAGCAACAGCAGCACACTGTTTAAACCTAGTGAAATTCAAATTTAACATGATTCAGACAATTTGTGCGCTAAAACAATAGAGAGCAGTACAATTACTAGGGTCTGTGGAAACACAGCTAAAATCTTGTGGGGAGACCTTATTTGGTACTTCTGACACCTAAATAAGTCATTTTGGCTGCTCTAATGCAAGTGGTTTGTCAAAAAATGTAATGGTTATAATTCACTTCTCACACCTCAGAAAGGCAGAAATTGGAAGCCAAATACTCTGCAAATGAAAATTCTATGAGCCCGGTCATTAGAAACAGCAGAACACCGTTTAAACCCAGTGAAATTCAAATTTAACACGATTCAGACAATTTGTGCGCTAAAAAAGAAGGGAGCTGTCCAAAAACTAGGGTGTTTGGAAACACAGCACCAATCTTGTGGGGAGACCTTTTTTGGCCCTTCTGACACCTAAATAAGTCATTTTGGCTGCTCTAATGCAAGTTGGTTGTCAAAAAATGTAATGGTTATAATTCACTTCTCACACCTCAGAAAGGCAGAAATTGGAAGCCAAATATGCTGCAAATGAACATTCTATGAAACCGGTCATTAGTAACAGCAGCACACTGTTTAAACCCAGTGAAATTCAAATTTAACATGATTCAGAAAATTTGTGCGCTAAAAAAGAAGGGAGCTGTCCAAAAACTAGGGTGTTTGGAAAAACAGCACCAATCTTGTGGGGAGACCTTATTTGGTCCTTCTGACACCTAAATAAGTCATTTTGGCTGCTCTAATGCAAGTGGGTTGTCAAAAAATGTAATGGTTATAATTCACTTCTCACACCTCAGAAAGGCATTAATTGGAAGCCAAATATGGTGCAAATGAACATTCTATGAGCCCGGTCATTAGCAACAGCAGCACACTGTTTAAACCTAGTGAAATTCAAATTTAACATGATTCAGACAATTCGTGCGCTAAAAAAAGAAGGAAACTGTCCAAAAACTAGGGTGTTTGGAAACACTGCTAAAACCTTCTGGGGAGACCTTATTTGGTCCTTCAGACACCTAAATAAGTCATTTTGGCTGCTCTAATGAGAGTGGGTTGTCAAAAAATGTAATGGTTATAATTCACTTCTCACACCTCAGAAAGGCAGAAATTGGAAGCCAAATATGGTGCAAATGAACATTCTATGAGCCCGGTCATTAGCAACAGCAGCACACTGTTTAAACCTAGTGAAATTCAAATTTAACATGATTCAGACAATTCGTGCGCTAAAAAAAGAAGGAAACTGTCCAAAAACTAGGGTGTTTGGAAACACTGCTAAAACCTTCTGGGGAGACCTTATTTGGTCCTTCAGACACCTAAATAAGTCATTTTGGCCGCTCTAATGCAAGTGGGTTGTCAAAAAATTTAATGGTTATAATTCACTTCTCACACTTCAGAAAGGAAGAAATTGGAAGCCAAATATGCTGCAAATGAACATTCTATGAGCCCGGTCTTTAGCAACAGCTTTGAATTTGAAATTCAAATTTAACATGATTCAGACAATTTGTGCGCTAAAAAAGAAGGGAGCTGTCCAAAAACTACGGTGTGTGGAAACGCAGCTAACATCTTGTGGGGAGACCTTATTTGGTACTTCTGACACCTCAATAAGTCATTTTGGCTGCTCTAATGCAAGTGGGTTGTCAAAAAATGTAATGGTTATAATTCACTTCTCACACCTCAGAAAGGCAGAAATTGGAAGCCAAATATGCTGCAAATGAACATTCTATGAGCCCGGTCATTAGCAACAGCAGCACACTGTTTAAACCTAGTGAAATTCAAATTTAACATGATTCAGACAATTCGTGCGCTAAAAAAAGAAGGAAACTGTCCAAAAACTAGGGTGTTTGGAAACACTGCTAAAATCTTGTGGGGAGACCTTATATGGTCCTTCTGACACCTAAATAAGTCATTTTGGCTGCTCTAATGAGAGTGGGTTGTCAAAAAATGTAATGGTTATAATTCACTTCTCACACCTCAGAAAGGCAGAAATTGGAAGCCAAATATGGTGCAAATGAACATTCTATGAGCCCGGTCATTAGCAACAGCAGCACACTGTTTAAACCCAGTGAAATTCAAATTTAACATGATTCAGACAATTTGTGCGCTAAAAAAGAAGGGAGCTGTCCAAAAACTAGGGTGTTTGGAAACACAGCACCAATCTTGTGGGGAGACCTTATTTGGTCCTTCTGACACCTAAATAAGTCATTTTGGCTGCTCTAATGCAAGTGGGTTGTCAAAAAATGTAATGGTTATAATTCACTTCTCACACCTCAGAAAGGCAGAAATTGGAAGCCAAATATGGTGCAAATGAACATTCTATGAGCCCGGTCATTAGCAACAGCAGCACACTGTTTAAACCTAGTGAAATTCAAATTTAACATGATTCAGACAATTCGTGCGCTTAAAAAAGAAGGAAACTGTCCAAAAACTAGGGTGTTTGGAAAGACTGCTAAAATCTTGTGGGGAGACCTTATTTGGTACTTCTGACACCTAAATAAGTCATTTTGGCTGCTCTAATGCAAGTGGGTTGTCAAAAAATTTAATGGTTATAATTCACTTCTCACACCTCAGAAAGGCAGAAATTGGAAGCCAAATATGCTGCAAATGAACATTCTATGAAACCGGTCATTAGTAACAGCAGCACACTGTTTAAACCCAGTGAAATTCAAATTTAACATGATTCAGAAAATTTGTGCGCTAAAAAAGAAGGGAGCTGTCCAAAAACTAGGGTGTTTGGAAACACAGCACCAATCTTGTGGGGAGACCTTATTTGGTACTTCTGACACCTAAATAAGTCATTTTGGCTGCTCTAATGCAAGTGGGTTGTCAAAAAATTTAATGGTTATAATTCACTTCTCACACCTCAGAAAGGCAGAAATTGGAAGCCAAATATGCTGCAAATGAACATTCTATGAAACCGGTCATTAGCAACAGCAGCACACTGTTTAAACCCAGTGAAATTCAAATTTAACATGATTCAGACAATTTGTGCGCTAAAAAAGAAGGGAGCTGTCCAAAAACTAGGGTGTGTGGAAACACAGCTAAAATCTTGTGGGGAGACCTTATTTGCTACTTCTGACACCTAAATAAGTCATTTTGGCTGCTCTAATGCAAGTGGGTTGTCAAAAAATGTAATGGTTATAATTCACTTCTCACACCTCAGAAAGGCAGAAATTGGAAGCCAAATATGGTGCAAATGAACATTCTATGAGCCCGGTCATTAGCAACAGCAGCACACTGTTTAAACCTAGTGAAATTCAAATTTAACATGATTCAGACAATTCCTGCGCTTAAAAAAGAAGGAAACTGTCCAAAAACTAGGGTGTTTGGAAAGACTGCTAAAACCTTCTGGGGAGACCTTATTTGGTCCTTCAGACACCTAAATAAGTCATTTTGGCTGCTCTAATGCAAGTGGGTTGTCAAAAAATGTAATGGTTATAATTCACTTCTCACACCTCAGAAAGGAAGAAATTGGAAGCCAAATATGCTGCAAGTGAACATTCTATGAGCCCGGTCATTAGCAACAGCAGAACACTGTTTAAACCCAGTGAAATTCAAATTTAACATGATTCAGACAATTCGTGCGCTTAAAAAAGAAGGAAACTGTCCAAAAACTAGGGTGTTTGGAAAGACTGCTAAAATCTTGTGGGGAGACCTTATTTGGTACTTCTGACACCTAAATAAGTCATTTTGGCTGCTCTAATGCAAGTGGGTTGTCAAAAAATTTAATGGTTATAATTCACTTCTCACACCTCAGAAAGGCAGAAATTGGAAGCCAAATATGCTGCAAATGAACATTCTATGAAAACGGTCATTAGTAACAGCAGCACACTGTTTAAACCCAGTGAAATTCAAATTTAACATGATTCAGACAATTTGTGCGCTAAAAAAGAAGGGAGCTGTCCAAAAACTAGGGTGTGTGGAAACACAGCTAAAATCTTGTGGGGAGACCTTATTTGCTACTTCTGACACCTAAATAAGTCATTTTGGCTGCTCTAATGCAAGTGGGTTGTCAAAAAATGTAATGGTTATAATTCACTTCTCACACCTCAGAAAGGCAGAAATTGGAAGCCAAATATGGTGCAAATGAACATTCTATGAGCACGGTCATTAGCAACAGCAGCACACTGTTTAAACCCAGTGAAATTCAAATTTAACATGATTCAGACATTTTGTGCGCTAAAAAAGAAGGGAGCTGTCCAAAAACTAGGGTGTGTGGAAACACTGCTAAAATCTTGTGGGGAGACCTTATTTGGTACTTCTGACACCTAAATAAGTCATTTTGGCTGCTCTAATGCAAGTGGGTTGTCAAAAAATGTAATGGTTATAATTCACTTCTCACACCTCAGAAAGGCAGAAATTGGAAGCCAAATATGCTGCAAATGAATATTCTATGAGCCCGGTCATTAGTAACAGCAGCACACGGTTTAAACCTAGTGAAATTCAAATTTAACATGATTCAGACAATTCGTGCGCTAAAAAAAAGAAGGAAACTGTCCAAAAACTAGGGTGTTTGGAAACACTGCTAAAACCTTCTGGGGAGACCTTATTTGGTCCTTCTGACACCTAAATAAGTCATTTTGGCTGCTCTAATGAGAGTGGTTTGTCAAAAAATGTAATGGTTATAATTCACTTCTCACACCTCAGAAAGGCAGAAGTGGAAGCCAAATATGCTGCAAATGAACATTCTATGAAACCGGTCATTAGTAATAGCAGCACACTGTTTAAACCTAGTGAAATTCAAATTTAACATGATTCAGACAATTCGTGCGCTAAAAAAAGAAGGAAACTGTCCAAAAACTAGGGTGTTTGGAAACACTGCTAAAACCTTCTGGGGAGACCTTATTCTGTCCTTCAGACACCTAAATAATTCATTTTGGCTGCTCTAATGAGAGTGGGTTGTCAAAAAATGTAATGGTTATAATTCACTTCTCACACCTCAGAAAGGCAGAAATTGGAAGCCAAATATGGTGCAAATGAACATTCTATGAGCCCGGTCATTAGCAACAGCAGCACACTGTTTAAACCTAGTGAAATTCAAATTTAACATGATTCAGACAATTCGTGCGCTAAAAAAAGAAGGAAACTGTCCAAAAACTAGGGTGTTTGGAAACACTGCTAAAACCTTCTGGGGAGACCTTATTTGGTACTTCTGACACCTAAATAAGTCATTTTGGCTGCTCTAATGCAAGTGGGCTGTCAAAAAATTTAATGGTTATAATTCACTTCTCACACCTCAGAAAGGCTGAAATTGGAAGCCAAATATGCTGCAAATGAACATTCTATGAAACCGGTCATTAGTAACAGCAGCACACTGTTTAAACCCAGTGAATTTCAAATTTAACATGATTCAGACAATTCGTGCGCTAAAAAAAGAAGGAAACTGTCCAAAAACTAGGGTGTTTGGAAACACTGCTAAAACCTTCTGGGGAGACCTTATTCTGTCCTTCAGACACCTAAATAATTCATTTTGGCTGCTCTAATGAGAGTGGGTTGTCAAAAAATGTAATGGTTATAATTCACTTCTCACACCTCAGAAAGGCAGAAATTGGAAGCCAAATATGGTGCAAATGAACATTCTATGAGCCCGGTCATTAGCAACAGCAGCACACTGTTTAAACCTAGTGAAATTCAAATTTAACATGATTCAGACAATTCGTGCGCTAAAAAAAGAAGGAAACTGTCCAAAAACTAGGGTGTTTGGAAACACTGCTAAAACCTTCTGGGGAGACCTTATTTGGTACTTCTGACACCTAAATAAGTCATTTTGGCTGCTCTAATGCAAGTGGGCTGTCAAAAAATTTAATGGTTATAATTCACTTCTCACACCTCAGAAAGGCTGAAATTGGAAGCCAAATATGCTGCAAATGAACATTCTATGAAACCGGTCATTAGTAACAGCAGCACACTGTTTAAACCCAGTGAATTTCAAATTTAACATGATTCAGACAATTCGTGCGCTAAAAAAAGAAGGGAACTGTCCAAAAACTAGGGTGTTTGGAAACACTGCTAAAACCTTCTGGGGAGACCTTATTTGGTCCTTCTGACACCTAAATAAGTCATTTTGGCTGCTCTAATGAGAGTGGGTTGTCAAAAAATGTAATGGTTATAATTCACTTCTCACACCTCAGAAAGGCAGAAATTGGAAGCCAAATACGGTGCAAATGAACATTCTATGAGCCCGGTCATTAGCAACAGCAGCACACTGTTTAATCCCAGTGAAATTCAAATTTAACATGTTTCAGACAATTTGTGCACTAAAAAAGAAGGGAGCTGTCCAAAAACTAGGGTGTGTGGAAACACAGCTAACATCTTGTGGGGAGACCTTATTTGCTACTTCTGACACCTAAATAAGTCATTTTGGCTGCTCTAATGCAAGTGGGTTGTCAAAAAATTTAATGGTTATAATTCACTTCTCACACCTCAGAAAGGCAGAAATTGGAAGCCAAATATGGTGCAAATGAACATTCTATGAGCACAGTCATTAGCAACAGCAGCACACTGTTTAAACCCAGTGAAATTCAAATTTAACATGATTCAGACATTTTGTGCGCTAAAAAAGAAGGGAGCTGTCCAAAAACTAGGGTGTTTGGAAACACAGCACCAATCTTGTGGGGAGACCTTATTTGGTCCTTCTGACACCTAAATAAGTCATTTTGGCTGCTCTAATGCAAGTGGGTTGTCAAAAAATGTAATGGTTATAATTCACTTCTCACACCTCAGAAAGGCAGAAATTGGAAGCCAAATATGCTGCAAATGAACATTCTATGAAACCGGTCATTAGTAACAGCAGCACACTTTTTAAACCCAGTGAAATTCAAATTTAACATGTTTCAGAAAATTTGTGCGCTAAAAAAGAAGGGAGCTGTCGAAAAACTAGGGTGTTTGGAAACACAGCACCAATCTTGTGGGGAGACCTTATTTGGTACTTCTGACACCTAAATAAGTCATTTTGGCTGCTCTAATGCAAGTGGGTTGTCAAAAAATGTAATGGTTATAATTCACTTCTCACACCTCAGAAAGGCAGAAATTGGAAGCCAAATATGCTGCAAATGAATATTCTATGAGCCCGGTCATTAGTAACAGCAGCACACTGTTTAAACCTAGTGAAATTCAAATTTAACATGATTCAGACAATTCGTGCGCTAAAAAAAGAAGGGAACTGTCCAAAAACTAGGGTGTTTGGAAACACTGCTAAAACCTTCTGGGGAGACCTTATTTGGTCCTTCTGACACCTAAATAAGTCATTTTGGCTGCTCTAATGAGAGTGGGTTGTCAAAAAATGTAATGGTTATAATTCACTTCTCACACCTCAGAAAGGCAGAAATTGGAAGCCAAATACGGTGCAAATGAACATTCTATGAGCCCGGTCATTAGCAACAGCAGCACACTGTTTAATCCCAGTGAAATTCAAATTTAACATGTTTCAGACAATTTGTGCACTAAAAAAGAAGGGAGCTGTCCAAAAACTAGGGTGTGTGGAAACACAGCTAACATCTTGTGGGGAGACCTTATTTGCTACTTCTGACACCTAAATAAGTCATTTTGGCTGCTCTAATGCAAGTGGGTTGTCAAAAAATTTAATGGTTATAATTCACTTCTCACACCTCAGAAAGGCAGAAATTGGAAGCCAAATATGGTGCAAATGAACATTCTATGAGCACAGTCATTAGCAACAGCAGCACACTGTTTAAACCCAGTGAAATTCAAATTTAACATGATTCAGACATTTTGTGCGCTAAAAAAGAAGGGAGCTGTCCAAAAACTAGGGTGTGTGGAAACACTGCTAAAATCTTGTGGGGAGACCTTATTTGGTCCTTCTGACACCTAAATAAGTCATTTTGGCTGCTCTAATGCAAGTGGGTTGTCAAAAAATGTAATGGTTATAATTCACTTCTCACACCTCAGAAAGGCAGAAATTGGAAGCCAAATATGCTGCAAATGAACATTCTATGAAACCGGTCATTAGTAACAGCAGCACACTTTTTAAACCCAGTGAAATTCAAATTTAACATGATTCAGAAAATTTGTGCGCTAAAAAAGAAGGGAGCTGTCCAAAAACTAGGGTGTTTGGAAACACAGCACCAATCTTGTGGGGAGACCTTATTTGGTACTTCTGACACCTAAATAAGTCATTTTGGCTGCTCTAATGCAAGTGGGTTGTCAAAAAATGTAATGGTTATAATTCACTTCTCACACCTCAGAAAGGCAGAAATTGGAAGCCAAATATGCTGCAAATGAATATTCTATGAGCCCGGTCATTAGTAACAGCAGCACACTGTTTAAACCTAGTGAAATTCAAATTTAACATGATTCAGACAATTCGTGCGCTAAAAAAAAGAAGGAAACTGTCCAAAAACTAGGGTGTTTGGAAACACTGCTAAAACCTTCTGGGGAGACCTTATTTGGTCCTTCTGACACCTAAATAAGTCATTTTGGCTGCTCTAATGAGAGTGGTTTGTCAAAAAATGTAATGGTTATAATTCACTTCTCACACCTCAGAAAGGCAGAAGTGGAAGCCAAATATGCTGCAAATGAACATTCTATGAAACCGGTCATTAGTAATAGCAGCACACTGTTTAAACCTAGTGAAATTCAAATTTAACATGATTCAGACAATTCGTGCGCTAAAAAAAGAAGGAAACTGTCCAAAAACTAGGGTGTTTGGAAACACTGCTAAAACCTTCTGGGGAGACCTTATTCTGTCCTTCAGACACCTAAATAATTCATTTTGGCTGCTCTAATGAGAGTGGGTTGTCAAAAAATGTAATGGTTATAATTCACTTCTCACACCTCAGAAAGGCAGAAATTGGAAGCCAAATATGGTGCAAATGAACATTCTATGAGCCCGGTCATTAGCAACAGCAGCACACTGTTTAAACCTAGTGAAATTCAAATTTAACATGATTCAGACAATTCGTGCGCTAAAAAAAGAAGGAAACTGTCCAAAAACTAGGGTGTTTGGAAACACTGCTAAAACCTTCTGGGGAGACCTTATTTGGTACTTCTGACACCTAAATAAGTCATTTTGGCTGCTCTAATGCAAGTGGGCTGTCAAAAAATTTAATGGTTATAATTCACTTCTCACACCTCAGAAAGGCTGAAATTGGAAGCCAAATATGCTGCAAATGAACATTCTATGAAACCGGTCATTAGTAACAGCAGCACACTGTTTAAACCCAGTGAATTTCAAATTTAACATGATTCAGAAAATTTGTGCGCTAAAAAAGAAGGGAGCTGTCCAAAAACTAGGGTGTTTGTAAACACAGCACCAATCTTGTGGGGAGACCTTATTTGGTCCTTCTGACACCTAAATAAGTCATTTTGGCTGCTCTAATGCAAGTGGGTTGTCAAAAAATGTAATGGTTATAATTCACTTCTCACACCTCAGAAAGGCAGAAATTGGAAGCCAAATATGCTGCAAATGAACATTCTATGAAACCGGTCATTAGTAACAGCAGCACACTTTTTAAACCCAGTGAAATTCAAATTTAACATGATTCAGAAAATTTGTGCGCTAAAAAAGAAGGGAGCTGTCCAAAAACTAGGGTGTTTGGAAACACAGCACCAATCTTGTGGGGAGACCTTATTTGGTACTTCTGACACCTAAATAAGTCATTTTGGCTGCTCTAATGCAAGTGGGTTGTCAAAAAATGTAATGGTTATAATTCACTTCTCACACCTCAGAAAGGCAGAAATTGGAAGCCAAATATGCTGCAAATGAATATTCTATGAGCCCGGTCATTAGTAACAGCAGCACACTGTTTAAACCTAGTGAAATTCAAATTTAACATGATTCAGACAATTCGTGCGCTAAAAAAAGAAGGGAACTGTCCAAAAACTAGGGTGTTTGGAAACACTGCTAAAACCTTCTGGGGAGACCTTATTTGGTCCTTCTGACACCTAAATAAGTCATTTTGGCTGCTCTAATGAGAGTGGGTTGTCAAAAAATGTAATGGTTATAATTCACTTCTCACACCTCAGAAAGGCAGAAATTGGAAGCCAAATACGGTGCAAATGAACATTCTATGAGCCCGGTCATTAGCAACAGCAGCACACTGTTTAATCCCAGTGAAATTCAAATTTAACATGTTTCAGACAATTTGTGCACTAAAAAAGAAGGGAGCTGTCCAAAAACTAGGGTGTGTGGAAACACAGCTAACATCTTGTGGGGAGATCTTATTTGCTACTTCTGACACCTAAATAAGTCATTTTGGCTGCTCTAATGCAAGTGGGTTGTCAAAAAATGTAATGGTTATAATTCACTTCTCACACCTCAGAAAGGCAGAAATTGGAAGCCAAATATGGTGCAAATGAACATTCTATGAGCACAGTCATTAGCAACAGCAGCACACTGTTTAAACCCAGTGAAATTCAAATTTAACATGATTCAGACATTTTGTGCGCTAAAAAAGAAGGGAGCTGTCCAAAAACTAGGGTGTGTGGAAACACTGCTAAAATCTTGTGGGGAGACCTTATTTGGTACTTCTGACACCTAAATAAGTCATTTTGGCTGCTCTAATGCAAGTGGGTTGTCAAAAAATGTAATGGTTATAATTCACTTCTCACACCTCAGAAAGGCAGAAATTGGAAGCCAAATATGCTGCAAATGAATATTCTATGAGCCCGGTCATTAGTAACAGCAGCACACTGTTTAAACCTAGTGAAATTCAAATTTAACATGATTCAGACAATTTGTGCGCTAAAACAGAAGAGAGCAGTACAATTACTAGGGTCTGTGGAAACACAGCTAAAATCTTGTGGGGAGACCTTATATGGTCCTTCTGACACCTAAATAAGTCATTTTGGCTGCTCTAATGCAAGTGGGTTGTCAAAAAATGTAATGGTTATAATTCACTTCTCACACCTCAGAAAGGCAGAAATTGGAAGCCAAATATGCTGCAAATGAATATTCTATGAGCCCGGTCATTAGTAACAGCAGCACACTGTTTAAACCTAGTGAAATTCAAATTTAACATGATTCAGACAATTCGTGCGCTAAAAAAAGAAGGGAACTGTCCAAAAACTAGGGTGTTTGGAAACACTGTTAAAACCTTCTGGGGAGACCTTATTTGGTCCTTCTGACACCTAAATAAGTCATTTTGGCTGCTCTAATGAGAGTGGGTTGTCAAAAAATGTAATGGTTATAATTCACTTCTCACACCTCAGAAAGGCAGAAATTGGAAGCCAAATACAGTGCAAATGAACATTCTATGAGCCCGGTCATTAGCAACAGCAGCACACTGTTTAATCCCAGTGAAATTCAAATTTAACATGTTTCAGACAATTTGTGCACTAAAAAAGAAGGGAGCTGTCCAAAAACTAGGGTGTGTGGAAACACAGCTAACATCTTGTGGGGAGACCTTATTTGCTACTTCTGACACCTAAATAAGTCATTTTGGCTGCTCTAATGCAAGTGGGTTGTCAAAAAATTTAATGGTTATAATTCACTTCTCACACCTCAGAAAGGCAGAAATTGGAAGCCAAATATGGTGCAAATGAACATTCTATGAGCACAGTCATTAGCAACAGCAGCACACTGTTTAAACCCAGTGAAATTCAAATTTAACATGATTCAGACATTTTGTGCGCTAAAAAAGAAGGGAGCTGTCCAAAAACTAGGGTGTGTGGAAACACTGCTAAAATCTTGTGGGGAGACCTTATTTGGTCCTTCTGACACCTAAATAAGTCATTTTGGCTGCTCTAATGCAAGTGGGTTGTCAAAAAATGTAATGGTTATAATTCACTTCTCACACCTCAGAAAGGCAGAAATTGGAAGCCAAATATGCTGCAAATGAACATTCTATGAAACCGGTCATTAGTAACAGCAGCACACTTTTTAAACCCAGTGAAATTCAAATTTAACATGATTCAGAAAATTTGTGCGCTAAAAAAGAAGGGAGCTGTCCAAAAACTAGGGTGTTTGGAAACACAGCACCAATCTTGTGGGGAGACCTTATTTGGTACTTCTGACACCTAAATAAGTCATTTTGGCTGCTCTAATGCAAGTGGGTTGTCAAAAAATGTAATGGTTATAATTCACTTCTCACACCTCAGAAAGGCAGAAATTGTAAGCCAAATATGCTGCAAATGAATATTCTATGAGCCCGGTCATTAGTAACAGCAGCACACTGTTTAAACCTAGTGAAATTCAAATTTAACATGATTCAGACAATTCGTGCGCTAAAAAAAGAAGGGAACTGTCCAAAAACTAGGGTGTTTGGAAACACTGCTAAAACCTTCTGGGGAGACCTTATTTGGTCCTTCTGACACCTAAATAAGTCATTTTGGCTGCTCTAATGAGAGTGGGTTGTCAAAAAATGTAATGGTTATAATTCACTTCTCACACCTCAGAAAGGCAGAAATTGGAAGCCAAATACGGTGCAAATGAACATTCTATGAGCCCGGTCATTAGCAACAGCAGCACACTGTTTAATCCCAGTGAAATTCAAATTTAACATGTTTCAGACAATTTGTGCACTAAAAAAGAAGGGAGCTGTCCAAAAACTAGGGTGTGTGGAAACACAGCTAACATCTTGTGGGGAGACCTTATTTGCTACTTCTGACACCTAAATAAGTCATTTTGGCTGCTCTAATGCAAGTGGGTTGTCAAAAAATTTAATGGTTATAATTCACTTCTCACACCTCAGAAAGGCAGAAATTGGAAGCCAAATATGGTGCAAATGAACATTCTATGAGCACAGTCATTAGCAACAGCAGCACATTGTTTAAACCCAGTGAAATTCAAATTTAACATGATTCAGACATTTTGTGCGCTAAAAAAGAAGGGAGCTGTCCAAAAACTAGGGTGTGTGGAAACACTGCTAAAATCTTGTGGGGAGACCTTATTTGGTCCTTCTGACACCTAAATAAGTCATTTTGGCTGCTCTAATGCAAGTGGGTTGTCAAAAAATGTAATGGTTATAATTCACTTCTCACACCTCAGAAAGGCAGAAATTGGAAGCCAAATACGGTGCAAATGAACATTCTATGAGCCCGGTCATTAGCAACAGCAGCACACTGTTTAATCCCAGTGAAATTCAAATTTAACATGTTTCAGACAATTTGTGCACTAAAAAAGAAGGGAGCTGTCCAAAAACTAGGGTGTGTGGAAACACAGCTAAAATCTGGTGGGGAGACCTTATTTGCTACTTCTGACACCTAAATAAGTCATTTTGGCTGCTCTAATGCAAGTGGGTTGTCAAAAAATGTAATGGTTATAATTCACTTCTCACACCTCAGAAAGGCAGAAATTGGAAGCCAAATATGGTGCAAATGAACATTCTATGAGCACAGTCATTAGCAACAGCAGCACATTGTTTAAACCCAGTGAAATTCAAATTTAACATGATTCAGACATTTTGTGCGCTAAAAAAGAAGGGAGCTGTCCAAAAACTAGGGTGTGTGGAAACACTGCTAAAATCTTGTGGGGAGACCTTATTTGGTCCTTCTGACACCTAAATAAGTCATTTTGGCTGCTCTAATGCAAGTGGGTTGTCAAAAAATGTAATGGTTATAATTCACTTCTCACACCTCAGAAAGGCAGAAATTGGAAGCCAAATATGCTGCAAATGAACATTCTATGAGCCCGGTCATTAGTAACAGCAGCACACTGTTTAAACCTAGTGAAATTCAAATTTAACATGATTCAGACAATTTGTGCGCTAAAAAAGAAGGGAGCTGTCCAAAAACTACGGTGTGTGGAAACACAGCTAAAATCTGGTGGGGAGACCTTATTTGGTACTTCTGACACCTAAATAAGTCATTTTGGCTGCTCTAATGCAAGTGGGTTGTCAAAAAATGTAATGGTTATAATTCACTTCTCACACCTCAGAAAGGCAGAAATTGGAAGCCAAATATGGTGCAAATGAACATTCTATGAGCCCGGTCATTAGCAACAGCAGCACACTGTTTAAACCTAGTGAAATTCAAATTTAACATGATTCAGACAATTCGTGCGCTTAAAAAAGAAGGAAACTGTCCAAAAACTAGGGTGTTTGGAAAGACTGCTAAAATCTTGTGGGGAGACCTTATTTGGTACTTCTGACACCTAAATAAGTCATTTTGGCTGCTCTAATGCAAGTGGGTTGTCAAAAAATTTAATGGTTATAATTCACTTCTCACACCTCAGAAAGGCAGAAATTGGAAGCCAAATATGCTGCAAATGAACATTCTATGAAACCGGTCATTAGTAACAGCAGCACACTGTTTAAACCCAGTGAAATTCAAATTTAACATGATTCAGAAAATTTGTGCGCTAAAAAAGAAGGGAGCTGTCCAAAAACTAGGGTGTTTGGAAACACAGCACCAATCTTGTGGGGAGACCTTATTTGGTACTTCTGACACCTAAATAAGTCATTTTGGCTGCTCTAATGCAAGTGGGTTGTCAAAAAATTTAATGGTTATAATTCACTTCTCACACCTCAGAAAGGCAGAAATTGGAAGCCAAATATGCTGCAAATGAACATTCTATGAAACCGGTCATTAGCAACAGCAGCACACTGTTTAAACCCAGTGAAATTCAAATTTAACATGATTCAGACAATTTGTGCGCTAAAAAAGAAGGGAGCTGTCCAAAAACTAGGGTGTGTGGAAACACAGCTAAAATCTTGTGGGGAGACCTTATTTGCTACTTCTGACACCTAAATAAGTCATTTTGGCTGCTCTAATGCAAGTGGGTTGTCAAAAAATGTAATGGTTATAATTCACTTCTCACACCTCAGAAAGGCAGAAATTGGAAGCCAAATATGGTGCAAATGAACATTCTATGAGCCCGGTCATAAGCAACAGCAGCACACTGTTTAAACCTAGTGAAATTCAAATTTAACATGATTCAGGCAATTCCTGCGCTTAAAAAAGAAGGAAACTGTCCAAAAACTAGGGTGTTTGGAAAGACTGCTAAAATCTTGTGGGGAGACCTTATTTGGTACTTCTGACACCTAAATAAGTCATTTTGGCTGCTCTAATGCAAGTGGGTTGTCAAAAAATTTAATGGTTATAATTCACTTCTCACACCTCAGAAAGGCAGAAATTGGAAGCCAAATATGCTGCAAATGAACATTCTATGAAAACGGTCATTAGTAACAGCAGCACACTGTTTAAACCCAGTGAAATTCAAATTTAACATGATTCAGAAAATTTGTGCGCTAAAAAAGAAGGGAGCTGTCCAAAAACTAGGGTGTGTGGAAACACAGCTAAAATCTTGTGGGGAGACCTTATTTGCTACTTCTGACACCTAAATAAGTCATTTTGGCTGCTCTAATGCAAGTGGGTTGTCAAAAAATGTAATGGTTATAATTCACTTCTCACACCTCAGAAAGGCAGAAATTGGAAGCCAAATATGGTGCAAATGAACATTCTATGAGCCCGGTCATTAGCAACAGCAGCACACTGTTTAAACCTAGTGAAATTCAAATTTAACATGATTCAGACAATTCGTGCGCTTAAAAAAGAAGGAAACTGTCCAAAAACTAGGGTGTTTGGAAAGACTGCTAAAATCTTGTGGGGAGACCTTATATGGTCCTTCTGACACCTAAATAAGTCATTTTGGCTGCTCTAATGAGAGTGGGTTGTCAAAAAATGTAATGGTTATAATTCACTTCTCACACCTCAGAAAGGCAGAAATTGGAAGCCAAATATGGTGCAAATGAACATTCTATGAGCCCGGTCATTAGCAACAGCAGCACACTGTTTAAACCCAGTGAAATTCAAATTTAACATGATTCAGACAATTTGTGCGCTAAAAAAGAAGGGAGCTGTCCAAAAACTACGGTGTGTGGAAACACAGCTAAAATCTTGTGGGGAGACCTTATTTGGTACTTCTGACACCTAAATAAGTCATTTTGGCTGCTCTAATGCAAGTGGGTTGTCAAAAAATGTAATGGTTATAATTCACTTCTCACACCTCAGAAAGGCAGAAATTGGAAGCCAAATATGGTGCAAATGAACATTCTATGAGCCCGGTCATTAGCAACAGCAGCACACTGTTTAAACCTAGTGAAATTCAAATTTAACATGATTCAGACAATTCGTGCGCTTAAAAAAGAAGGAAACTGTCCAAAAACTAGGGTGTTTGGAAAGACTGCTAAAATCTTGTGGGGAGACCTTATTTGGTACTTCTGACACCTAAATAAGTCATTTTGGCTGCTCTAATGCAAGTGGGTTGTCAAAAAATTTAATGGTTATAATTCACTTCTCACACCTCAGAAAGGCAGAAATTGGAAGCCAAATATGCTGCAAATGAACATTCTATGAAACCGGTCATTAGTAACAGCAGCACACTGTTTAAACCCAGTGAAATTCAAATTTAACATGATTCAGAAAATTTGTGCGCTAAAAAAGAAGGGAGCTGTCCAAAAACTAGGGTGTTTGGAAACACAGCACCAATCTTGTGGGGAGACCTCATTTGGTACTTCTGACACCTAAATAAGTCATTCTGGCTGCTCTAATGCAAGTGGGTTGTCAAAAAATTTAATGGTTATAATTCACTTCTCACACCTCAGAAAGGCAGAAATTGGAAGCCAAATATGCTGCAAATGAACATTCTATGAAACCGGTCATTAGCAACAGCAGCACACTGTTTAAACCCAGTGAAATTCAAATTTAACATGATTCAGACAATTTGTGCGCTAAAAAAGAAGGGAGCTGTCCAAAAACTAGGGTGTGTGGAAACGCAGCTAAAATCTTGTGGGGAGACCTTATTTGCTACTTCTGACACCTAAATAAGTCATTTTGGCTGCTCTAATGCAAGTGGGTTGTCAAAAAATGTAATGGTTATAATTCACTTCTCACACCTCAGAAAGGCAGAAATTGGAAGCCAAATATGGTGCAAATGAACATTCTATGAGCCCGGTCATTAGCAACAGCAGCACACTGTTTAAACCCAGTGAAATTCAAATTTAACATGATTCAGGCAATTCCTGCGCTTAAAAAAGAAGGAAACTGTCCAAAAACTAGGGTGTTTGGAAAGACTGCTAAAACCTTCTGGGGAGACCTTATTTGGTCCTTCAGACACCTAAATAAGTCATTTTGGCTGCTCTAATGCAAGTGGGTTGTCAAAAAATGTAATAGTTATAATTCACTTCTATCACCTCAGAAAGGAAGAAATTGGAAGCCAAATATGCTGCAAGTGAACATTCTATGAGCCCGGTCATTAGCAACAGCAGAACACTGTTTAAACCCAGTGAAATTCAAATTTAACATGATTCAGACAATTCGTGCGCTTAAAAAAGAAGGAAACTGTCCAAAAACTAGGGTGTTTGGAAAGACTGCTAAAATCTTGTGGGGAGACCTTATTTGGTACTTCTGACACCTAAATAAGTCATTTTGGCTGCTCTAATGCAAGTGGGTTGTCAAAAAATTTAATGGTTATAATTCACTTCTCACACCTCAGAAAGGCAGAAATTGGAAGCCAAATATGGTGCAAATGAACATTCTATGAGCCCGGTCATTAGCAACAGCAGCACACTGTTTAAACCTAGTGAAATTCAAATTTAACATGATTCAGACAATTCGTGCGCTTAAAAAAGAAGGAAACTGTCCAAAAACTAGGGTGTTTGGAAAGACTGCTAAAATCTTGTGGGGAGACCTTATTTGGTACTTCTGACACCTAAATAAGTCATTTTAGCTGCTCTAATGCAAGTGGGTTGTCAAAAAATTTAATGGTTATAATTCACTTCTCACACCTCAGAAAGGCAGAAATTGGAAGCCAAATATGCTGCAAATGAACATTCTATGAAAACGGTCATTAGTAACAGCAGCACACTGTTTAAACCCAGTGAAATTCAAATTTAACATGATTCAGACAATTTGTGCGCTAAAAAAGAAGGGAGCTGTCCAAAAACTAGGGTGTGTGGAAACACAGCTAAAATCTTGTGGGGAGACCTTATTTGCTACTTCTGACACCTAAATAAGTCATTTTGGCTGCTCTAATGCAAGTGGGTTGTCAAAAAATGTAATGGTTATAATTCACTTCTCACACCTCAGAAAGGCAGAAATTGGAAGCCAAATATGGTGCAAATGAACATTCTATGAGCCCGGTCATTAGCAACAGCAGCACACTGTTTAAACCTAGTGAAATTCAAATTTAACATGATTCAGACAATTCGTGCGCTTAAAAAAGAAGGAAACTGTCCAAAAACTAGGGTGTTTGGAAAGACTGCTAAAATCTTGTGGGGAGACCTTATATGGTCCTTCTGACACCTAAATAAGTCATTTTGGCTGCTCTAATGAGAGTGGGTTGTCAAAAAATGTAATGGTTATAATTCACTTCTCACACCTCAGAAAGGCAGAAATTGGAAGCCAAATATGGTGCAAATGAACATTCTATGAGCCCGGTCATTAGCAACAGCAGCACACTGTTTAAACCCAGTGAAATTCAAATTTAACATGATTCAGACAATTTGTGCGCTAAAAAAGAAGGGAGCTGTCCAAAAACTACGGTGTGTGGAAACACAGCTAAAATCTTGTGGGGAGACCTTATTTGGTACTTCTGACACCTAAATAAGTCATTTTGGCTGCTCTAATGCAAGTGGGTTGTCAAAAAATGTAATGGTTATAATTCACTTCTCACACCTCAGAAAGGCAGAAATTGGAAGCCAAATATGGTGCAAATGAACATTCTATGAGCCCGGTCATTAGCAACAGCAGCACACTGTTTAAACCTAGTGAAATTCAAATTTAACATGATTCAGACAATTCGTGCGCTTAAAAAAGAAGGAAACTGTCCAAAAACTAGGGTGTTTGGAAAGACTGCTAAAATCTTGTGGGGAGACCTTATTTGGTACTTCTGACACCTAAATAAGTCATTTTGGCTGCTCTAATGCAAGTGGGTTGTCAAAAAATTTAATGGTTATAATTCACTTCTCACACCTCAGAAAGGCAGAAATTGGAAGCCAAATATGCTGCAAATGAACATTCTATGAAACCGGTCATTAGTAACAGCAGCACACTGTTTAAACCCAGTGAAATTCAAATTTAACATGATTCAGAAAATTTGTGCGCTAAAAAAGAAGGGAGCTGTCCAAAAACTAGGGTGTTTGGAAACACAGCACCAATCTTGTGGGGAGACCTCATTTGGTACTTCTGACACCTAAATAAGTCATTTTGGCTGCTCTAATGCAAGTGGGTTGTCAAAAAATTTAATGGTTATAATTCACTTCTCACACCTCAGAAAGGCAGAAATTGGAAGCCAAATATGCTGCAAATGAACGTTCTATGAAACCGGTCATTAGCAACAGCAGCACACTGTTTAAACCCAGTGAAATTCAAATTTAACATGATTCAGACAATTTGTGCGCTAAAAAAGAAGGGAGCTGTCCAAAAACTAGGGTGTGTGGAAACACAGCTAAAATCTTGTGGGGAGACCTTATTTGCTACTTCTGACACCTAAATAAGTCATTTTGGCTGCTCTAATGCAAGTGGGTTGTCAAAAAATGTAATGGTTATAATTCACTTCTCACACCTCAGAAAGGCAGAAATTGGAAGCCAAATATGGTGCAAATGAACATTCTATGAGCCCGGTCATTAGCAACAGCAGCACACTGTTTAAACCTAGTGAAATTCAAATTTAACATGATTCAGGCAATTCCTGCGCTTAAAAAAGAAGGAAACTGTCCAAAAACTAGGGTGTTTGGAAAGACTGCTAAAACCTTCTGGGGAGACCTTATTTGGTCCTTCAGACACCTAAATAAGTCATTTTGGCTGCTCTAATGCAAGTGGGTTGTCAAAAAATGTAATGGTTATAATTCACTTCTCACACCTCAGAAAGGCAGAAATTGGAAGCCAAATATGGTGCAAATGAACATTCTATGAGCCCGGTCATTAGCAACAGCAGCACACTGTTTAAACCTAGTGAAATTCAAATTTAACATGATTCAGACAATTCGTGCGCTTAAAAAAGAAGGAAACTGTCCAAAAACTAGGGTGTTTGGAAAGACTGCTAAAATCTTGTGGGGAGACCTTATTTGGTACTTCTGACACCTAAATAAGTCATTTTGGCTGCTCTAATGCAAGTGGGTTGTCAAAAAATGTAATGGTTATAATTCACTTCTCACACCTCAGAAAGGCAGAAATTGGGAGCCAAATATGGTGCAAATGAACATTCTATGAGCCCGGTCATTAGCAACAGCAGCACATTGTTTAAACCTAGTGAAATTCAAATTTAACATGATTCAGACAATTCGTGCGCTTAAAAAAGAAGGAAACTGTCCAAAAACTAGGGTGTTTGGAAAGACTGCTAAAATCTTGTGGGGAGACCTTATTTGGTACTTCTGACACCTAAATAAGTCATTTTGGCTGCTCTAATGCAAGTGGGTTGTCAAAAAATTTAATGGTTATAATTCACTTCTCACACCTCAGAAAGGCAGAAATTGGAAGCCAAATATGCTGCAAATGAACATTCTATGAAAACGGTCATTAGTAACAGCAGCACACTGTTTAAACCCAGTGAAATTCAAATTTAACATGATTCAGAAAATTTGTGCACTAAAAAAGAAGGGAGCTGTCCAAAAACTAGGGTGTTTGGAAACACTGCTAAAATCTTGTGGGGAGACCTTATTTGGTACTTCTGACACCTAAATAAGTCATTTTGGCTGCTCTAATGCAAGTGGGTTGTCAAAAAATTTAGTGGTTATAATTCACTTCTCACACCTCAGAAAGGCCGAAATTGGAAGCCAAATATGCTGCAAATGAACATTCTATGAAACCAGTCATTAGTAACAGCAGCACACTGTTTAAACCCAGTGAAATTCAAATTTAACATGATTCAGACAATTTGTGCGCTAAAAAAGAAGGGAGCTGTCCAAAAACTAGGGTGTTTGGAAACACAGCACCAATCTTGTCGGGAGACCTTATTTGGTCCTTCTGACACCTAAATAAGTCATTTTGGCTGCTCTAATGCAAGTGGGTTGTCAAAAAATGTAATGGTTATAATTCACTTCTCACACTTCAGAAAGGAAGAAATTGGAAGCCAAATATGCTGCAAATGAACATTCTATGAGCCCGGTCATTAGCAACAGCAGCACACTGTTTAAACCCAATGAAATTCAAATTTAACATGATTCAGACAATTTGTGCGCTAAAAAAGAAGGGAGCTGTCCAAAAACTAGGGTGTGTGGAAACGCAGCTAACATCTTGTGGGGAGACCTTATTTGGTACTTCTGACACCTAAATAAGTCATTTTGGCTGCTCTAATGCAAGTGGGTTGTCAGAAAATGTAATGGTTATAATTCACTTCTCACACCTCAGAAAGGCAGAAATTGGAAGCCAAATATGCTGCAAATGAACATTCTATGAGCCCGGTCATTAGCAACAGCAGCACACTGTTTAAACCTAGTGAAATTCAAATTTAACATGATTCAGACAATTCGTGCGCTAAAAAAAGAAGGAAACTGTCCAAAAACTAGGGTGTTTGGAAACACTGCTAAAATCTTGTGGGGAGACCTTATTTGGTCCTTCTGACACCTAAATAAGTCATTTTGGCTGCTCTAATGAGAGTGGGTTGTCAAAAAATGTAATGGTTATAATTCACTTCTCACACCTCAGAAAGGCAGAAATTGGAAGCCAAATATGGTGCAAATGAACATTCTATGAGCCCGGTCATTAGCAACAGCAGCACACTGTTTAAACCTAGTGAAATTCAAATTTAACATGATTCAGACAATTCGTGCGCTTAAAAAAGAAGGAAACTGTCCAAAAACTAGGGTGTTTGGAAAGACTGCTAAAATCTTGTGGGGAGACCTTATTTGGTACTTCTGACACCTAAATAAGTCATTTTGGCTGCTCTAATGCAAGTGGGTTGTCAAAAAATTTAATGGTTATAATTCACTTCTCACACCTCAGAAAGGCAGAAATTGGAAGCCAAATATGCTGCAAATGAACATTCTATGAAACCGGTCATTAGTAACAGCAGCACACTGTTTAAACCCAGTGAAATTCAAATTTAACATGATTCAGAAAATTTGTGCGCTAAAAAAGAAGGGAGCTGTCCAAAAACTAGGGTGTTTGGAAACACAGCACCAATCTTGTGGGGAGACCTTATTTGGTACTTCTGACACCTAAATAAGTCATTTTGGCTGCTCTAATGCAAGTGGGTTGTCAAAAAATTTAATGGTTATAATTCACTTCTCACACCTCAGAAAGGCAGAAATTGGAAGCCAAATATGCTGCAAATGAACATTCTATGAAACCGGTCATTAGCAACAGCAGCACACTGTTTAAACCCAGTGAAATTCAAATTTAACATGATTCAGACAATTTGTGCGCTAAAAAAGAAGGGAGCTGTCCAAAAACTAGGGTGTGTGGAAACACAGCTAAAATCTTGTGGGGAGACCTTATTTGCTACTTCTGACACCTAAATAAGTCATTTTGGCTGCTCTAATGCAAGTGGGTTGTCAAAAAATGTAATGGTTATAATTCACTTCTCACACCTCAGAAAGGCAGAAATTGGAAGCCAAATATGGTGCAAATGAACATTCTATGAGCCCGGTCATTAGCAACAGCAGCACACTGTTTAAACCTAGTGAAATTCAAATTTAACATGATTCAGACAATTCCTGCGCTTAAAAAAGAAGGAAACTGTCCAAAAACTAGGGTGTTTGGAAAGACTGCTAAAACCTTCTGGGGAGACCTTATTTGGTCCTTCAGACACCTAAATAAGTCATTTTGGCTGCTCTAATGCAAGTGGGTTGTCAAAAAATGTAATGGTTATAATTCACTTCTCACACCTCAGAAAGGAAGAAATTGGAAGCCAAATATGCTGCAAGTGAACATTCTATGAGCCCGGTCATTAGCAACAGCAGAACACTGTTTAAACCCAGTGAAATTCAAATTTAACATGATTCAGACAATTCGTGCGCTTAAAAAAGAAGGAAACTGTCCAAAAACTAGGGTGTTTGGAAAGACTGCTAAAATCTTGTGGGGAGACCTTATTTGGTACTTCTGACACCTAAATAAGTCATTTTGGCTGCTCTAATGCAAGTGGGTTGTCAAAAAATTTAATGGTTATAATTCACTTCTCACACCTCAGAAAGGCAGAAATTGGAAGCCAAATATGCTGCAAATGAACATTCTATGAAAACGGTCATTAGTAACAGCAGCACACTGTTTAAACCCAGTGAAATTCAAATTTAACATGATTCAGACAATTTGTGCGCTAAAAAAGAAGGGAGCTGTCCAAAAACTAGGGTGTGTGGAAACACAGCTAAAATCTTGTGGGGAGACCTTATTTGCTACTTCTGACACCTAAATAAGTCATTTTGGCTGCTCTAATGCAAGTGGGTTGTCAAAAAATGTAATGGTTATAATTCACTTCTCACACCTCAGAAAGGCAGAAATTGGAAGCCAAATATGGTGCAAATGAACATTCTATGAGCCCGGTCATTAGCAACAGCAGCACACTGTTTAAACCTAGTGAAATTCAAATTTAACATGATTCAGACAATTCGTGCGCTTAAAAAAGAAGGAAACTGTCCAAAAACTAGGGTGTTTGGAAAGACTGCTAAAATCTTGTGGGGAGACCTTATTTGGTACTTCTGACACCTAAATAAGTCATTTTGGCTGCTCTAATGCAAGTGGGTTGTCAAAAAATTTAATGGTTATAATTCACTTCTCACACCTCAGAAAGGCAGAAATTGGAAGCCAAATATGCTGCAAATGAACATTCTATGAAACCGGTCATTAGTAACAGCAGCACACTGTTTAAACCCAGTGAAATTCAAATTTAACATGATTCAGACAATTTGTGCGCTAAAAAAGAAGGGAGCTGTCCAAAAACTAGGGTGTGTGGAAACGCAGCTAACATCTTGTGGGGAGACCTTATTTGGTACTTCTGACACCTAAATAAGTCATTTTGGCTGCTCTAATGCAAGTGGGTTGTCAAAAAATTTAGTGGTTATAATTCACTTCTCACACCTCAGAAAGGCCGAAATTGGAAGCCAAATATGCTGCAAATGAACATTCTATGAAACCGGTCATTAGTAACAGCAGCACACTGTTTAAACCCAGTGAAATTCAAATTTAACATGATTCAGACAATTTGTGCGCTAAAAAAGAAGGGAGCTGTCCAAAAACTAGGGTGTGTGGAAAAGCAGCTAAAATCTTGTGGGGAGACCTTATTTGGTCCTTCTGACACCTAAATAAGTCATTTTGGCTGCTCTAATGCAAGTGGGTTGTCAAAAAAAGGTAATGGTTATAATTCACTTCTAACACCTCAGAAAGGCAGAAATTGGATGCCAAATATGGTGCAAATGAACATTCTATGAGCCCGGTCATTAGCAACAGCAGCACACTGTTTAAACCCAATGAAATTCAAATTTAACATGATTCAGACAATTCGTGCGCTAAAAAAAAGAAGGAAACTGTCCAAAAACTAGGGTGTTTGGAAACACTGCTAAAACCTTCTGGGGAGACCTTATTTGGTCCTTCTGACACCTAAATAAGTCATTTTGGCTGCTCTAATGAGAGTGGGTTGTCAAAAAATGTAATGGTTATAATTCACTTCTCACACCTCAGAAAGGCAGAAATTGGAAGCCAAATATGGTGCAAATGAACATTCTATGAGCCCGGTCATTAGCAACAGCAGCACACTGTTTAAACCCAGTGAAATTCAAATTTAACATGATTCAGACATTTTGTGCGCTTAAAAAAGAAGGAAACTGTCCAAAAACTAGGGTGTTTGGAAAGACTGCTAAAATCTTGTGGGGAGACCTTATTTGGTACTTCTGACACCTAAATAAGTCATTTTGGCTGCTCTAATGCAAGTGGGTTGTCAAAAAATTTAATGGTTATAATTCACTTCTCACACCTCAGAAAGGCAGAAATTGGAAGCCAAATATGCTGCAAATGAACATTCTATGAAAACGGTCATTAGTAACAGCAGCACACTGTTTAAACCCAGTGAAATTCAAATTTAACATGATTCAGAAAATTTGTGCGCTAAAAAAGAAGGGAGCTGTCCAAAAACTAGGGTGTTTGGAAACACTGCTAAAATCTTGTGGGGAGACCTTATTTGGTACTTCTGACACCTAAATAAGTCATTTTGGCTGCTCTAATGCAAGTGGGTTGTCAAAAAATTTAGTGGTTATAATTCACTTCTCACACCTCAGAAAGGCAGAAATTGGAAGCCAAATATGCTGCAAATGAACATTCTATGAAACCGGTCATTAGTAACAGCAGCACACTGTTTAAACCCAGTGAAATTCAAATTTAACATGATTCAGACAATTTGTGCGCTAAAAAAGAAGGGAGCTGTCCAAAAACTAGGGTGTGTGGAAAAGCAGCTAAAATCTTGTGGGGAGACCTTATTTGGTCCTTCTGACACCTAAATAAGTCATTTTGGCTGCTCTAATGCAAGTGGGTTGTCAAAAAAAGGTAATGGTTATAATTCACTTCTAACACCTCAGAAAGGCAGAAATTGGATGCCAAATATGGTGCAAATGAACATTCTATGAGCCCGGTCATTAGCAACAGAAGCACACTGTTTAAACCTAGTGAAATTCAAATTCAACATGATTCAGACAATTCGTGCGCTAAAAACAGAAGGAAACTGTCCAAAAACTAGGGTGTTTGGAAACACAGCACCAATCTTGTCGGGAGACCTTATTTGGTCCTTCTGACACCTAAATAAGTCATTTTGGCTGCTCTAATGCAAGTGGGTTGTCAAAAAATTTAATGGTTATAATTCACTTCTCACACCTCAGAAAGGCAGAAATTGGAAGCCAAATATGCTGCAAATGAACATTCTATGAAACCGGTCATTAGCAACAGCAGCACACTGTTTAAACCCAGTGAAATTCAAATTTAACATGATTCAGACAATTTGTGCGCTAAAAAAGAAGGGAGCTGTCCAAAAACTAGGGTGTGTGGAAACACAGCTAAAATCTTGTGGGGAGACCTTATTTGCTACTTCTGACACCTAAATAAGTCATTTTGGCTGCTCTAATGCAAGTGGGTTGTCAAAAAATGTAATGGTTATAATTCACTTCTCACACCTCAGAAAGGCAGAAATTGGAAGCCAAATATGGTGCAAATGAACATTCTATGAGCCCGGTCATTAGCAACAGCAGCACACTGTTTAAACCTAGTGAAATTCAAATTTAACATGATTCAGACAATTCCTGCGCTTAAAAAAGAAGGAAACTGTCCAAAAACTAGGGTGTTTGGAAAGACTGCTAAAACCTTCTGGGGAGACCTTATTTGGTCCTTCAGACACCTAAATAAGTCATTTTGGCTGCTCTAATGCAAGTGGGTTGTCAAAAAATGTAATGGTTATAATTCACTTCTCACACCTCAGAAAGGAAGAAATTGGAAGCCAAATATGCTGCAAGTGAACATTCTATGAGCCCGGTCATTAGCAACAGCAGAACACTGTTTAAACCCAGTGAAATTCAAATTTAACATGATTCAGACAATTCGTGCGCTTAAAAAAGAAGGAAACTGTCCAAAAACTAGGGTGTTTGGAAAGACTGCTAAAATCTTGTGGGGAGACCTTATTTGGTACTTCTGACACCTAAATAAGTCATTTTGGCTGCTCTAATGCAAGTGGGTTGTCAAAAAATTTAATGGTTATAATTCACTTCTCACACCTCAGAAAGGCAGAAATTGGAAGCCAAATATGCTGCAAATGAACATTCTATGAAAACGGTCATTAGTAACAGCAGCACACTGTTTAAACCCAGTGAAATTCAAATTTAACATGATTCAGACAATTTGTGCGCTAAAAAAGAAGGGAGCTGTCCAAAAACTAGGGTGTGTGGAAACACAGCTAAAATCTTGTGGGGAGACCTTATTTGCTACTTCTGACACCTAAATAAGTCATTTTGGCTGCTCTAATGCAAGTGGGTTGTCAAAAAATGTAATGGTTATAATTCACTTCTCACACCTCAGAAAGGCAGAAATTGGAAGCCAAATATGGTGCAAATGAACATTCTATGAGCCCGGTCATTAGCAACAGCAGCACACTGTTTAAACCTAGTGAAATTCAAATTTAACATGATTCAGACAATTCGTGCGCTTAAAAAAGAAGGAAACTGTCCAAAAACTAGGGTGTTTGGAAAGACTGCTAAAATCTTGTGGGGAGACCTTATTTGGTACTTCTGACACCTAAATAAGTCATTTTGGCTGCTCTAATGCAAGTGGGTTGTCAAAAAATTTAATGGTTATAATTCACTTCTCACACCTCAGAAAGGCAGAAATTGGAAGCCAAATATGCTGCAAATGAACATTCTATGAAACCGGTCATTAGTAACAGCAGCACACTGTTTAAACCCAGTGAAATTCAAATTTAACATGATTCAGACAATTTGTGCGCTAAAAAAGAAGGGAGCTGTCCAAAAACTAGGGTGTGTGGAAACGCAGCTAACATCTTGTGGGGAGACCTTATTTGGTACTTCTGACACCTAAATAAGTCATTTTGGCTGCTCTAATGCAAGTGGGTTGTCAAAAAATTTAATGGTTATAATTCACTTCTCACACCTCAGAAAGGCAGAAATTGGAAGCCAAATATGCTGCAAATGAACATTCTATGAAACCGGTCATTAGTAACAGCAGCACACTGTTTAAACCCAGTGAAATTCAAATTTAACATGATTCAGACAATTTGTGCGCTAAAAAAGAAGGGAGCTGTCCAAAAACTAGGGTGTGTGGAAACGCAGCTAACATCTTGTGGGGAGACCTTATTTGGTACTTCTGACACCTACATAAGTCATTTTGGCTGCTCTAATGCAAGTGGGTTGTCAGAAAATGTAATGGTTATAATTCACTTCTCACACCTCAGAAAGGCAGAAATTGGAAGCCGAATATGGTGCAAATGAACATTCTATGAGCACGGTCATTAGCAACAGCAGCACACTGTTTAAACCCAATGAAATTCAAATTTAACATGATTCAGACAATTCGTGCGCTAAAAAAAAGAAGGAAACTGTCCAAAAACTAGGGTGTTTGGAAACACTGCTAAAACCTTCTGGGGAGACCTTATTTGGTCCTTCTGACACCTAAATAAGTCATTTTGGCTGCTCTAATGAGAGTGGGTTGTCAAAAAATGTAATGGTTATAATTCACTTCTCACACCTCAGAAAGGCAGAAATTGGAAGCCAAATATGGTGCAAATGAACATTCTATGAGCCCGGTCATTAGCAACAGCAGCACACTGTTTAAACCCAGTGAAATTCAAATTTAACATGATTCAGACATTTTGTGCGCTAAAAAAGAAGGGAGCTGTCCAAAAACTAGGGTGTGTGGAAACACTGCTAAAATCTTGTGGGGAGACCTTATTTGGTACTTCTGACACCTAAATAAGTCATTTTGGCTGCTCTATTGCAAGTGGGTTGTCAAAAAATGTAATGGTTATAATTCACTTCTCACACCTCAGAAAGGCAGAAATTGGAAGCCAAATATGCTGCAAATGAATATTCTATGAGCCCGGTCATTAGTAACAGCAGCACACTGTTTAAACCTAGTGAAATTCAAATTTAACATGATTCAGAAAATTTGTGCGCTAAAAAAGAAGGGAGCTGTCCAAAAACTAGGGTGTTTGGAAACACAGCACCAATCTTGTGGGAGACCTTATTTGGTACTTCTGACACCTAAATAAGTCATTTTGGCTGCTCTAATGCAAGTGGGTTGTCAAAAAATGTAATGGTTATAATTCACTTCTCACACCTCAGAAAGGCAGAAATTGGAAGCCAAATATGGTGCAAATGAACATTCTATGAGCCCGGTCATTAGCAACAGCAGCACACTGTTTAAACCCAGTGAATTTCAAATTTAACATGATTCAGACATTTTGTGCGCTAAAAAAGAAGGGAGCTGTCCAAAAACTAGGGTGTGTGGAAACACTGCTAAAATCTTGTGGGGAGACCTTATTTGGTACTTCTGTCACCTAAATAAGTCATTTTGGCTGCTCTATTGCAAGTGGGTTGTCAAAAAATGTAATGGTTATAATTCACTTCTCACACCTCAGAAAGGCAGAAATTGGAAGCCAAATATGCTGCAAATGAATATTCTATGAGCCCGGTCATTAGTAACAGCAGCACACTGTTTAAACCTAGTGAAATTCAAATTTAACATGATTCAGAAAATTTGTGCGCTAAAAAAGAAGGGAGCTGTCCAAAAACTAGGGTGTGTGGAAACGCAGCTAACATCTTGTGGGGAGACCTTATTTGGTCCATTTGACACCTAAATAAGTCATTTTGGCTGCTCTAATGCAAGTGGGTTGTCAAAAAATTTAATGGTTATAATTCACTTCTCACACCTCAGAAAGGCAGAAATTGGAAGCCAAATATGCTGCAAATGAATATTCTATGAGCCCGGTCATTAGTAACAGCAGCACACTGTTTAAACCTAGTGAAATTCAAATTTAACATGATTCAGACAATTCGTGCGCTAAAAAAAAGAAGGAAACTGTCCAAAAACTAGGGTGTTTGGAAACACTGCTAAAACCTTCTGGGGAGACCTTATTTGGTCCTTCTGACACCTAAATAAGTCATTTTGGCTGCTGTAATGAGAGTGGGTTGTCAAAAAATGTAATGGTTATAATTCACTTCTCACACCTCAGAAAGGCAGAAATTGGAAGCCAAATATGGTGCAAATGAACATTCTATGAGCCCGGTCATTAGCAACAGCAGCACACTGTTTAAACCCAATGAAATTCAAATTTAACATGATTCAGACAATTTGTGCGCTAAAAAAGAAGGGAGCTGTCCAAAAACTAGGGTGTGTGGAAACGCAGCTAACATCTTGTGGGGAGACCTTATTTGGTCCTTCTGACACCTAAATAAGTCATTTTGGCTGCTCTAATGCAAGTGGGTTGTCAAAAAATGTAATGGTTATAATTCACTTCTCACACCTCAGAAAGGCAGAAATTGGAAGCCAAATATGCTGCAAATGAATATTCTATGAGCCCGGTCATTAGTAACAGCAGCACACTGTTTAAACCTAGTGAAATTCAAATTTAACATGATTCAGAAAATTTGTGCGCTAAAAAAGAAGGGAGCTGTCCAAAAACTAGGGTGTGTGGAAACGCAGCTAACATCTTGTGGGGAGACCTTATTTGGTCCATTTGACACCTAAATAAGTCATTTTGGCTGCTCTAATGCAAGTGGGTTGTCAAAAAATTTAATGGTTATAATTCACTTCTCACACCTCAGAAAGGCAGAAATTGGAAGCCAAATATGCTGCAAATGAACATTCTATGAGCCCGGTCATTAGCAACAGCAGCACACTGTTTAAACCCAGTGAAATTCAAATTTAACATGATTCAGACAATTTGTGCGCTAAAAAGAAGGGAACTGTCCAAAAACTAGGGTGTTTGGAAACACTGCTAAAACCTTCTGGGGAGACCTTATTTGGTCCTTCTGACACCTAAATAAGTCATTTTGGCTGCTGTAATGAGAGTGGGTTGTCAAAAAATGTAATGGTTATAATTCACTTCTCACACCTCAGAAAGGCAGAAATTGGAAGCCAAATATGGTGCAAATGAACATTCTATGAGCCCGGTCATTAGTAACAGCAGCACACTGTTTAAACCTAGTGAAATTCAAATTTAACATGATTCAGAAAATTTGTGCGCTAAAAAAGAAGGGAGCTGTCCAAAAACTAGGGTGTGTGGAAACGCAGCTAACATCTTGTGGGGAGACCTTATTTGGTCCATTTGACACCTAAATAAGTCATTTTGGCTGCTCTAATGCAAGTGGGTTGTCAAAAAATGTAATGGTTATAATTCACTTCTCACACCTCAGAAAGGCAGAAATTGGAAGCCAAATATGCTGCAAATGAATATTCTATGAGCCCGGTCATTAGTAACAGCAGCACACTGTTTAAACCTAGTGAAATTCAAATTTAACATGATTCAGACAATTCGTGCGCTAAAAAAAAGAAGGAAACTGTCCAAAAACTAGGGTGTTTGGAAACACTGCTAAAACCTTCTGGGGAGACCTTATTTGGTCCTTCTGACACCTAAATAAGTCATTTTGGCTGCTGTAATGAGAGTGGGTTGTCAAAAAATGTAATGGTTATAATTCACTTCTCACACCTCAGAAAGGCAGAAATTGGAAGCCAAATATGGTGCAAATGAACATTCTATGAGCCCGGTCATTAGCAACAGCAGCACACTGTTTAAACCCAATGAAATTCAAATTTAACATGATTCAGACAATTTGTGCGCTAAAAAAGAAGGGAGCTGTCCAAAAACTAGGGTGTGTGGAAACGCAGCTAACATCTTGTGGGGAGACCTTATTTGGTCCTTCTGACACCTAAATAAGTCATTTTGGCTGCTCTAATGCAAGTGGGTTGTCAAAAAATGTAATGGTTATAATTCACTTCTCACACCTCAGAAAGGCAGAAATTGGAAACCAAATATGGTGCAAATGAACATTCTATGAGCCCGGTCATTAGCAACAGCAGCACACTGTTTAAACCCAATGAAATTCAAATTTAACATGATTCAGACACCTAAATAAGTCATTTTGGCTGCTCTAATGCAAGTGGGTTGTCAAAAAATTTAATGGTTATAATTCACTTCTCACACCTCAGAAAGGCAGAAATTGGAAGCCAAATATGCTGCAAATGAATATTCTATGAGCCCGGTCATTAGTAACAGCAGCACACTGTTTAAACCTAGTGAAATTCAAATTTAACATGATTCAGACAATTCGTGCGCTAAAAAAAGATGGAAACTGTCCAAAAACTAGGGTGTTTGGAAACACTGCTAAAACCTTCTGGGGAGACCTTATTTGGTCCTTCTGACACCTAAATAAGTCATTTTGGCTGCTCTAATGAGAGTGGGTTGTCAAAAAATGTAATGGTTATAATTCACTTCTCACACCTCAGAAAGGCAGAAATTGGAAGCCAAATATGGTGCAAATGAACATTCTATGAGCCCGGTCATTAGCAACAGCAGCATACTGTTTAAACCCAGTGAAATTCAAATTTAACATGATTCAGACAATTTGTGCGCTAAAAAAGAAGGGAGCTGTCCAAAAACTAGGGTGTTTGGAAACACTGCTAAAATCTTGTGGGGAGACCTTATTTGGTCCTTCTGACACCTAAATAAGTCATTTTGGCTGCTCTAATGCAAGTGGGTTGTCAAAAAATGTAATGGTTATAATTCACTTCTCACACCTCAGAAAGGCAGAAATTGGAAGCCAAATATGCTGCAAATGAACATTCTATGAGCCCGGTCATTAGCAACAGCAGCACACTGTTTAAACCCAGTGAAATTCAAATTTAACATGATTCAGACAATTTGTGCGCTAAAAAGAAGGGAACTGTCCAAAAACTAGGGTGTTTGGAAACACTGCTAAAACCTTCTGGGGAGACCTTATTTGGTCCTTCTGACACCTAAATAAGTCATTTTGGCTGCTCTAATGAGAGTGGGTTGTCAAAAAATGTAATGGTTATAATTCACTTCTCACACCTCAGAAAGGCAGAAGTGGAAGCCAAATATGCTGCAAATGAACATTCTATGAAACCGGTCATTAGTAATAGCAGCACACTGTTTAAACCTAGTGAAATTCAAATTTAACATGATTCAGACAATTCGTGCGCTAAAAAAAGAAGGGAACTGTCCAAAAACTAGGGTGTTTGGAAACACTGCTAAAACCTTCTGGGGAGACCTTATTTGGTCCTTCTGACACCTAAATAAGTCATTTTGGCTGCTCTAATGAGAGTGGGTTGTCAAAAAATGTAATGGTTATAATTCACTTCTCACACCTCAGAAAGGCAGAAATTGGAAGCCAAATATGGTGCAAATGAACATTCTATGAGCCCGGTAATTAGCAACAGCAGCACACTGTTTAAACCTAGCGACATTCAAATTTAACATGATTCAGACAATTCGTGCGCTTAAAAAAGAAGGAAACTGTCCAAAAACTAGGGTGTGTGGAAACACAGCTAACATCTTGTGGGGAGACCTTATTTGCTACTTCTGACACCTAAATAAGTCATTTTGGCTGCTCTAATGCAAGTGGGTTGTCAAAAAATGTAATGGTTATAATTCACTTCTCACACCTCAGAAAGGCAGAAATTGGAAGCCAAATATGCTGCAAATGAACATTCTATGAGCCCGGTCATTAGCAACAGCAGCACACTCTTTAAACCTAGTGAAATTCAAATTTAACATGATTCAGACAATTCGTGCGCTAAAAAAAGAAGGAAACTGTCCAAAAACTAGGGTGTTTGGAAAGACTGCTAAAATCTTGTGGGGAGACCTTATTTGGTACTTCTGACACCTAAATAAGTCATTTTGGCTGCTCTAATGCAAGTGGGTTGTCAAAAAATTTAATGGTTATAATTCACTTCTCACACCTCAGAAAGGCAGAAATTGGAAGCCAAATATGCTGCAAATGAACATTCTATGAAACCGGTCATTAGTAACAGCAGCACACTGTTTAAACCCAGTGAAATTCAAATTTAACATGATTCAGACAATTTGTGCGCTAAAAAAGAAGGGAGCTGTCCAAAAACTAGGGTGTGTGGAAACACAGCTAAAATCTTGTGGGGAGACCTTATTTGCTACTTCTGACACCTAAATAAGTCATTTTGGCTGCTCTAATGCAAGTGGGTTGTCAAAAAATGTAATGGTTATAATTCACTTCTCACACCTCAGAAAGGCAGAAATTGGAAGCCAAATATGGTGCAAATGAACATTCTATGAGCCCGGTCATTAGCAACAGCAGCACACTGTTTAAACCTAGTGAAATTCAAATTTAACATGATTCAGACAATTCGTGCGCTTAAAAAAGAAGGAAACTGTCCAAAAACTAGGGTGTTTGGAAAGACTGCTAAAACCTTCTGGGGAGACCTTATTTGGTCCTTCAGACCTAAATAAGTCATTTTGGCTGCTCTAATGCAAGTGGGTTGTCAAAAAATGTAATGGTTAT
This sequence comes from Fundulus diaphanus, assembly GCA_037039145.1. Classification (NCBI taxonomy): domain Eukaryota; kingdom Metazoa; phylum Chordata; class Actinopteri; order Cyprinodontiformes; family Fundulidae; genus Fundulus; species Fundulus diaphanus. Next base: position 55,873,874 of record CM073128.1, read on the forward strand.
AATTCACTTCTCACACCTCAGAAAGGAAGAAATTGGAAGCCAAATATGCTGCAAGTGAACATTCTATGAGCCCGGTCATTAGCAACAGCAGAACACTGTTTAAACCCAGTGAAATTCAAATTTAACATGATTCAGACAATTCGTGCGCTTAAAAAAGAAGGAAACTGTCCAAAAACTAGGGTGTTTGGAAAGACTGCTAAAATCTTGTGGGGAGACCTTATTTGGTACTTCTGACACCTAAATAAGTCATTTTGGCTGCTATAATGCAAGTGGGTTGTCAAAAAATGTAATGGTTATAATTCACTTCTCACACCTCAGAAAGGCAGAAATTGGAAGCCAAATATGCTGCAAATGAACATTCTATGAGCCCGGTCATTAGTAACAGCAGCACACTGTTTAAACCCAGTGAAATTCAAATTTAACATGATTCAGAAAATTTGTGCGCTAAAAAAGAAGGGAGCTGTCCAAAAACTAGGGTATTTGGAAACACAGCACCAATCTTGTGGGGAGACCTTATTTGGTACTTCTGACACCTAAATAAGCCATTTTGGCTGCTCTAATGCAAGTGGGTTGTCAAAAAATTTAATGGTTATAATTCACTTCTCACACCTCAGAAAGGCAGAAATTGGAAGCCAAATATGCTGCAAATGAACATTCTATGAAACCGGTCATTAGCAACAGCAGCACACTGTTTAAACCCAGTGAAATTCAAATTTAACATGATTCAGACAATTTGTGCGCTAAAAAAGAAGGGAGCTGTCCAAAAACTAGGGTGTGTGGAAACACAGCTAAAATCTTGTGGGGAGACCTTATTTGCTACTTCTGACACCTAAATAAGTCATTTTGGCTGCTCTAATGCAAGTGGGTTGTCAAAAAATGTAATGGTTATAATTCACTTCTCACACCTCAGAAAGGCAGAAATTGGAAGCCAAATATGGTGCAAATGAACATTCTATGAGCCCGGTCATTAGCAACAGCAGCACACTGTTTAAACCTAGTGAAATTCAAATTTAACATGATTCAGACAATTCGTGCGCTTAAAAAAGAAGGAAACTGTCCAAAAACTAGGGTGTTTGGAAAGACTGCTAAAACCTTCTGGGGAGACCTTATTTGGTCATTCAGACACCTAAATAAGTCATTTTAGCTGCTCTAATGCAAGTGGGTTGTCAAAAAATGTAATGGTTATAATTCACTTCTCACACCTCAGAAAGGAAGAAATTGGAAGCCATATATGCTGCAAGTGAACATTCTATGAGCCCGGTCATTAGCAACAGCAGAACACTGTTTAAACCCAGTGAAATTCAAATTTAACATGATTCAGACAATTCGTGCACTTAAAAAAGAAGGAAACTGTCCAAAAACTAGGGTGTTTGGAAAGACTGCTAAAATCTTGTGGGGAGACCTTATTTGGTACTTCTGACACCTAAATAAGTCATTTTGGCTGCTCTAATGCAAGTGGGTCGTCAAAAAATTTAATGGTTATAATTCACTTCTCACACCTCAGAAAGGCAGAAATTGGAAGCCAAATATGCTGCAAATGAACATTCTATGAGCCCGGTCATTAGCAACAGCAGCACACTGTTTAAACCCAGTGAAATTCAAATTTAACATGATTCAGACAATTTGTGCGCTAAAAAGAAGGGAGCTGTCCAAAAACTAGGGTGTTTGGAAACACTGCTAAAACCTTCTGGGGAGACCTTATTTGGTCCTTCTGACACCTAAATAAGTCATTTTGGCTGCTCTAATGAGAGTGGGGTTGTCAAAAAATGTAATGGTTATAATTCACTTCTCACACCTCAGAAAGGCAGAAGTGGAAGCCAAATATGCTGCAAATGAACATTCTATGAAACCGGTCATTAGTAATAGCAGCACACTGTTTAAACCTAGTGAAATTCAAATTTAACATGATTCAGACAATTCGTGCGCTAAAAAAAGAAGGGAACTGTCCAAAAACTAGGGTGTTTGGAAACACTGCTAAAACCTTCTGGGGAGACCTTATTTGGTCCTTCTGACACCTAAATAAGTCATTTTGGCTGCTCTAATGAGAGTGGGTTGTCAAAAAATGTAATGGTTATAATTCACTTCTCACACCTCAGAAAGGCAGAAATTGGAAGCCAAATATGGTGCAAATGAACATTCTATGAGCCCGGTCATTAGCAACAGCAGCACACTGTTTAAACCCAGTGAAATTCAAATTTAACATGTTTCAGACAATTTGTGCACTAAAAAAGAAGGGAGCTGTCCAAAAACTAGGGTGTGTGGAAACACAGCTAACATCTTGTGCGGAGACCTTATTTGCTACTTCTGACACCTAAATAAGTCATTTTGGCTGCTCTAATGCAAGTGGGTTGTCAAAAAATGTAATGGTTATAATTCACTTCTCACACCTCAGGAAGGCAGAAATTGGAAGCCAAATATGCTGCAAATGAACATTCTATGAGCCCGGTCATTAGCAACAGCAGAACACTGTTTAAACCCAGTGAAATTCAAATTTAACATGATTCAGACAATTTGTGCGCTAAAAAAGAAGGGAGCTGTCCAAAAACTAGGGTGTGTGGAAAAGCAGATAAAATCTTGTGGGGAGACCTTATTTGGTACTTCTGACACCTACATAAGTCATTTTGGCTGCTCTAATGAGACTGGGTTGTCAAAAAATGTAATGGTTATAATTCACTTCTCACACCTCAGAAAGGCAGAAATTGGAAGCCAAATATGGTGCAAATGAACATTCTATGAGCCCGGTCATTAGCAACAGCAGCACACTGTTTAAACCCAGTGAAATTCAAATTTAACATGATTCAGACAATTTGTGCGCTAAAAAAGAAGGGAGCTGTCCAAAAACTAGGGTGTGTGGAAAAGCAGCTAAAATCTTGTGGGGAGACCTTATTTGGTACTTCTGACACCTAAAATAAGTCATTTTGGCTGCTCTAATGAGAGTGGGTTGTCAAAAAATGTAATGGTTATAATTCACTTCTCACACCTCAGAAAGGCAGAAATTGGAAGCCAAATATGCTGCAAATGAACATTCTATGAAACCGGTCATTAGTAATAGCAGCACACTGTTTAAACCTAGTGAAATTCAAATTTAACATGATTCAGACAATTCGTGCGCTAAAAAAAGAAGGGAACTGTCCAAAAACTAGGTGTTTGGAAACACTGCTAAAACCTTCTGGGGAGACCTTATTTGGTCCTTCTGACACCTAAAATAAGTCATTTTGGCTGCTCTAATGAGAGTGGGTTGTCAAAAAATGTAATGGTTATAATTCACTTCTCACACCTCAGAAAGGCAGAAATTGGAAGCCAAATATGGTGCAAATGAACATTCTATGAGCCCGGTCATTAGCAACAGCAGCACACTGTTTAAACCCAATGAAATTCAAATTTAACATGATTCAGACAATTTGTGCGCTAAAAAAGAAGGGAGCTGTCCAAAAACTAGGGTGTGTGGAAACGCAGCTAACATCTTGTGGGGAGACCTTATTTGGTACTTCTGACACCTAAATAAGTCATTTTGGCTGCTCTAATGCAAGTGGGTTGTCAAAAAATGTAATGGTTATAATTCACTTCTCACACCTCAGAAAGGCAGAAATTGGAAGCCAAATATGCTGCAAATGAACATTCTATGAGCCCGGTCATTAGCAACAGCAGCACACTGTTTAAACCTAGTGAAATTCAAATTTAACATGATTCAGACAATTCGTGCGCTAAAAAAATAAGGAAACTGTCCAAAAACTAGGGTGTTTGGAAACACTGCTAAAATCTTCTGGGGAGACCTTATTTGATCCTTCTGACACCTAAATAAGTCATTTTGGCTGCTCTAATGAGAGTGGGTTGTCAAAAAATGTAATGGTTATAATTCACTTCTCACACCTCAGAAAGGCAGAAATTGGAAGCCAAATATGGTGCAAATGAACATTCTATGAGCCCGGTCATTAGCAACAGCAGCACACTGTTTAAACCCAGTGAAACTCAAATTTAACATGATTCAGACAATTTGTGCGCTAAAAAAGAAGGGAGCTGTCCAAAAACTAGGGTGTGTGGAAACACAGCTAAAATCTTGTGGGGAGACCTTATTTGCTACTTCTGACACCTAAATAAGTCATTTTGGCTGCTCTAATGCAAGTGGGTTGTCAAAAAATGTAATGGTTATAATTCACTTCTCACACCTCAGAAAGGCAGAAATTGGAAGCCAAATATGGTGCAAATGAACATTCTATGAGCCCGGTCATTAGCAACAGCAGCACACTGTTTAAACCTAGTGAAATTCAAATTTAACATGATTCAGACAATTCGTGCGCTTAAAAAGAAGGAAACTGTCCAAAAACTAGGGTGTTTGGAAAGACTGCTAAAATCTTGTGGGGAGACCTTATTTGGTACTTCTGACACCTAAATAAGTCATTTTGGCAGCTCTAATGCAAGTGGGTTGTCAAAAAATTTAATGGTTATAATTCACTTCTCACACCTCAGAAAGGCAGAAATTGGAAGCCAAATATGCTGTAAATGAACATTCTATGAAACCGGTCATTAGTAACAGCAGCACACTGTTTAAACCCAGTGAAATTCAAATTTAACATGATTCAGAAAATTTGTGCGCTAAAAAAGAAGGGAGCTGTCCAAAAACTAGGGTGTTTGGAAACACAGCACCAATCTTGTGGGGAGACCTTATTTGGTCCTTCTGACACCTAAATAAGTCATTTTGGCTGCTCTAATGCAAGTGGGTTGTCAAAAAATTTAATGGTTATAATTCACTTCTCACACCTCAGAAAGGCAGAAATTGGAAGCCAAATATGCTGCAAATGAACATTCTATGAAAACGGTCATTAGTAACAGCAGCACACTGTTTAAACCCAGTGAAATTCAAATTTAACATGATTCAGACAATTTGTGCGCTAAAAAAGAAGGGAGCTGTCCGAAAACTAGGGTGTGTGGAAACACAGCTAAAATCTTGTGGGGAGACCTTATTTGCTACTTCTGACACCTAAATAAGTCATTTTGGCTGCTCTAATGCAAGTGGGTTGTCAAAAAATGTAATGGTTATAATTCACTTCTCACACCTCAGAAAGGCAGAAATTGGAAGCCAAATATGGTGCAAATGAACATTCTATGAGCCCGGTCATTAGCAACAGCAGCACACTGTTTAAACCTAGCGACATTCAAATTTAACATGATTCAGACAATTCGTGCGCTTAAAAAAGAAGGAAACTGTCCAAAAACTAGGGTGTTTGGAAAGACTGCTAAAATCTTGTGGGGAGACCTTATTTGGTACTTCTGACACCTAAATAAGTCATTTTGGCTGCTCTAATGCAAGTGGGTTGTCAAAAAATGTAATGGTTATAATTCACTTCTCACACCTCAGAAAGGCAGAAATTGGAAGCCAAATATGCTGCAAATGAACATTCTATGAGCCCGGTCATTAGCAACAGCAGCACACTGTTTAAACCTAGTGAAATTCAAATTTAACATGATTCAGACAATTCGTGCGCTAAAAAAAGAAGGAAACTGTCCAAAAACTAGGGTGTTTGGAAAGACTGCTAAAATCTTGTGGGGAGACCTTATTTGGTACTTCTGACACCTAAATAAGTCATTTTGGCTGCTCTAATGCAAGTGGGTTGTCAAAAAATTTAATGGTTATAATTCACTTCTCACACCTCAGAAAGGCAGAAATTGGAAGCCAAATATGCTGCAAATGAACATTCTATGAAACCGGTCATTAGTAACAGCAGCACACTGTTTAAACCCAGTGAAATTCAAATTTAACATGATTCAGACAATTTGTGCGCTAAAAAAGAAGGGAGCTGTCCAAAAACTAGGGTGTGTGGAAACACAGCTAAAATCTTGTGGGGAGACCTTATTTGCTACTTCTGACACCTAAATAAGTCATTTTGGCTGCTCTAATGCAAGTGGGTTGTCAAAAAATGTAATGGTTATAATTCACTTCTCACACCTCAGAAAGGCAGAAATTGGAAGCCAAATATGGTGCAAATGAACATTCTATGAGCCCGGTCATTAGCAACAGCAGCACACTGTTTAAACCTAGTGAAATTCAAATTTAACATGATTCAGACAATTCGTGCGCTTAAAAAAGAAGGAAACTGTCCAAAAACTAGGGTGTTTGGAAAGACTGCTAAAACCTTCTGGGGAGACCTTATTTGGTCCTTCAGACCTAAATAAGTCATTTTGGCTGCTCTAATGCAAGTGGGTTGTCAAAAAATGTAATGGTTATAATTCACTTCTCACACCTCAGAAAGGAAGAAATTGGAAGCCAAATATGCTGCAAGTGAACATTCTATGAGCCCGGTCATTAGCAACAGCAGAACACTGTTTAAACCCAGTGAAATTCAAATTTAACATGATTCAGACAATTCGTGCGCTTAAAAAAGAAGGAAACTGTCCAAAAACTAGGGTGTTTGGAAAGACTGCTAAAATCTTGTGGGGAGACCTTATTTGGTACTTCTGACACCTAAATAAGTCATTTTGGCTGCTATAATGCAAGTGGGTTGTCAAAAAATTTAATGGTTATAATTCACTTCTCACACCTCAGAAAGGCAGAAATTGGAAGCCAAATATGCTGCAAATGAACATTCTATGAGCCCGGTCATTAGTAACAGCAGCACACTGTTTAAACCCAGTGAAATTCAAATTTAACATGATTCAGAAAATTTGTGCGCTAAAAAAGAAGGGAGCTGTCCAAAAACTAGGGTATTTGGAAACACAGCACCAATCTTGTGGGGAGACCTTATTTGGTACTTCTGACACCTAAATAAGCCATTTTGGCTGCTCTAATGCAAGTGGGTTGTCAAAAAATTTAATGGTTATAATTCACTTCTCACACCTCAGAAAGGCAGAAATTGGAAGCCAAATATGCTGCAAATGAACATTCTATGAAACCGGTCATTAGCAACAGCAGCACACTGTTTAAACCCAGTGAAATTCAAATTTAACATGATTCAGACAATTTGTGCGCTAAAAAAGAAGGGAGCTGTCCAAAAACTAGGGTGTGTGGAAACACAGCTAAAATCTTGTGGGGAGACCTTATTTGCTACTTCTGACACCTAAATAAGTCATTTTGGCTGCTCTAATGCAAGTGGGTTGTCAAAAAATGTAATGGTTATAATTCACTTCTCACACCTCAGAAAGGCAGAAATTGGAAGCCAAATATGGTGCAAATGAACATTCTATGAGCCCGGTCATTAGCAACAGCAGCACACTGTTTAAACCTAGTGAAATTCAAATTTAACATGATTCAGACAATTCGTGCGCTTAAAAAAGAAGGAAACTGTCCAAAAACTAGGGTGTTTGGAAAGACTGCTAAAACCTTCTGGGGAGACCTTATTTGGTCATTCAGACACCTAAATAAGTCATTTTAGCTGCTCTAATGCAAGTGGGTTGTCAAAAAATGTAATGGTTATAATTCACTTCTCACACCTCAGAAAGGAAGAAATTGGAAGCCATATATGCTGCAAGTGAACATTCTATGAGCCCGGTCATTAGCAACAGCAGAACACTGTTTAAACCCAGTGAAATTCAAATTTAACATGATTCAGACAATTCGTGCACTTAAAAAAGAAGGAAACTGTCCAAAAACTAGGGTGTTTGGAAAGACTGCTAAAATCTTGTGGGGAGACCTTATTTGGTACTTCTGACACCTAAATAAGTCATTTTGGCTGCTCTAATGCAAGTGGGTTGTCAAAAAATTTAATGGTTATAATTCACTTCTCACACCTCAGAAAGGCAGAAATTGGAAGCCAAATATGCTGCAAATGAACATTCTATGAAAACGGTCATTAGTAACAGCAGCACACTGTTTAAACCCAGTGAAATTCAAATTTAACATGATTCAGACAATTTGTGCGCTAAAAAAGAAGGGAGCTGTCCAAAAACTAGGGTGTGTGGAAACACATCTAAAACCTTCTGGGGAGACCTTATTTGGTCCTTCTGACACCTAAATAAGTCATTTTGGCTGCTCTAATGAGAGTGGGTTGTCAAAAAATGTAATGGTTATAATTCACTTCTCACACCTCAGAAAGGCAGAAATTGGAAGCCAAATATGGTGCAAATGAACATTCTATGAGCCCGGTCATTAGCAACAACAGCATACTGTTTAAACCCAGTGAAATTCAAATTTAACATGATTCAGACAATTTGTGCGCTAAAAAAGAAGGGAGCTGTCCAAAAACTAGGGTGTTTGGAAACACTGCTAAAATCTTGTGGGGAGACCTTATTTGGTCCTTCTGACACCTAAATAAGTCATTTTGGCTGCTCTAATGCAAGTGGGTTGTCAAAAAATGTAATGGTTATAATTCACTTCTCACACCTCAGAAAGGCAGAAATTGGAAGCCAAATATGCTGCAAATGAACATTCTATGAGCCCGGTCATTAGCAACAGCAGCACACTGTTTAAACCCAGTGAAATTCAAATTTAACATGATTCAGACAATTTGTGCGCTAAAAAGAAGGGAACTGTCCAAAAACTAGGGTGTTTGGAAACACTGCTAAAGCCTTCTGGGGAGACCTTATTTGGTCCTTCTGACACCTAAATAAGTCATTTTGGCTGCTCTAATGAGAGTGGGTAGTCAAAAAATGTAATGGTTATAATTCACTTCTCACACCTCAGAAAGGCAGAAGTGGAAGCCAAATATGCTGCAAATGAACATTCTATGAAACCGGTCATTAGTAATAGCAGCACACTGTTTAAACCTAGTGAAATTCAAATTTAACATGATTCAGACAATTCGTGCGCTAAAAAAAGAAGGGAACTGTCCAAAAACTAGGGTGTTTGGAAACACTGCTAAAACCTTCTGGGGAGACCTTATTTGGTCCTTCTGACACCTAAATAAGTCATTTTGGCTGCTCTAATGAGAGTGGGTTGTCAAAAAATGTAATGGTTATAATTCACTTCTCACACCTCAGAAAGGCAGAAATTTGAAGCCAAATATGGTGCAAATGAACATTCTATGAGCCCGGTCATTAGCAACAGCAGCACACTGTTTAAACCCAGTGAAATTCAAATTTAACATGTTTCAGACAATTTGTGCACTAAAAAAGAAGGGAGCTGTCCAAAAACTAGGGTGTGTGGAAACACAGCTAACATCTTGTGGGGAGACCTTATTTGCTACTTCTGACACCTAAATAAGTCATTTTGGCTGCTCTAATGCAAGTGGGTTGTCAAAAAATGTAATGGTTATAATTCACTTCTCACACCTCAGGAAGGCAGAAATTGGAAGCCAAATATGCTGCAAATGAACATTCTATGAGCCCGGTCATTAGCAACAGCAGAACACTGTTTAAACCCAGTGAAATTCAAATTTAACATGATTCAGACAATTTGTGCGCTAAAAAAGAAGGGAGCTGTCCAAAAACTAGGGTGTTTGGAAACACTGCTAAAACCTTCTGGGGAGACCTTATTTGGTCCTTCTGACACCTAAATAAGTCATTTTGGCTGCTCTAATGAGAGTGGGTTGTCAAAAAATGTAATGGTTATAATTCACTTCTCACACCTCAGAAAGGCAGAAATTGGAAGCCAAATATGGTGCAAATGAACATTCTATGAGCCCGGTCATTAGCAACAGCAGCACACTGTTTAAACCCAGTGAAATTCAAATTTAACATGTTTCAGACAATTTGTGCACTAAAAAAGAAGGGAGCTGTCCAAAAACTAGGGTGTGTGGAAACACAGCTAACATCTTGTGGGGAGACCTTATTTGCTACTTCTGACACCTAAATAAGTCATTTTGGCTGCTCTAATGCAAGTGGGTTGTCAAAAAATGTAATGGTTATAATTCACTTCTCACACCTCAGGAAGGCAGAAATTGGAAGCCAAATATGCTGCAAATGAACATTCTATGAGCCCGGTCATTAGCAACAGCAGCACACTGTTTAAACCCAGTGAAATTCAAATTTAACATGATTCAGATAATTTGTGCGCTAAAAAAGAAGGGAGCTGTCCAAAAACTAGGGTGTGTGGAAAAGCAGCTAAAATCTTGTGGGGAGACCTTATTTGGTACTTCTGACACCTAAAATAAGTCATTTTGGCTGCTCTAATGAGAGTGGGTTGTCAAAAAATGTAATGGTTATAATTCACTTCTCACACCTCAGAAAGGCAGAAATTGGAAGCCAAATATGCTGCAAATGAACATTCTATGAAACCGGTCATTAGTAATAGCAGCACACTGTTTAAACCTAGTGAAATTCAAATTTAACATGATTCAGACAATTCGTGCGCTAAAAAAAGAAGGGAACTGTCCAAAAACTAGGGTGTTTGGAAACACTGCTAAAACCTTCTGGGGAGACCTTATTTGGTCCTTCTGACACCTAAAATAAGTCATTTTGGCTGCTCTAATGAGAGTGGGTTGTCAAAAAATGTAATGGTTATAATTCACTTCTCACACCTCAGAAAGGCAGAAAATGGAAGCCAAATATGGTGCAAATGAACATTCTATGAGCCCGGTCATTAGCAACAGCAGCACACTGTTTAAACCCAATGAAATTCAAATTTAACATGATTCAGACAATTTGTGCGCTAAAAAAGAAGGGAGCTGTCCAAAAACTAGGGTGTGTGGAAACGCAGCTAACATCTTGTGGGGAGACCTTATTTGGTACTTCTGACACCTAAATAAGTCATTTTGGCTGCTCTAATGCAAGTGGGTTGTCAAAAAATGTAATGGTTATAATTCACTTCTCACACCTCAGAAAGGCAGAAATTGGAAGCCAAATATGCTGCAAATGAACATTCTATGAGCCCGGTCATTAGCAACAGCAGCACACTGTTTAAACCTAGTGAAATTCAAATTTAACATGATTCAGACAATTCGTGCGCTAAAAAAAGAAGGAAACTGTCCAAAAACTAGGGTGTTTGGAAACACTGCTAAAATCTTGTGGGGAGACCTTATTTGATCCTTCTGACACCTAAATAAGTCATTTTGGCTGCTCTAATGAGAGTGGGTTGTCAAAAAATGTAATGGTTATAATTCACTTCTCACACCTCAGAAAGGCAGAAATTGGAAGCCAAATATGGTGCAAATGAACATTCTATGAGCCCGGTCATTAGCAACAGCAGCACACTGTTTAAACCCAGTGAAATTCAAATTTAACATGATTCAGACAATTTGTGCGCTAAAAAAGAAGGGAGCTGTCCAAAAACTAGGGTGTGTGGAAACACAGCTAAAATCTTGTGGGGAGACCTTATTTGCTACTTCTGACACCTAAATAAGTCATTTTGGCTGCTCTAATGCAAGTGGGTTGTCAAAAAATGTAATGGTTATAATTCACTTCTCACACCTCAGAAAGGCAGAAATTGGAAGCCAAATATGGTGCAAATGAACATTCTATGAGCCCGGTCATTAGCAACAGCAGCACACTGTTTAAACCTAGTGAAATTCAAATTTAACATGATTCAGACAATTCGTGCGCTTAAAAAAGAAGGAAACTGTCCAAAAACTAGGGTGTTTGGAAAGACTGCTAAAATCTTGTGGGGAGACCTTATTTGGTACTTCTGACACCTAAATAAGTCATTTTGGCAGCTCTAATGCAAGTGGGTTGTCAAAAAATTTAATGGTTATAATTCACTTCTCACACCTCAGAAAGGCAGAAATTGGAAGCCAAATATGCTGTAAATGAACATTCTATGAAACCGGTCATTAGTAACAGCAGCACACTGTTTAAACCCAGTGAAATTCAAATTTAACATGATTCAGAAAATTTGTGCGCTAAAAAAGAAGGGAGCTGTCCAAAAACTAGGGTGTTTGGAAACACAGCACCAATCTTGTGGGGAGACCTTATTTGGTCCTTCTGACACCTAAATAAGTCATTTTGGCTGCTCTAATGCAAGTGGGTTGTCAAAAAATTTAATGGTTATAATTCACTTCTCACACCTCAGAAAGGCAGAAATTGGAAGCCAAATATGCTGCAAATGAACATTCTATGAAAACGGTCATTAGTAACAGCAGCACACTGTTTAAACCCAGTGAAATTCAAATTTAACATTATTCAGACAATTTGTGCGCTAAAAAAGAAGGGAGCTGTCCAAAAACTAGGGTGTGTGGAAACACAGCTAAAATCTTGTGGGGAGACCTTATTTGCTACTTCTGACACCTAAATAAGTCATTTTGGCTGCTCTAATGCAAGTGGGTTGTCAAAAAATGTAATGGTTATAATTCACTTCTCACACCTCAGAAAGGCAGAAATTGGAAGCCAAATATGGTGCAAATGAACATTCTATGAGCCCGGTCATTAGCAACAGCAGCACACTGTTTAAACCTAGCGACATTCAAATTTAACATGATTCAGACAATTCGTGCGCTTAAAAAAGAAGGAAACTGTCCAAAAACTAGGGTGTTTGGAAAGACTGCTAAAATCTTGTGGGGAGACCTTATTTGGTACTTCTGACACCTAAATAAGTCATTTTGGCTGCTCTAATGCAAGTGGGTTGTCAAAAAATGTAATGGTTATAATTCACTTCTCACACCTCAGAAAGGCAGAAATTGGAAGCCAAATATGCTGCAAATGAACATTCTATGAGCCCGGTCATTAGCAACAGCAGCACACTGTTTAAACCTAGTGAAATTCAAATTTAACATGATTCAGACAATTCGTGCGCTAAAAAAAGAAGGAAACTGTCCAAAAACTAGGGTGTTTGGAAAGACTGCTAAAATCTTGTGGGGAGACCTTATTTGGTACTTCTGACACCTAAATAAGTCATTTTGGCTGCTCTAATGCAAGTGGGTTGTCAAAAAATTTAATGGTTATAATTCACTTCTCACACCTCAGAAAGGCAGAAATTGGAAGCCAAATATGCTGCAAATGAACATTCTATGAAACCGGTCATTAGTAACAGCAGCACACTGTTTAAACCCAGTGAAATTCAAATTTAACATGATTCAGACAATTTGTGCGCTAAAAAAGAAGGGAGCTGTCCAAAAACTAGGGTGTGTGGAAACACAGCTAAAATCTTGTGGGGAGACCTTATTTGCTACTTCTGACACCTAAATA